>OX246750.1:16139825-16164825 GCA_945910005.1 Isoperla grammatica | reverse complement strand
AATTTAAGGTTTTACTGTTTTACTTAGGATCGCTAACATTGGCCGGATTTATAAAACGTCGCCTCTCATTGGCTGGGCTAAGAATTTTAGGTATAAGAGCTATGAACGTTGCTATGTTTGTGTGTGTAAACATAGATATAAATGTTGTTACCAAGATATGTAACTGAATGGAGGTCCGAGGACCTATGCTCGTTCCTCGATACCTGCCATATTGTATGATTGCCTGTTTGTTTACATTTTAACATGATAGTGTGTTTTTCAATGTGTTATACATCGCCTATGTCATTGATATTGATGGATATAAAAAGAAAGTACGCGAGTATCTGTATACCCATTGGACATAAAGTAGTCATTTCAGCATTGAAAATAATAATTCCGAAATATACAATATGGCGACGTTCCGAGAATAATCCATTGTTGAAATCTCAAAAGAAAATCAGTTTTGGTACGTCCAGATAGCAGTGAGTTAGTATCTTGGTAACAATATTTATATCTATGGTTTAAACACCATAATGCTTTTGTCTTGATTTGATTTTGTTTAACCTTCAATTTTAAATCTTAAAAAAGTGTGTATACCGACATTTACGTGTACGTCACTTAGGCCATATGACTAAATAGTAAATAATCACATGATGATGATGATGATGATGATGATGATGATGATGATGATGATGATGATGATGATGATGAGGATAGTGGGAGGAGGAGGGGGAGGGGAGGAAGACGGGGAAGGGGGGGTCGACAGATTGTCAAGGTCGTTCAGTTATGGGGCAATAATGTTGATGATTATCATTTGTTGTTTTACAACGTACTTCATACTTCATACTTGACAGGTAGATCATACAACGTCGGCCATTTAATAAGTAGTCTCTTACGACAAGCAGAGCTACCCTGGAACAAAAACCTACGTACATAGGCCTAGATGTTACGAACTGCTAAGTAAATAATTTTATTTTTAAAATTAAATTGTATGAATATTCAATTTAAAAAATTTGTATTTTAGTCCCTTCTAGTAAAAAAAAAAACACGCTTACAATGATAACAATGATAGCAACAGCTGTCAATATAAAATACCTCCTCAGATATGTTAATTCAGATGTTTCTATGTCAATACGTCAGCCGTGGCATAACGAAGTAGGCCCACATTCTTTCTAGCACAGTAATGTAATAAATTCACAGCCTGCTCGAAGCCTAGGGCGCGTTTTATTTGGGTAACTAGAGGATTCGTTTGAAAAATTGCACAGTAATCACTTTCCGAGTGTGCGTGTGTGAGTTATGCGTGTGAACCATGAGTGAGCTGAAGCTAATGGGCCTAGATAATGTGCCATGCCATAGGAACCAGGCCCGGATATAGCAGCCATACAGCGAGATCTATCACATCAGTTCAGTTGTCAAGGAAACAAACAAACGCTCACTACTGACAACTGAATAGATGATTTTTTCAGAATTGATCTAGAAAGACGTGATTTGCTCTATCTAAGGGTCCTTGATAGTTATGTTAAGGTGCACTTTTCACTGTTGTGCATTGTTGTCATTGAAGATCTAGAGGGCCGTGATTAGCTCTATCTAAGGGTTCTGGATCAATTCTGACAAAGGTCTATACGACATACATTAAGTACCAAATTTAATTAATAAAATTAATTAATTTGATAAATTAATGAATTAATGAATAGATAATAATACAAAATAATACAAAATATAATAAAAATAATAATAATAATAATAATAATAATACTAATAATAATAATAGTAATAATAATAATAATAATAATAATAATAATAATAATAATAATAATAATAATAATAATAATAATAATAATAATAATAATAATAATAATAATAATAATAATAATAATAATAATAATAATAATAAAAAAAGTAATAACAACACATACAAAATAAAGTGTAGAATAATATATTTATTTTAATTTTGTTATTAAATAATGTACCTATATCAAAATAATTAAATAAATAACTATCATCTCTATTTCTATTATTTTTACTTGTATTAGGTACCATATTTAGTTTCACTAAGGCTAGATATTATAGTAAATGCTACTAAATTGTTTCCACCATTGCAACAACCAGTGGGAAGCCTGGTTGCCAGGGTGAAAACAAGTTAGTATAGCTGTGGTATAGCTTATTCAATATTTCATAATACCTGGCCTTATAGTAACTAAAATTTCAAGAGCCCATCTAATTTACTACAAAACCTAATTTCACATTAATGGTAATTGTATCCCTGATTTATAATCAATTAAATTTATTGTATAGGTGCGTATTTCTTGAGCTCAAAACGTTATAAATATATAAATATTACAAATGGTGACTCTGTCTATCATACTAAAAGCATGTATCCTTGCCTGCTCCACCCAAGGAATTATTTAGTTATTTATTTCTCGTACGTACCCCTTTAGGGTTAGTGTAGTCCTGCCTGTCATTAGGAGCCGACCAAGGAGCTGGGTATTTACCTGCATAATTGAAACAATTTGTGCAAAAAGAAAATTCTTTCAGTTTTTCTTTTCAATTCCCTCTTTTCATTAATCTTTTATTTACACTTGTTCTTACTTCTATTTCTCCCACCCCCGCCCCCCCTCCCCCGCCCCTCCTTTGTTCGTTTTCTGTAGTGTTAGACTATTTCTTTCCTTTCCACACTCTTGTGCGTACTCTGTATATGTCAATGTGGTATTTCATTTTTGTTCTTATGTTCCTCTATAAAAAGCTTAAACAGTTTTTTTATTTTGATCTATTTTTGATCTTTTCTATTTTTCAATCTTCTCTAATTTTCATAGTGGTTTTATTATTGTTTGGGGCTGGTCCACACAGATTTTTAAGATATACGATTTAAGGTTTAACGCGTAGTCGTAAAGTTGGATCATAGGAAACACGTACTGGCGTTCACACAAAGTTTTAGTTTTAAGACGTTGTTTTCATTGTTATTTTTAAAACAACGTCTTAAAACCTTATGCATTATGTCTTTAAAATCTGTGTGGACCAGCCTTTAGTTAAAGCTATGTTAAATGATTATATAGTTATTGTTTTCTATTGTCGTTTTTAAATAAGTTTTTAATTAAATAAATAAATAAATAAATGAATGAATGAATGAATGAATGAATGAATGAATAAATAAATAAATTAATTAATTAATTAATTAATTAATTAATACAAAAATAATTACATGAATAAATCAATAAATCAATAAATCAATAAATAAATACACAGGTGTGTTATCGAATATAAAGATCCATGCATTGATTGATTGTAAACATGGACCCGCGACCGCCTCCATAACATCTGTGGGCATCCTCCTCCTATTCATTGTATAAAAAGAAGTAGGGTCATCGTGGTTGAATGGGTCTAGGTCACGAGCTGACCCGCGACGTTCGGGTGTTGGCGGATACGATCGGGATCGGTCGGGTTAGCTGGGGGTCAGAGAAATCCGCCGCCTGCCCGCTTTTGTTTTAGCCAAATAGGTGTCGGCGGTCGAGGTATGAGTAACCGCGCATTGAGTGCAGTGCACGCTATGATAAATAGGCTAGCTCACCGATAGACTTGAGTTTTTCTTACTCCTGCTCCCCTCCATCGCTAAGTAACGAGCGTTCGGCAGTAGGAGTTTTACAGATGTTTTGGCCGTCAACTAATTACTCTTAAACTAATAGTAGGATTATTATTCATAGTTCCCACGTGACGTCACAGCGGCCATGATTGCGACACAATTGATGATGACCAATCCTAGATCATTGGCAAATACCATTCAAATTTAATAATCAAGCCAAATTTAGAATTTAAAAAGTAAACACAATTAATATAAAAATAAGAAATTACCACACATACCAATTGTATATCAAAAACAGGCTGGATTATAAAGAACTATGAATTTATTAGTTCTACCACAACAGCCTTCAATTGTTTCTCCATGGCAACGTCGAAGTTTGATCACAAATGTGGCCGCCACGCGCAAAGATGTGACGTACGTGCAACCTATGAATAGATATTTACCTGCTTGTAGAGGGATGTCATATCTATGCATAGTATTACGTAAATTTGTCATTTGTCACCAACCTATTCAAAAATAATGCACCTATTTTTATACAGATTCTCCGTATTATTTCACCGAACATTTTCGACGAAAGTAATTTATTTGCATAATTCAAACGTGAGTATATTATTTTCGAGCAGGCTTGTCACAAATGTACTTAATACCATGCGTAGGTATGACATCCCTCTGCAAGTAGGTACATTTTCATAATAATCCTATTATTTGTTTAAGAGAAACTAGTTGACTGAAAACATCAAAACTAATTCCGAACGTTCTTAACCCCACTGACAACCTGACAAAATCTTACTATATTTATTCATATCGTAATATATTATTTACGAACATTGTTATGCTGGACTGTGGTCACATAACTAGGAGATGGAGCTTCAAACCACGTCAAACTTAAAATATCTGCACTCTAGAGGTGACTCAGCGGTGACACACGAGGCTCTAATTCGGGAGGTTGCCGGTTCGATTCCGGCTACTGGTAATTCTGACAGAATGTCTATTCCAATGTTTTCCAATTCCTATGGCCACTCAAAATTAGAGAGCGAATATATTATATTGTTTAAGAGAGTGACCATGAGATTGACTGATTATTGTTAGTCGCCATTAGTTAACCATATTTAGCGCAGATTTAGTAAAGTCATAGTTGCTGCCGAAACCACGTGACTTGAGAGCCAATCAAAAAGTATTCTCTTGTCTACAGTACTCATAATAGACTTGATGCAGTGCCGTATCTATGGGTATTATTTTTCTATATATAAGAACAGGCGCTGCAAAGTACAAACCCTCCTCACTCCTTTGAAAAAAGTGGAAAGTGAAGTGGAAGTTTAATGAAGATATTTTTTTTTTTAATTGAATACCAAAGACATTGGTTTTATTTCAAATTATTGTAGCTATTAATTTTATTTGTGGTGCTAAAGGGACAATTTGTTTTTTAGTAATTTGTCTTCAGTTGGCCGCCCTAGAACGTTCCACCAAAATTACCTTGACGAAAAAATGTTTCCGGATGGGCGGGAGTAAATATGAAGATGAAGATTTTTGGTGGAAAGGGGCACGTAGGACGGTGAGAAAGAAAGTTAAAGGGGTGGAAAAGGGAAAGTGGAGGAAAAGGGATATTGCAATTGTATAACTTTGACAGTTTGTTGTTTCTTTGACTGTCAGCTCAATTTAATTCCGATATCCTTAGTTGTTTGGTCGAGCCCGGTTTAGCGGAACCCGATTATTAAACATTAAACAGATAATAATAATAGTTGCATTGTTGTTGACATGAACATTATTAGTTCCAACCACTTTTTTGGACGGTCCTTTTACTGCCAGTCATAAAAATACCAGACGGACCGGGTATAACTTAAGGCCCAACCACAATTGACGGTATCGTAATTGTAATCGGGATCGCAATTGTACAAATATGATTTACCATTACAATCTAACGATTTTGCTGTGAACAGCGCCATAATAACCAGGTAAGTTAACTCTTTCACGATTTCCGGATTACAATTACAATCACGATGCCGTCAATTATGGTTGAGCCATTTAGTTGTTTGGTCAAACCGGGCTGGTTTAGCGGAACCCTGGATTAAACAGATAATAATAATCGTTGCGTTGTCGTTGACATGAACAGTAGTAGTTCCAACCACTTTTTTGGACGGTCCTTTTACTGCCAGTCATAAAAATACCAGACGGACCGGGTTTAACACCCAACCACAATTGACGGTTTCGTAATTTTAATCGGGATCGCCATTGTAGAAATATGATTTACCATTACAATCCATTACGACGTTACGATTTTGTTGTGAACAGCGCCATAATAACCAAGTAAGTTAACTCTTTCACGATTTCCAGATTACGATTACAATCACGATGCCGTTAATTGTGGTTAAGCCTTTAGTTGTTTGGTCGAGCCCAGTTTAGGGGAACCCTGGATTAAACAGATTGTTGGTGCGTTGTCGTTGACATGCACCGTAGTAGTTCCAACCACTTTTTTGGACGGTCCTTTTACTGCCAGTCATAAAAATACCAGACGGACCGGGTCTACCTTATAGACATGAATGAACAATCGTGAGTGATGCGGTCGGGTACAATCGGAAGTTACGAACTTACTTCGGTGGCCGCTACATTAATTGCACTAAATTTATAAACAAACATTCGTACCAATATTAAAATTGCGTTGATGCTGCAGACATGTGCGAAGTAAAGCCTAAGTATCATTATTAAAATGAAACAATTTCGTTACAAACAATACAAATGTGTACTGAAGTAAGTAATGATCAACCATAAATATTTAATAATTTAAAATAAATAATAAATATTTTAAACATAAATATTTAGAAATTAAATATATATGGTTGATCGATAACGTATTTCACTACATTTTGTGGTATATTTCAAGTATAATATATATATTTTATTGTAATGATGATATTTTGACTTTACATCTCATATGTTGTTAGTGGTGTTGTATTTGGTGATATCAAATACCAATTAAAATAAAATTTAATTTATTATTATTATTTATTTATTTTTAAAATATACTAAAAATTATATTTAAATTTTTACCAAATATTTAAATTTAAAATTTGTAAAACAAAAATTTGATTGTAATATACTGTGTATGCTTAATTGAATAATTATAATTTCACGTTTCCCATAGAAATAATCCTTGTGTTATGTGAGGTAGGAGATCTATTTTCTCTCGAAGCCTAGGAGACGCGCTAAGGTCGTAACAAGGACACAACCTAGATAACCAGGCATTACCAAGAATCTGTCTTTGTTTTTACTACGCGTCGTGGGTTGACTTCCTGTCAGTATTACAGAACAGCCGACCATGTCCAGTTGTCCCGTAAATGGACCTTACGAGGGTCCGAAGGCCGAAACGACTGAAAATCAGTTGTGTGCCTTATTCTGAATTTTAAATTATTTATTATTTGGTACCACTAGGTCAAAACCTGAATTTTTAAATTGTATCTTAAGAATGGACTTCGAAATCAAAAATCTGAATCAACAGCGCAATGTGGTTTGGTAAGCCATACATATTAATGTGTCAAACATTATAATCAGTATGCTTTTTATTTGGTTTTAATTTGTTTTAATTTTATTATCAATAATGTAATAATTATATACATATATAATACATATAAATTGTACAAAATAAATATAATTAATATTAAATAATATACTATTATATATAATTCAATATAATTTATTTATAGAATTAATAATAATTGTAGGACTATTTGCATCTAATGGCTCCAAATAAAACATATTATAGAGTATAGACCTATAGCGGCTGCAAATACTAATTATTGGGAGGCAAGACTTCTCCCCCCCCTTCCCCCCCTCCCCGTACAGGGGTAAAATTGATTCCCCCGAACCAAAATCCTGGCTACGTCCCTGACAAATGGTGTATAACACTAATTTTTAGCATCATTCGGTGTTTAGTGTCACCGTCGGCGAACATAGATAACCTTAGGCTGTATAAAAAGCACACACCAAACAGGAGGAATAATCCCGGTTATACCTACGTTTTATGAATGTTTAGAATTTAAAAAAAGCTAATTCATAAATACAAAAATTATTTTGAAGCTTTTTTATAAAATGTACACCAAACAGGAGAAATAATCCCGGTTACGTTTAATGAATTTTTAGAATTAAAAAAGCAAATTCATAAATAAAAAACATTATTTTGAAGCTTTTTTATAAAAATGTACAGGTATCAAAACTGATCATTCAAAATACAGACTAAAAGTAAAATTCGTCGATCGATCCTGTTGAAGCTTTTCAATACATAGTAACGGAAATAATTTTGCTGAACCTTCCTCTAAATGAAAACTTTAAACTATAAGCTAACACACATTCAGTTAATTAATTAAACATGTTAACATGTGTGCATATCCCTTAACGAGTGTGTTATTATGAATACTGTAGTTAGTTTCCTACATTTGCAATGCAGAAAGTGAAACAGATTTAAAACAGACCTAATTTCACTTTTGATGCGTTTTCCATCTTGATGTCATTAAAATATTATTATCTTTATGTGGTGACACGGTTTTGTTAGTTGACACCGATGAAAATTAAAACCATAATCCCGATTAAAGTGAAATTATGGACGTTAAAAACCTTTGTAGGTTAGTGGGATATGTATTTTCTCGCGTCATAACTTCAAAATAGTTATAATTACTTGTTTTCTGACTATCTGTTAGCGACTGTTTAGTATTCATACTACTTTCCTATTGGCCACTGACATTGGACAGACTAGATAGACATTCTAGGGTCTTATTCCTGTACATATGATAACCCCGGTGTTAGCCAATCAATTTAGCCAATCAGGAGACAACAACTGATAAGTAAAATTGTTTCGTTCGACGGAAGATATTGTTGAAAAAAACAACACAAAAATAACTATAAAACATTCCAATAACTTCAAAACATTGTATTTATAAAATGTAGTAACTGTATAACGTACTATAAATACCTACTTAAAATTGTTCATTAACATCAATAAACACAAAGGAAGATTTCAATGGAACAGGATATTCTCAATAAAGAATTTAAATGTGACATTAGTGAAATGATACATACGGGCAACTGAAAAAATGGCAGCCTTTCATGTATTGTTTAGATAACTCTTTTATCGCCCAGGTATTATGCAGAGAAAGCTTTATAGTAGGAGTTAACCGGGGTCCATATAACAAGGGATTAGCGAGAGTTAACGAGAGTTAAGAAAATGTAGTAATTAGATCCTGGACCTAATTACCTAATATCCCATTTAAAATTCGTGCTAGTGATAATATTTTGTATAAGGAAGAACGTAGCTGTCAATTGACGATTGTTCTTGAATTGTTAAATCATCAATGGCGCAGTTAAGGAGGTTGCTTATCAGCGCTATCTATTTAACGACGTACTTATTAACTAACTAGGTCATATGACGTTGGGGGGTAAATATGATTAGCGGAAAGGGACAAGTGGGAGGACTAATGTTGGCGACAGGGGGGGGGGGAGGGAGGGGGGATGGGGGGAGGGAGGTCACCTCATTTTCTCGCCTCGATCGGCAGAGCTGTCTACCTTGTGCCAAATTCCACCCCCGGCTCAGCCGACGGGGAGAGTCGATGTAGAAGGGAGGGGAAAGGTCCAAAACGACCACTTTCATCGCTGGTTAATTCTAGAAAGTTATGTGCACACTCTCAGATAGCGGTACACAAAGTGTTGTGCTACCATTGCCAACAATAAATAAATAAATTCACATTTAGAGTCTACCCACTCAGTAACGAAACTGATTTTCAGTGGGGGACTTTAATTTAAAGCGACCAAACCAACCCTGTAGGCTCCAAACACCATCGACGAGTGAGCGATAACCAATCTCAAAGATCGATATTTCAAATACGAAACATAAGAATCAGTGATTGGACAGTGCGAACACCTGCGGACAAATGCCAGAATCAACAAGGCCGATTCGGAACAACTTTGAATTTATTGAGTGCTTCGTTGCTAGGACCATAGATAAAAATGTTGTTACCAAGACATGTATAACTCACTGCTATATGGACGTACCAAAACTGAATCTCTTTTGAGATTTCAACAATGGATTATTCTCGGAACGTCGCCATATTGTATATTTATAAATTATTATTTTCAATGCTGAAATGACTAGGGTATACAGAGACTCGCGTACTTTCTTTTTATAGCCATCAATGTCAATAACATACGCCAGGCGCTGTATAACACATTGAAAAACACACATGTTGTATGTAAACAAATGTAAACAAACAGGCAATCATACAGTATGGCGGGTATCGAGGAACGAGCATAGGTCTTCGGACCTCCATTCAGTTACATATCTTGGTAACAACTAGTGATGACATCGGGTAGTAAACATTGGAGTCGGCTCCTCGAACGACAAAAAGATAAAGAAAAAGCGATTAATTTTAACCATGCAATGTTGCAATGCAACACCCTCAGCGGGCTGCGTGTGTTCCAGGCGGGAGCAAAAAAAAGTGATTTGGCAGTAAAGTATAATTCTTTATTGTTTTTTTATTACTGATTTGTAATATTAGGTGAATATTGGAGGGAAAGGGAAACAGAAAGGGTAAAGGTTGGTCCACACAGATTTTTAAGACATACGATTTAAGGTTTAACGCGTAGTCGTAAAGTTGGATCATAGGAAACACGTACTGGCGTTTACACAAAGTTTTAGTTTAAAGACGTTGTTTTCATTGTTGTTATTAAAACAACGTCTTAAAACCTTATGCATTATGTCTTAAAAATCTGTGTGTACCAGCCTTAAAAGACCGCCAATACATGATACACTTACACATAGCAACCGATGTTTGAAGGAGTCGACTCCTAGAAAATGGAGTCGGGTACAAGAGGAGTCGGGTAGGAGTCGGATACCCGAGTACCCGATGTCATCCCTAGTAACAACATTTATACCTATGCTAGGACGGCTCCAAAGTCACCGTTTACTTATTCCTAAGACAAGAAGTGAGGCTGTGTTGACCTGTGACCGAGCCCGGTGGTTACCGAGTACCGTAATAGTCCGAGCAGGCGATAAGTCAGTCAGCGCCGCCGTAGAAGGAAGAAGCCGACGAACATGTGGGTTCGAGCGAGGCAATTGATTCTAGGTAACGCCCACACCCTGCTCAGGTTGCCGGTTCGATACCAGCTATTATTATAAGGCGGCTAGCAAGCACAAAAAAAAAACGTTAAAAATGTAATCAATTTTGGAATATCACTCAAATAAAGGCGAGTTGGTATAAAACATCATATTTTCTTGCAATTCTTCTGTGCGTTTTTCTTACATAAACACTTATTTTTGGCCAATATTCAACACATTTTCGTTATTTCGGCATTATTTCGCGAATACACAAATATTTCGTGGATTTCGTGGTTAAAACTCCAAATTGCGATATTTCGCGATTCAAAACTTGCATAATTAGCATGCTGACACGCCGTCTCGTCCACAATTAGCATTTTTGGGGTATGTCTACACTTTTGTTCTATTTCTTAGTGCGAACTTTACTTGGCTCTAATAGGGTACGAACAACACCAAAAAACAACAATGAAACAAATGAATTGAACCGATCAACAAACAACAAGCCGTCACAAAATTAAATGTTCTGAAGTTGGAAAATTCAAGTGTTCAAAACGTTTACAAACTTTCAGATCGTTGTTGTCCATCATTGAACATAAGTTTAAACTGACGAGCAGTTACTATCGTTAAAACTAATTGTTTTTCCGCCATTATTCGCAAAGCTATTACTTTGACAGCTTGTTGTTTGTCCATCGGTTCAATTCATTTGTTTCATTGTTGTGTTTTGGTGTTGTTCGTACCCTTAATATAAACAAGTGAACGATTATGATCAGAGTGTTGTCCCCGGGGGAATATTTCAAATCACGGGGGTGTAGACATCGAATGACCGGGGGGGGGGGGGGGGGGGGGGGGAGGCAAATTTTCAAAACCACTGCTGCTTCCACATCACTTTTACTAATAAACTGTCCAAGTGTTCTGATACAAAAACACTACTTTAAACACTATTTTAACAAAAATATATGTTCAACGTTCAACAAACCACTTGATGCCCAGTTGAATTTGAGACGGAGTTTAGATAATCCTGGCCCTTCTCTGCATTTTTCTGCTTGTTTCAGCTCTCTTGTCACATACTTTTGTGACACACAGAAAAATGTCTTTACTTATTTAACCTTCAAAGCAATATTCCCGTGCCATTCAAGTAATATATAGAGCAGAGGAAGAAGAAAGTGAAGAGGAGGAGCCAGAAGAAGTTAACATGAGGGAAGCGTCAGGCATGGCCAGCCGGCTTCGATGTACCTAGGGGCCAGAATATGATGGGATTAATTTCCTATCCCCTACCCGACTTCATTGTTGGACACAGGGAGCAGATATAAAAAAAAAATTGAGCTTGTAGCCAATTCATTCCCGGGGGGGGGGGGGGGGGGGCGAATGATCATAGCTGAATTCAACACCGATTAAGATCATGACTCTGGTGTCCCGAGCTCGACTCTAGGCGCCGATTGTAACCGGCCGGGGATAGTTTCACCTCATATAAGGAACGTCACAGTATGGTTACGAACCCGCAGCTAATTTCCACGAGGCGGATCTTGACGTTCCTAAGACGGACAAGCTTTGCTTCGATCAGAGAAACTCTTCACTGAAATCACTGGCGAACAGTTGACAAACACTCTCCAAGATTACCTTACATATGCTTTCGTCACAGGCGAGGCACTCGTAGCCAACCAGCGAACCGCCCGAGACAATAGCGCGCAATTACCGATCGCTGATTGGCTACGAGCCCGTCGCCTGTGACGAAAGCATGTGTAAGGTAGGCTTGGGACAACGAAATGCGGTGTTCTCTGTTTGTGAGCATTTTGTTTGATGTATAGTATATAGTATCATAAATGAATGAATAAAGAATAATAAATAGAAGTTTCAGCGGCAGGTGGTAAGAAGTGATCTGGGTAGGTTTGGATTTGTTGAGAGAACGGTTAAGGAATGGAATGAGTTACCCGAGGAGGTTGTTGAGTGTGAATCAGAAGGGAATTTAGAAATAGAATGAGGGATATGAAGTGGCGAGGAGGGTGGGTGGGGGGTGGGGGGGGGGGAGGTTTGGACTGGTTGCTACCGGGCAGTTATGGCCCATTTGCAGCCTTAAAGTGTTTAAACTAATCTAATCTAATTTCAAATACCATAATATAATGCATAATACAAAACAAATATGAAAAATGTCACATAATGAGAGCAGAAAACTGTTACCATTCTATCCTATGAGATAACGTAGAGGTAGGCCTGTCCTTGATTCTTTACCACAAAGACTCAAATGTGCTCCAACCACATACCCCATTGCGTTATTTACTTCCATGTATTGTGTACATTTTTTAAATTTTGTACAATTCAGAATTTCTATTTAAAACTTTCGTTTTTCTTTCTCAGCGTTTTTACATATTGGTTAAAAATTTGCAATACACTTATGGCTTTTGCATTTCATTTGGCGTCATTTGGCGTCTTTCATCTTCATAATAGCTCTCTCATCCTCACAATTTATAGGCTCGTTGTCAAAATATGAGACGCAAAGCTCAAACATCATCGTCAGTCACAAAGGTAGTCTCCCTGTTTGTAATAATAATAATTTTTGAAGGAATCCCCGTTATAGGGTGCACACCAGCTTTACCTGATGTGCCCCTCTTCAGGTGACTAACTAGGTATATTAGGGTGTTTGGATAGTTGGGGAGGAATGTCCGAGGGCTGATAGTATGACTCAATCCCAGCATTCGCCTTTACGACTGAGGAAAACCTCGGAAAAACCTTCAGTCAGGACTGCCGGTGGCCGGAATCGAACCGGCGACCTCCCGAATTAGAGTCTCGCGTCTTACCGCTGAGCCACCTCTCTCGGTCCCTGTTTGTAGGACCATCAACGCTATGAGTGTTTGTGACTGACTAGAGCCGAGATCATCTCCTCACTAAATGACACTTTTTCATTGAATTTTCATCACATTAAACGAGTTATTTGTCTTTTTTATGTTTTTATTTCACTCATCCGGCGATCCGATTATGTTGCGTGTCATTTCGAAACCGTCAGTTAAAAAAATGTGATTTAAAAGGTCGTAAATTAAGAACGAGGTTTGAAGGTTAATGATCCCGGAAAGATAAAACAACAAGCAAGTAAATAGTTTTACGATATTATGAATTATCAATATTCTTCTTCTTCTTATTTTTTTTTACAAATGAATCGTTGGAATTTATCCAAAATTTATCAATTTAAAGAATATTTTTTTAAATTTTGAAAATAAATATCTTTGAAAAATAAATTTAATTTATTTCTACTATTAAAAACTGTATTTTATTAGAACTAATAATGTGGTGAAAAGGATAAACGCGTCGGCCATCGTCCCGGTTAACCTCTAGCGGATGAATGCATATTGTTATTCTAATAAATGCAACCGGCACGAAAGATGAGTCTACCTCTAGGATGATGTCACATATTTACTATAAAATTAGCAACAAAAGAAAGCGGTTGGCAGAAAAACTTGGCGCGGAGCTATAATGAATGAATGAAGAGTATGTATACTCGGTCGCACGGTGACTTGGCTGTATACTCAGTCGCACGGCGACTTGGCTATGAGTGTCGTCGCTTGATTTGACTGTTATTCGATTTTGCGCTTAGAATTGCCTACAGGGTATTACTATTATTATTACAGGAGGATATTACGGAGAATGTCAAACGCTTGACGCCGGTTGCGTTGCGACGGAGTATGTCAAGCATTGGCACCAGTTGCGTTGCGACGAAGTATGTCGAGCTTTGGCACCAGTTAAGTTGCGACAGAGAATACTGAGCTTTGGCACCAGTTAAGTTGCGACGGAGTATGTCGAGCCTTGGCACTAGTTGCATTGCGACGGAGTATGTCGAGCCTTGGCACCAGTTGCATTGCTACGGAGTATGTCGAGCCTTGGCACCAGTTAAGTTGCGACAGAGAATACTGAGCTTTGGCACCAGTTGCGTTGCGACAGAGAATACTGAGCTTTGGCACCAGTTAAGTTGCGACGGAGTATGTCGAGCATTGGCACCAGTTGCATTGCTACGGAGAATACTGAGCTTTGGCACCAGTTGCATTGCGACAGAGAATACTGAGCTTTGGCACCAGTTAAGTTGCGACGGAGAATACTGAGCTTTGGCACCAGTTGCGTTGCGACAGAGAATACTGAGCTTTGGCACCAGTTAAGTTGCGACGGAGTATGTCAAGCATTGGCACCAGTTGCATTGCTACGGAGAATACTGAGCTTTGGCACCAGTTGCGTTGCGACAGAGAATACTGAGCTTTGGCACCAGTTGCATTGCGACGGAGTATGTCTAGCACTTGGCACTAGTTGCGTTGCGACGGAGTATGTCGATCATTGGCACCAGTTGCGTTGCGACAGAGAATACTGAGCCTTGGTACTAGTTGCATTGCGACGGAGTATGTCGAGCCTTGGCACCAGTTGCATTGCTACGGAGTATGTCGAGCCTTGGCACCAGTTAAGTTGCTACGGAGTATGTCGAGCCTTGGCACCAGTTGCATTGCTACGGAGTATGTCGAGCCTTGGCACCAGTTAAGTTGCTACGGAGTATGTCGAGCATTGGCACCAGTTGCGTTGCGACAGAGAATACTGAGCTTTGGCACCAGTTGCATTGCTACGGAGTATGTCGAGCCTTGGCACCAGTTAAGTTGCGACGGAGATGTCGAGCCTTGGCACCAGTTAAGTTGCGACGGAGATGTCGAGCTTTGGCACTAGTTGCGTTGCGACGGAGTATATCGAGCTTTGGCACTAGTTGCGTTGCGACGGAGATGTCGAGCTTTGGCACTAGTTGCGTTGCGACGGAGTATATCGAGCTTTGGCACTAGTTGCGTTGCGACGGAGATGTCGAGCTTTGGCACTAGTTGCGTTGCGACGGAATATGTCGAGCCTTGGCACTAGTTGCATTGCGACGGAGATGTCGAGCTTTGGCACTAGTTGCGTTGCGACGGAGATGTCGAGCTTTGGCACTAGTTGCGTTGCGACGGAATATGTCGAGCCTTGGCACTAGTTGCATTGCGACGGAGATGTCGAGCTTTGGCACTAGTTGCGTTGCGACGGAGTATATCGAGCTTTGGCACTAGTTGCGTTGCGACGGAATATGTCGAGCCTTGGCACTAGTTGCATTGCGACGGAGATGTCGAGCTTTGGCACTAGTTGCGTTGCGACGGAATATGTCGAGCCTTGGCACTAGTTGCGTTGCGACGGAGATGTCGAGCTTTGGCACTAGTTGCGTTGCGACGGAGTATATCGAGCTTTGGCACTAGTTGCGTTGCGACGGAGATGTCGAGCTTTGGCACTAGTTGCGTTGCGACGGAATATGTCGAGCCTTGGCACTAGTTGCGTTGCGACGGAGATGTCGAGCTTTGGCACTAGTTGCGTTGCGACGGAATATGTCGAGCCTTGGCACTAGTTGCGTTGCGACGGAGTATGTCGAGCTTTGGCACCAGTTGCATTGCGACGGAGTATGTCTAAAGATGTGGAGCCTTGGCACTAGTTGCATTGTGACGGAGTATGTCTAGCACTTGATACCAGTTGCATTGCGACGGAGTATGTCTAGCGTTTTCCCCTCGGAATGGAGTCTACTTGCCATTCCGGTCAACACAGTGGATGCATCGGTTTCTGAGAACCCCCTTTCCTTGTATGGGACGTTCACTACATAATCGACCACTAAAGGTGGGTTTATGTTACTAAGGTAGTCGGTAGTTGGCAAGTCTGTGTGTTTAGCTACAAACACAACAAACAATAAACACGCGCCTCACACGAAAACGCTCGTCATTGGCTTTGGATTGGTTATATTGATATTATTATTATTGGTGGTGTTTAACGACGTACTCGACAGCTTAGCATAGGTTATTTTTTATTTATCGTATGGAAGCAACAGCTAAGATTCAACAAAGTACAATATACATATAAAGTTATCATAAATATAAATCATAAACATAAATCTAAGCCGGCCAACCAGGCCAGCGCGTCAGGTGTCGCTCTGTGGATCTCAGACCAATCCCCCTGGAAAGAGCGCAGGCGGCAATCCCTCACAATGTGGTTGATGGTCTGGCGAGGTTCGCCACAGTCACAGGCGCTGGATGGGATCGCGCCCCATTTGAACAGGGAGTCTGCGCACCGGCCATGATTGGTTCTGATGCGGTTTAGTCTGGTCCACAGGTGTCTAGGAAGATCAAAGCCTGGAACGGGAGTCGTTGGGTCTACAATTGGCGAGTTTGGTGCAAATTCCGACCACATTCTTTTCCACTCCATAGCACTGTCAAAGTTAGATTCTTGAAGTTTGGCAGCTTGTCTCAAAGATGGATTCCGCGACTTCAAGCGACCGCGGTACATTATGGCAGCATCTTCATGAATAGGCAAATTGTGTTTTTTGCATATTTTGTCGTATTCTCTGAGCAGCGCTTTTGAGCGCCTTAATGATGGTGGGGTGATATTGCTCAGGACAGGTAGCCATTGGGTCGGCGTTGATCTGAGTGTTCCGGAAATCGTCCGCATTGTAATATTGAGCTGGGTATCTATAATCCGAGTATGCGTGCTTTCCAGCCAGACCGGTGCACAGTACTCTGCTGACGAGTACACCAGGCCAAGGGCAGCAGTGCGCAATGTAGCAGGCGAGGCTCCCCATGTAGTCGAAGCAAGTTTGTGAAGTAGGTTATTTCTTGTTTTAAGCTTGGCTGCGCAGTTATGCAGATGCTGTTTAAACGTGAGAGATCTGTCCAGCGTTATTCCGAGATACTTTGGATGAAAGTTATGTTGCAGTACAGCACCATTGAAAACTACTTGAAGCGGGACGTGGGCTATTTTGTTGTTCAGATGAAACCATGCTGACTCCGTCTTACTGAGGCTGGGAGTGAGTCTCCAATTTTTGAAGTAAGCACTCAGGCCTTCAAGGTCTTGTGTAAGAACTTCTTCAGCAACGTGCATGTCCTTGTGCTGGAAGGTCAAGGCTAGGTCGTCTGCATACTGGAACTTTCTAGACTTTGTCTCCGGCATGTCGTGTATATAGAGGTTGAACATCAACGGGGCGAGAACGGATCCTTGTGGTAGCCCGTTATTGAGTTGTCTCTGCTTACTTTTAGCCTCGTCCATGAAGACTTCAAAGGTGCGATTACTCAGCATATTATTGATGAGTCTGCTTATTCTTTTGCAGGGCACAACTTTGAGGAGTTTGTAGATTAGGCCCGTGCGCCACACTGTATCGTACGCCGCAGTTAGGTCCACAAATACTGCAGCTGTTTTAAGCTTTTTCTCAAAACCAGCTTCAATGTGTGTTGTTAAGGACATGACTTGGTCTGTGCAGCTGCGTCCTTGGCGAAATCCGGCCTGCTCTACGGGGATGACTTCATTTACTGCATGCTCAATTCTGTTATAGATAAGCCGTTCCAGAACCTTGTAGCAACTGCTCAAGAGTGCAATTGGGCGATAGCTTTCCGCTATGTCAGCTGGTTTGCCAGGCTTGAGAATTGCTAGGATCTTCGATTTCCTGAATTCCCTGGGGTAACTTCCAGATATCAAAATGTCGCTGTAAAACTTACAGAGCCACCTTTTGGTGTTCTTCCCACAGGCCTTCAGGAATTCGGGGTGGATTCCATCAGGGCCGGCTGCCTTCCCAGCTTTAGTTCTTGATATGGCTGCTTCTAGCTCAAGCATTGTAAAATCTTTGCTAAATTCTGATGAGTCAGGAGTGGTGGATCTTAAGTCTTTGAGTGATCTTCTTATCGTCCTCGTGAATTCCTTGTCGGCCTTAGCCTTGGAGGTTTCAACTATCCGGCGCGCTACCGCCTCTGGGTTGATTTTGGGCAGATGTGATGTAGTCACATTAGCGCCACCAAGTTTACGTAGGAGGCTCCAAGCTTTCCTACTTGAATGGGTGAAATCTAAGTTGTTGGTCGTGTTTTTCCATTTGTCTCGGCGTGCCGTGTCCAGCGAATATAAAAGGTCCTCAGCTATTTCTGGGTCTCCAGACTGCAGGAATTCTTGGTATAGCCTGTCGCTCTCTTCACTCCACCCCGGAATGTATTCCTTACGGTAACCACGCGGGATGTGTCTCTTGGCAGTTGAGATGACGGCTCCAACAAATCTCGAGTAGTTCTGGGCAGATGGAGGGATCCAGCGGACGTTAAAGTCTAACTCTTTGGAGAATGAACCCCAGGCAGCTTTGTTGAAATTCCATCTAGGCCGCTGGACAGAGTTTATCAGCGGGATTTTTATACCACTTTCTATCATAACGGGCCGGTGTTGGCTCCGGGGGAAGCTTTTGAGAACTCTTCTGGACACGTGCATATTATGTCGCTCGGTGTCACTGGTAGTTACAAAGCATAAATCAGGGTTGTAATCTCTCTGCCATCGTCCAGAGTGAAAGGTACCTTTATCTTTTGCGTCAAATATCAGAACCATGTGGTATATATCAGCCCAGTTGGATAATCTGATGCCATTCTCGTCATTTGACTGATACCTCCACGAAGTATGGTGGCTGTTGAAATCGCCGGCATAAACCGCCGGGTGCTGGTAGACAGGGAGCGTTACCGCTGGCCAAGGAACGTTAGGTGGTTTATAGATGTTTACAATCTTAATATCAGCTACTTGAACAGTCACCAAGAAGACGTTGTCATCGCCACTCGTTTCAATGAGAATTGCATTCTCTATTGTCGACTTGACGTATGTGGCAACGCCGTACGCATGGTGGTTGACAGCCCCCACGAGGGTGTAGCCGACTATCTTGCCGCGAGCCATTAGGCTAGCGTCGTCTGGGCAGTGGGTCTCTTGGAGAAGGACAACGTCAGTGTTGTTTTCTTGTAGTACTCTGTGTAGATGGTCGCATTTAGCTCTGCTAATGCCTTCGATGTTTAGTTGGCAGATACGGACCGAGGGTCCAATATCTCTTGTCAGGTGGCGCTGAGAAGTGCCGGTCGGGAAGTTGGTATCCTGAGATTCTTGCATTGTTGAGTTATAGCTGTTACTGGTTGCCGGGAGCTCGACTTAGTCGAGGAAGTGTTCGGCATCCAGTTGTGAATAGACTTTTAGCGTTACCCAGGGTGCAGCGCGAGGAGCTTGTCTATTCGTCGCACCCCATAGCATAGGTCATATGACGTCTTCCGAATCAGGTCCATCAATAGGGTGTATTCACGTATTGCGCATGGTGGCCACATTGGAGGCCACAATGGCATGTGTGGTAGTTCATTGTTACTATGTTTCAGCTGGCGTTTGATGCAAATTCAACTGTTCTCTAACTTTGGTTTGCTATTATTACTTAAAATCAACATAAACAAACTCTTTTGTCTCGATTACTCTTTTAACCGTTTACAAAAGCATACAATAATCATTTTCGTACACTTTATCGGGGGATATACGTGTTCAAACTTGTCATATTTCCCCGTAAACAATATTATTCGTTTTCTATTGACAGCTAAATGAAACTTGAAATAGTACTATGGGTGACCTCCAATATGGCCGATGTGACGTCACGTGAATACTCCCTATACCGTTAATAGTTTAATATTGCGAGCAGCTATAGATAGTGAAACTTTGAAGTCGATTTGATCTCACTTATCGAACGATCTATATGGAAAATGGCCAATACGCTTTCGTGAAAGTCTGTTACCAAAACGTTGTCTTCAATCGTGCTTAGGCCTGTACAAATGAAACAAGGCCCAGCATTGACGTCACATCCGGTTAGGGAATCTCTCTAGTATGACCTTGGCTGGTCGTGACAATTACAATTACAAAGACACCCACCCATGTCTTATGCGTAGAGGCGCGTAAAAATTGGGTTTGTATTATACAGTGGGCCCGTTGCTTAGTTGAGAACAAGAAAATCAGTCGATCTTTCGTCGAATTTGGCATTTCATAAATGATGTACACCCCCACTACCTGACTAGCACAAACATGCGATAAAATCCCTGAATTCATTACCAAAAGCCATAACAGAAGTTCAACCATGCGCACATTTCTTGGAAACCCAACATTTTGTCAAATAATAGGCGTCCGCACAACAAACAATTGATTACTTTTTGACAGTTCGGACCCAACAATTTCAAGGAATCTGCGGTCTCACTCGGGCTGTACAATCAACTTATTATAAATGCAATGAAAAAAATGCCCTGCGGCGTTTTCAGTTTTGCCACGGACAAAGTTTAGATGCTAACTTACTGACCACGTGTTTTTAAAAATGCTGCATACATCACCATGGTAGTCTCATATACCTTTTGAGACAAGGCTGTAATTCATAGTCGTCCCCTACCCACAGGGGCGCCCGTTGTTGATAAGAATTTGTTTCCATTCTAGGAAATAACATGCATGAAATTGTAATCTGGCAACAACGGGCGCCCCTAGGGGTACAGGACGACTACGAATTAAAGCCGTTGTTGTGTACTCTCACTTTCTGTAGCAAAAATTACATACTTTTCCCTTACAAGCGCATGAAACCACTGCGGTTTGGTTTTTGGTGTGAAGATACAAATAGATAAAAAATAATACACTAAATAAATACATAACTAAATAAATAAAATAATTAATAAATGCTACAAAATGCTAAATATGTTCAATAGCATAAAATGAAAGTGCATAATATTTAAAAATAATCAAAATGCTATTTTCCCGTGGCTCTTCATGCGGTATTCAAACCCACGTCCCTAGCTGGCTTACGCTTAGACCTGCGCCTCAACCACATGAGTCACTGCGGGCGCCTCTTGAAGAGCTAAAGCCATTTGACCTTGATGTACTGAGTGGGTCACACTAATCTAACAACAAAACACAAGTACAAACATGAAATAAGCCACGCAACGTAAATAAATTAAACACACTTAAAACTAGAATCCGCCATCACAGGAAGTTCGTGATCGAAATCCCCTTAAACACCATAATTTGCCAGACACGACCAAAGACATTAGAAATTCACTAACGTCATCAAGGTTTACAAATATGGGAAAACTCGTTTTATCGTTTTTTAGTCAAATTGTTTGTCCGCATTCCGTTCCGATCTATTTATATTTTATAGACACTCAATTTATGCCAATGCGATTATGTGCTTTGCTTTGGGTGACTCACGAATAAAGTATGGAATCAGTATTTTATGGTGGTGGGCTCGAATCGAACCGGCGGTCTTCCGCATCAGAAACAATATGCACAGTGAATGAATGAATAAGTGATTGATTTATTTATTTATATGTTTAATTCTGAATGCATTGTGCCGTCTTGCTTTATGACTGCACAATAGAGAATTATTGAATTTGTTTTTACATAGAATCACTCAAGAAACACAGAATAGCACAATCAGAAATAAATGATTTTAAATATTGGTTTTTTTTTTTGGTAGGAATCCCTGTTTTAGGGTGCACACCAACTTTACCTAAAACTTTTTTTTTAAAGTATATTATAGGGTGTTTGGATAGTGGGGAAGAAATTTCCGAGGGCTGATAGTATGACTCAGTCCCAGCATTCGCCTTTACGACCGAGGAAACCCTAGGGGAAAACTTCATTCAGAACTGCCGGTGGCCGGAATCAAACCGAACCGAATTAGAGTTTCGCGTCCTACCGCTATCGTCATTTGGTTCAGTAATGTATTTTATATTTTTACTCTCAAGATTAGGCATCATAGGTCTACCTACTGACAAGTTATTAAATACCTCGGGTGAGGTTCCTATATATATATATCTACTCTGCGTGCCAACCTAAGAAGCACCCTGCCAATCGCTACACACAAAACGCGACTTAGCCGTCGCCTCCTTTGTTGACAGTTGTAAATGTCAATTATGTCTAAAATCTCAAGTGACAGTCAACGGGATGGACATACAGTTACAAAAAGGGGACCTTCCCCTATATCCAGGGAGCGATACCCGTTGTAGTCGAGTCGAGGCGACATTCTTCACGTTCAGCTGTCGGTACCGGCTGAGAAGGTGACTGCTTTCCTGAGTAATAGGAATGATTGACATTTATGATCTCCACAACAATACCATTGCCTCCCTTTCAGGTTAGTGATTGGCAGGTTGCTTCTTAGGTTGACACGCAGAGTATATACCTATATAATACATAGGCAACCCAAGACTACCTTATACATATTATGCTTTCGTCACAGGCGAGGCACTCGTATAGCCAACCAGCGAACCGCCCGAGACAATAGCGCGCAAATACCGATCGCTGATTGGCTACGAATACCTCGCCTGTGACGAAAGCATATGTCAGGTAGTCTTGGGTTGCCTATAGCAAGTTATTGCACAGATTCACTTTGCTTCTTCAATACGCCAAAAATAGCCTTGTTAATTTAATCCATCACGTCACAAATGTAAACCAGGTCTGAACGAGTGAAGGAAGAGTCGGAAATAGTAACTGGAATGGCTTCTTGGAATATATTCAGGTTGTATCGTACATCTAATTATCGCCTGTCGGTCCGACCAACATTACCTAGGCTTACACATGCGATCTAAGTACGAGTAATGTTGAAAAATAAGCCCGCCGGTTTTTTGTGTCTGATTCGTCTTCTTGAGTTCTGGAATGTAAGAGAGTGCGAATGCGAATGAAATGCGTGTCAGAGGTTTCCGGTACTAGTTTCCCTGGGTTTGGAGTAATTTGTAAGAGTGGTTTATTTGCCAGTGGTGACGCTAGGGGGGTTATTGCCCCCCCCAGACCCCCCCAAATGTTAGGAAGTGCGAATAAAATGCGTGTCAGGGGTTTCCGGTACAAGTTTCTCTGGGTTTGGTGTAGTTGGTAAGAATGGTTTATTTGCCAGTGGTGACGCTAGGGGGGTTATTGCCCCCCCCCATTTAATTGTACAATTAAAAATAATATTTGATAGTAAAAATAATTTGTAAGTATATTGTATATTAATTGATAGCAATAATAAGATAGTAGTGTATGTATGTATGACAATAATAGCTAGTGAAGCTAAATAAAGTATAAACACAATCTTATCTTATCTATTGCCCCCCCCGGCCCCCCCCCCCTCCCCCCCACAGACACCCCCTCCAAATGTTAGGAAGTGCGAGTAAAGTACGTGTCAAGTGTTTCCAGTACAAAACTTACAGCACTGCACTGTGCTTATTATACAAAACCTTATTTTATTAACTATTAATGGAATAACTTTTTTCAGTCATAGTCTGGCTACTAATTAAATGCAACAATCCAAGATTAAAAAAAATCTTATCACACACACTCACATACAAACTTTATTACTAGACGTACTTTTATCTTTTTTGAAGTGATATCGTTTTGATTAATGTAATTAGTTCATAAATGAATAAAAACTGTTTATAACTGTATCAAGGAAATAGATTTGCTGGTCTGAAGTTCAGTCAGTCCCTATTTTTTGCTTGTTTAACTGTTTTTGAAATTCAAAACTCGGATGATCTTCAGACTGGATAAATAGGCAGTCTTGAAATTAACGACCTTTTCAAATTTAAACAAGATATATTAACTGAATTCAAACTTTTTTGTGATATTTATTTATTTATAAAGTTATATATTTATATATTTATTTATTTATTTATATATTTATAAATGTATTAATTTATTTTTATTTATTATTACATGTTGATTCGAAAATTAGATTGAGGCAAGAAAATAATAGATTGAGTGCAAAGTAAATTTATGTTCAGTCCTATCCTTGATTTGCTTATGTCGGGGGTCAATCGTGTCATTTGATATATATAACGTTGTTGAAATAAAACTTGGTTCTCTCATTAATTATATTGTATTTTATATACCACGTACTGCTATCTGTTGGGAAATTATTATCTAATAAAAAAATGTGCATAAAAACTAAAAATACGTTGGTCAGATCATAGATAATAAAGTTGGAGTGAACGAACTCGGTTTGGCACGTCCGGCGTGTCCACTCGTGCATCATCGGCCTAGATCGGCTCTCGTGACGTCATCCACTTGCAAGCCATACGCATGCGCGCAACTTTCTACTGCTACTGCACGCACGCGCATCACGTACGCGCATCGCTGCACGCGTGCTCGTGCATTGTCGGCCTAGATCGGCTCACGTCGTATGTACACTGTTTACAAGGCGGGTGGGAGAGATCTACGTACATGCCTACTGTAAACACATAGGCTATAGTTTGTATTTTATTTTATTCATTTATATAAATAAATATTATGAATAAATAAAATAACAAATATTAATAACATAACATATATTATATTTATATAAATAAAAATAAATATATAAATATATACATTTATATATTTATTTAATGGCTATCCTTATGAGTTATAAAACTAATTTACAAACGAGGACAATAAATAGAACTATAGGCCTACATTGAAAAAATGAAAAATCGTAAAATAGCACGAATAACAAAACAACATAAAAAATTACTGTACTAGTGAAAAGACGACAATAAAAATACAAATAAATTAACAATTTAGATTATTTGGTGTTAGACGACATA
>OX246750.1:15709416-16139625 GCA_945910005.1 Isoperla grammatica | reverse complement strand
CACCCCGGACAATTCACAGCTGCGTCATCAGGTTCCCCTCCGATGACGCTTCACAGCAGACTCAACAGGTAAGCAACACTTGCTGGTCCCATCTTACACCCCTGGGCCCGGATTCACAAGAGGTCCTAAGTCTTTTTGTGGTCTTATCTCTAAGACCGGCCTAACTTTGCATTTCTTGTAAAACCAGACCCAGGTTACTCGAGGAAGTTACTAGTTATTGGTGAGAACAAAGACATAATGATTATTCCAATAATATGTTTTGAAACCTGTTCTAAAATATTTGCATGGTTTTACAAGAGGTTCAAAGTTAGGTCCGTCTTAGAGTTAAGACCAAAAAAGACTTAGGACCTCTTGTGAATCCGGGCCTTATACAAATCACAGCCACGTCATCAGGTAGTGTATGACTTAGGACCTGACTTAAGACCACCCAGATCATTGGGTTTTGAAATTCAAACCCAATGCCCAGATAAAACCTCTTGTGAGGGGGAATAAACCTAACCTTACTGACTGTAACCCCACGTTGTTCCAGTTGGGCTCGTTCGATGGTGTTCAGGGAATCCGCTACTTCGCCGCCGGACCCAACTCCGCTCACACTTTGATGCAGCTTTACCAGGGCAGTCCTGCGCCCTCGTCCGGACACATCCTGATACCAGTGCAGGTGAGACGGTACTACCTTATCTACCGCCACTTCCACGCACGCTATTTCAACAGATTCAGACGCTTGCAGTAGCGGCAACTTCCACACGTCCTTATTGTTTGCGTCCTGATTACAGACCGGCCCACAGGACCTGTATGGCGCCGCATCGACCATCATCGGGCACCCAGGCCAGGTCCTGAATCCAGGACAACAGGACAACTTCCACACGGGAACATTCCCCGTGCAGGGGACTTCCCCCTTCCCCTCCATGTCCACCCCTAATCCCATCATCTCGTACCCGGGTCACTCCTACCCCCCCTCGAGCCCGTCCTCCAATCAGGTGCCGGGTGGGGCCATGAGCCCCGCGGCGTTCCTCGCGCAACAGATGGCTTCCTTCCACAGCTCTCCCTCCTACGCCGCCGCGTCGTCACCCTTCCCCATCCAACAACAACAACAACAACAACAACAACAGCAACAATACCCCCTCAACAACAACGTGGACCTCACCTACGGCTCCATCAACCCCCGTAAGGCTCCACGCCCTCCCAACAACTTCAACAAACCAAACTACCAGTCGTCCCCCCAGATCTCTCTCAAGTCTGGTCCGTACGGGGGTCCCAAACCTCATGCCGTGCCCTATCGCCCCAGGAAACCGGCCTTCTCCATCATACAACGACCTCACTCTATGCACTACGCCCAGAAGTACAAACACAAGGTACCGTATCAACCCAGCGCGGCCGCTTCGTCGATAGTACAATCAATCTACGGTGGTCCTCCTCACAACGTTCGGAACATGCACCATCACAACAATAACAACAACAACAACTATAACCAAAACTACAACCAGAACTACAATCAAAATTTCAATCAGAACCAGAACTTCAATCAATACAGACAACAAAACTATGGCAATCACTTCAACAACAACAATAACAACAACAACGGGATGACGAAGGTGATTTACCATTCGAAACCGATGATGGACAATTCTTACAACACAATAACTAACGAGATGATGATGAGGGAGACAATGGGACAAGATCAGGGACAGGAGTTGTATCGTTACGGTGGTGGCGGCCCTGGTGAGCAGGGGATCAACTTCAATAAGTTCCATAGGTCGTCGTCGGCGGTTGAGGGCAGCACCAAGCAGCAGCAATACGAGAAGCAGAGGTGAGTAAATAACAATAAACAAATAGGAACGTTATACGTAGCAAAAAAGCTATTGGCCCCTCTAAATAGACTAGACGCATTCTGGTGGCAAGAAAATAAACTACTATAAGGATGAGTTTATCTGTCAATTGTTCATTGTTGATTTATTGTTAAATCATCAATGGCGCAGATAAGGGTGTTGCTTAGCAGCGCTATCTATGTATTAGTTTGAGTCTCCAATTTGGAAGATTTTTAAGGTTTCGGTTGCTGGTTGCCATGGAGAAAACAAGCTATTCGACGAATACGTAGTTATTGGGACAGTGTAGTACTAGGCCTAGTCGTTCCTCAGCAATCTTGTGGATGCTGACGTCATAGATGAGTGAGACATTGGCCAACCAAATGTCAGTATTTGAAAAGCCACCCGCTGATTGGCTCCGACTCAATCTATATAATATTATGTCAGTATCCACAACATAGCTGTGGAACCAGTAATACAGTTTTGTTTACTAGAATGAATGAATGAATGAATGAATGAATGAATGAATGAATGAATGAATGAATGAATGAATGAATGAATGAATGAATGAATGAATGAATGAATGAATGAATGAATGAATGAATGAATGAATGAATGAATGATTGAATGAATTAAGACAAAAACCTAATAAAACACTGTTTCACACTGTGAGATAATATGTAAATCCAAAACATACTTTGCATTAGCATTAAAACAAATTATTCAACCTAAATATCTGTTCCCACATGTATTATCATGCATGGGCTCCAATACGTTTACGTTTCCTGTCTTTATTTCTATTGCACAACATTATTTAAACCAATAATTTACTACGTTTACCACGCGAGTCTAGATTCTATTTTTATAGGTAAGGTGACCATATTTTGGATATTGAAAATCGGGACAAACAAAGTGTAAGGATACGAACTCCATGGACTAGCACGGGGTCTGGATCGAAAAAGGGCGAAACATTTTCAGTTCAAATTTAACAAAATAAATATCAATACATTATTATTATACTCATTAATTTTAATAAATATATATTAAGTATTTAAATGAATGTGGGTAAATTTCTGTAGGCATGTTAGGCCTATGCCCGGTCGTATTTCGCCAGCCGCCTGTTGACGGAATAAACTCGGCTGACTGTGAGTTGAGTGAGTGTGTGAGTGTGTGAGTCAGCGTCTGCGAATGCGACGAGGGCTAGAGAGCCTACCAGCAACTGTGCCCCCCCCTCCCCCCCCCCCACTGTTACAATCGACCGCGTTGTCTTCATTGACAGAATACTGGGACACATTTTCCCCAAAAATTACAAACCGGTAAAAATACGTCTTTTCAATGAATCTCTCGGGACACCGGTACAAGTGTTTCGATATCGGTACTGTACCGGTCGAACCGGTATGTCTGGTCACCTTATTTATAGGATTATATTGTATTAGAAGTACTTTTCAGCAATCAGAAAATAAACATTAATATATCTTATCGTTCATATATTACTTCTAGTACAATATAAACAATATAATATCATAAATATAGACGTTCGAGTCCGTACGATTTGGTACGGACTCAAACGTATACATTTTTTTTGGTAATTGTAACAAAATCAGAATTAGTCACACTAAAGTGATGAGACACAACATCACACAATATAGTTTAAAAGCAAATTGACATTTTACGAGTTATCTTGAATGTGACGGAATTGATGCTTCCAATTCAGAAGGTACATGGTTCGAACCACGTGGTTCGGACAGGAGTTTTTCGTCTTCTAAAATGGACTACTACGAATGATCTATCGCTATGAAGTTACGGTTATGTAAATGGTGCGTTCGGATCGTTATATCAACTAGCCGTTACGTAATTAGTCACATATCTTCCTACCGTCCCTCTTATGCACTCTGCTTCAACGACAGTCGACAATCAATGGATTACTTGCGTTCTTTTACATATTCGTGAAGGCAGTCTTCCGCTTACTCTGCGTGCAAACCTAAGAAGCACCCCGCCAATCACTATACACAAAGGGCGACCTAGCCGTCGCCTCCTTTGTTGACAGTGGCCAACCTAAGAAGCACCCTACCAATCACTTCACACAAAGGGCGACTTAGCCGTCGCCTTCTTTGTTGACAGTGGCCAACCTAAGAAGCACCCTACCAATCACTTCACACAAAGGGCGACTTAGCCGTCGCCTTCTTTGTTGACAGTTGCCAACCTAAGAAGCACCCTGCCAATCACTACACACAAAGGGCGACTTAGCCGTCGCCACCTTTGTTGATAGTTGCCAACCTAAGAAGCACCCTGCCAATCACTACGCACAAAGGACGACTTAGCCGTCGCCTCCTTTGTTGACAGTTGTTAATGTCAATCTTGTCTAAAATCTCAAGCGGCAGTCAACGGGGTGGACACACAGTAACAAAAAGGGGACCTTCCCATATATACAGGGAGCGATACCCGTCCGTAGTCGAGTCGAGGCGACATTCTTCACATTCAGCTGTCGAAACCGGCTGAGAAGGAGAGTGCTTTGCTGAATAATGGGGATGATTGACATTTATAATACTATCGCCTCCCTTTGAGGTTAGTGATTGGCAGGGTGCTTCTTAGGTTGGCACGCCGAGTAGCAGAGTGTACAAGCCTAATTAGCCACGCCCGCTGTCTTAGGAGTTTTCAGATAACCAATCGAAGGTCGTAGATTATCCCTGACGGAGCTGTTGGCAGTGTTGGAAGAAGTTTATAAGTTGGGACTATTCAATGATGAGCTTTAGTAGGCTAGATCACCAGTCCCCCAACCTTCCACTCAGTAAAGCAAGCGTAGCGATTTGAAGCCATTTTGAAAAGGGCAATTTACATGCTAATTTGGACCTTTAAGTACTGCTAGCGCTGCCAATGGCAGAAAGTCGCATTAGAAACTCCTATTCCCGCCTGTGTTGTTTGCCCATTTCAAGATGGCATCAAATTGACACGCTTGTGGTTGCTAGGCTGCGCATCTAGCCTACTATAGCTGTTGAATATCATTGGGCTTTTCCGTAAGCATAGTTTATACCAACTTGACAATACAGTGTAATGTCTACAGACACGCCGAGAAGAGTGACTTGTCCGATGCCACGTCATCAGATAACAGAGATGGCGGCTACAAGCAGGGTGACGCGTCAAGCTTCGCACACAAGAGAACCAGACCTCAGGTCGGCGCGTTAGTGACGTCAGCCAAGGAGGTTCCGGTGCTGCAGTACCAACAACAACAGCAACAACAACAGCAACAGCAACAACAGCATCAACAGCAGCAACAGCAACAACAGCAGCAACAACAACAGCAGCAGCAGCGACAGAAGGCGAGACCGGCCGAGCATTCAGGTAAGGTGTAGGCCTACCGGTAGCCGCAACGAAACACTCAATAAATTCAAAGTTGATCTGAATTGGCCTTGTTGATTCTGACATTTGTCCACGGGTGTTCGCACTGTCCAATCACTGATTCATATGTTTCGTATTTGAAATATCGATCTTTGATTGGTTATCGCTCATTCGTCGATGGTGTTCGAAGCCTACAGGGTTGGTTTAGTCGCTTTAAATTAAAGTCCCCCACTGCAAATCAGTTTCGTTACTGAGTGGGTAGACTCTAAAATTAATGTGAATTTATTTAATTTTATTTAAAGAGGTCTCTCGTGCATAGCTTTAAGCATCCCTTTGCTCATTGATTTAACTTCTCGTCTGTCCGAGCGTAGCCAGCGTCTCCATTCTACTCTTATGGCACTCGTTCTGTGTGTTTGTTTGTTTGTTGTTTTTTCTGTCTCACGATAGCGGATAAACGGGAAGTCTGATCAAGTTGAAATTTGAACCATCCACAAGCCTTGATGTGGCTTTAACGTCACTAGTTTTGTCTATATATATATATATATATACGGAGGTGACGGAGGCTTTCGTGGCCCGGGTTAATGTTTGTAAAATTAAAAACATTTATGTATAAATGGATATGTTTTCCAGGAAACCTCTTGTAGGTGGATTTATATATATATATATATATATATATATATATATATATATATATATATATATATATATATGTAGTATTAGGTTAGGTTCTCGGGTTGCTGTCCACGTTACTTGCTCTTTAGAGACTGGTTGCTGGCCCAGAAATGGGCCATTGTCAATGTCAATTCGGTTCTCAGCTTCTGAAACCAACGGATCATCCTGAAGATGGCAAATGCGATTTTGCCGAAACGTCGCGACTATGACAATGGCCCATTTCTGAGCCAGCAACCAGTTTCTAGAGAGCAAGTTACGTGGACTGCAACCCGAGAACCTATATTACTACATCTTCTTCAGTTCGCGAAAACCTACAGAATTACATATATTTAAATATATATATATATATATATATATATATATATATATATATATATATATATATATATATATCAAAAGCCTTGTTTTCAAATTTGAAATTATGCAATTTTTGTGATTTTTTTACGTTAGATTATAAATAAAGTAACAGATGTACCCCTGGTCTTGATGTGCGTGTGTTCGGTTACAGGTCGCAGCGAGTCCGTGTACGCCCCCTCCCCCTCCAGCTGGGTCCCCATCAACGCTCCTGACGGCGCCGTGCCCGCGCGGGCCTACGACATCCAGGCGCCCAACCTAGCCAGGAGCGACACCTTCATGCGGCCAGGTAGGAGGCCCGCGCTACGCCACTGTACTGTACACACACGCACTGCGCCACTGGTCACACACGCGCTACGCCACTCTGATGCACGCGCTACGTCACCGGTCACACACGCGCTACGCCACTGGTCATACATTCGCTAAGCCACTGGTCACATACACGCTATGCATATCTGACACGCGCTACGCCACTGGTGACAGACAGGTTACGCCACTTGTCATACACGCGCTGCGCCACACAGACACACGTGCTACGCCACTGGTAACATACGCGCTAAGTCACTGGTCACATATGTGTGGCGCAACTTTGAACACACAAGCTACGCCACTGGTCACACACGCACTACGCCACTGTACACACACGTGCTACGCCACTGGTCATACACGCGCTACGCCACTGGTGACAGACAAGCTACGCCACACACGCGCGCTGCGCCACTCTGACATTAATTAATTATTACAATTTTAAAAAGCAGAGGCAAAATGTCGAAAGCACTAGAATATTTAATGTTGAACTTATTTTTTGGGGTAAACATTTTAAACGACACACAATCACCTTTAAAACATATTTTCCATATAAAGCCACACCAAAACACCATAAAATAACATACGCCTGCAGTTGAAATATCTTCTTAAATATCGATAGTTAAATACGATGGTTAAATATCGACGGATAAATATAGAATTAACTTTTAAAAATGATTCTTGTTTAGGAAACACATATTTTGTTTCAAAACACGGTTAGATTTGAAACTGATTGTAATTATTGATGTAGAATTTAAAATAGAACCAAATAGTTAAAAATAATTGCCTACAAGAATAATAAACTAAACCATTTAATATAACACGACTTTCTTAATTCATAATGTCTCGAATTTCGTTTTCTTAAAACCACGAAAAAATGAGAAAACGATGGGTACAAATATTGAAGTCTGTCTTGCTTTGAAATATAACTGGTTTTACTTTCAGATTTAAATGAGGAAGATTCCCGTACCTACTTGAAACTGTGCAAACAAACAATGAATGAGTGTAATACTAATAAATGTTCTCTTATCGTTTTACAGGCGGAGTGAGTTCGGTTCCCATCGTGGGGCGGACGGAAACGCACGAAGTCAACTTCCCTCGTCGTCAGGAGATGACCGAGCGAAGAGTGGGCGAGGGTGGAAGTTCCGAAGAGGTCGTTTCGGCTGTCGTCTTGGTCAAGCAGTAGTGAAACGTCGTTAATAATAAACGAAACAATTAAATCGACACAATTTTAAAGGGTCAAGTAGTATTTAATTTTTTCAGATCCTCTTTTGAGTTGTCATCGTCAGATGGGATTTTTGTGTGTGACGATGCCACAATTTGGCGTTGAAAAATATTTCTTTACCGTGATTACAATATTAGTCGGCGGTTTTTGACGTTTATGAATTCAAAGCCAAAAGTAGACACCCCCCCCCCCCTAACTGTTATTCCAAAATAAATTCTTGGAAGAGAGAAAATTATCAATTATTTGATATATCGACTTGTTGGTTGTTGACCCCCGAATTAAGTTAGAAAGAAAATACCAAACAATTTCAAAACAAAATGTTTCAACATAGTACATACATTAATTTAGCTAAATCAATTATTATGTTTTTATTGTATTAATGATCCTTAGTCAAAACTTAATTATTAACTACAAATAGTTGTTTTTTTTGTTAATATTAATGCTGTAGAAGGATGTTTGTTATTGAGTGCAATAGTAGAAAATAGGAAAATCTACAATTTCAAATATATCTCAGTCAACATTTTAATAAAGGAACTCAACACCGCTTTCTTTTATGAAATTAACAGTAATTTATAACAATGCCTAGACTGTCAGTAGGAATGTTATCAATCCAAGAAAATCACTTTACGACCCCATTATTCAACCAACCAATCGAACATCCCAGATACTATCAGTGATGACAATAATGAATAATTCTATTTGTACTTACTGTTTTTTAATATTTCTTATTTATATACTATAAATGAACACTACGTGTAAAGTCTCTTTCTCCCGTTTCATTCCATTCATTAAATCATTCATGTTATATATTCATTGTAAGGATATAGTTATATCCGATTATTATTTAGTTAAAATAAGAGTGCCTAGATCAGTATTTGCCTTATGTAAATACAAAAGACTGTACAAATATCATCAAACACCATCTTGAAAGTGGTGTATTTAGTAAATAGTATTTATATATTAACTAAGAGACGAGCTAACCAGATTTCTAAGCACTGAGTGAAGTCGCACTGACTGTTTACTTTACTAATATTATTTTGTATCAACCAATTGTTTTATACAATTATTGTTGTTTTGTTAATAAAATATTTATTAAGAAATCTGTGTGTGAATTATATGATAATATGTTAATTCCCTTATGTCAAAACCTTCCGATTCTTGTTGCTCTACGTCTCTATTATTGTAACCATTCTATTGAAGACGATGGAGGGTAATTGATGAAGATTAAGGACAATTACAAACACCTATGCCTTATGCGGGATTCGAACCCACGTCCCTAGGAGCCAGGGAGCCACGCCGCAACCACTTGCATGACGGCTTTCTCTGTTAGAGAAGTGAGAAAAATTGAAAAGAGGAAGAAGAAAAATTAAGAAAAAGTAGATATTTTATCCTGAAATGGAAGAGTTAATAAAACAAAAAAGGGGAGGGGGGGGGGGGGGGGCTAGAGTATGCTCTCTCCCCGAAGTCCCAACTTTAAAGCTGGGATTTCAGTCGAGGATTGCGCGGCGTGGCGCGGCGCGGATGAAGATTGCAACCAATCAGCGTGCTCTATTTCTCAGCCGAGGAGAGCCGCGGATTTCTATCCGAGGATTGAAAATATTCAATATTCCAGCCGGCGAACTCCACGCTCGGCATGACGTCACTTTGAATGACCAATAAAAAATCGAGATTACGACAACAAACAAATGACTGAAGACTTTGCCGAAAGATTATTGTTGACTTGTTGGCTGTCGAAAAGAGAGAAATCGTGTATAATATATTCCACAAACACTATAAAAGTAATGTTTTGCGTGTTCAAGCGTGGAAGGACGTGGCGAAAGATTGTAACAACACAGGTAAGCAAAACGCCTAGGCTTAGGCTAGGCCTAGGGCCCTAGGCCTAGGCCACAGATAGCGCATCGTGCAATCTGCAAGTGAAATGGCTGGCGAGGAGAATCCGCGCCACGCCATGCCACGCCGCGCCGAGCACATCCTCGACTGAAATCGCTGCTTAATTATTGCCCACTTTGAATTCGCGGTAAATATTAAAGATTACATTAAAAAAAAATTGTTTCCTTACGCATAATACACCGGTCAAGTCATTTAGTTTCTGTATCATATTGCCGCTTGCTTACAGTACAATAAAAATAAAAACAAATTACAATTATATCTCCTCCCTTCTACCAACCCCCGCCCTTCAAAGCCCAATCCTTCTTGCATCGAGCGTGCAACCTGTTTCCCAAACTTTCTCCCTAGCCCCGAATTATATTTATGGCTACGCCACTGTACAGGAAAGTACTTCAAAATAGTATCTAAGCCAGCTATCCACAAACAGCTATTTATTGATTAGTACCAATATACCGAATTAATGAAATCCATCTGCTTTGTCTCTTCAATACGAACCAAGAGAAATGAAAGAGGGGGAGGGGGGGATTAATCAAACGCACAAATGAATGTGATGTTCATTAACGAATAGCCAGATAGGTGGCTCGTGTTTGCTCTTCTCTCAAGCGTCGCTGTATACCTGGATCTGTGATAATCTCATTATGTTGTTGGTAGGGGCGCTAGTCGGACATAATCATGCCTTGGTGTAGCGCAACATACAGACTAAGGGCCGATATAGTGACAGAGGTAAGTAGAACGCCATTCACAATCAGTTGTAAAGCGCAAGGTGTAGGCCTAAGTCGTATGGTTTATGGAGTAAGGCGTAAGAAATGTCCAAACATTGAACTTCGTAAGTTTTACGCCTTACGCCTTACGACAGGTTTCCCTCTATTAGACCATTTCAAAAACTATCTAGGACCCTTTGTATTCTAAGTCTTCAAGAACAACATCACAACAATACACAACAGTTAAAAATCAGTTTTCAAATGTTATATCAAGGTTCATTGATGCACACAAGATCATCATCTACTAACCTTGATTTTATGTTTTTAATTGTTGTTCATTGTTACTAGTAAAGATCTAGAGGACCGTGATGATAATTATACAAAGGGTCCTAGATAGTTTTTGACGGAGTCTCTTCGCACTCGCGCGCAACTGGTGGCAATTTAGTGTTTTTTTTTTTTATTTTTAACGAACAGAGAACTAACATTTTTTATCGAATCCGTTAACGAGCTTCGATCTTTGTTGCCATGGTTACTCACTTTATTTAAAGTTGTTTGTACCTCCAATACTTATCGTATCGAGATAAAATTAACATATTCGGGACCGGACGGAAATTTACTATAAAATGGCTATTTCACATTTTACCACCAGTTTGTTTTAGAAAAAACGTTTATCTGTGGTAATAGTATTGTAGCTTTGTAACTTCTCGGCCGATTTCTACACAAAACTAATGGCGTTCAATCCACATAGAATCTTGTGGATGGTCCAAATTTCAACTTGATCGGACTCTCCGTTCGACCGCTATATTTCGAGACAGAAAAAAAACAATCAAACAAACAGAACGGGTGCCATAATAGTAGGATGGTCACGCTCGCTACACTCGCTTAATCAACATTGAAGTTCACCAAATCTCCGCTAGGAGGATAGAGATGCCCTTGGGCAGTGGACACGAAACAACAACGGCGGTAACTATGAACTTTTGAAAAACAGAATATACGTACAGACGTATATACGCACCCGCTTATCAACGCGTCACACAGAACGTTTTCCTACTTTAAGGTTCCAGGAGATGGCATTCGCCTCTTAATATCGTTGAACCGCTGTAAACTAAACATCTTTGATTACGAGATCAGCTAATGACGCGGCCATCTTGGTTCTTTGACAGCTGACGCCAGCGCACTCTCTCGACGAATGTTTCAAGTGACTAATAGCGCGGCCATCTTGGTTCTCTGACAGCTGACGCCAGCGCGCTCTCTCGACGAATGTTTCAGGTGACTAATAGCGCGGCCATTTGGTTCTCTGACAGCTGACGCCAGCGCACTCTCTCGACGAATGTTTCAGGTGTCTAATAGCGCGGCCATTTGGTTCTCTGACAGCTGACGCCAGCGCACTCTCTCGACGAATGTTTCAGGTGACTAATAGAGCGGCCATATTGGTTCTTTGACAGCTGACGCCAGCGCGCTCTCTCGACGAATGTTCCAGGTGACTAATAGCGCGGCCATATTAGTTCTCTGACAGCTGACGCCAGCGCGCTCTCTCGACGAATTTTCCAGGTGACTAATAGCGCGGCCATATTAGTTCTTTGACAGCTGACGCCAGCGCGCTCTCTCGACGAATTTTTCAGGTGTCGGAGCAAATGCGAGCCGTGGATCGGTCGCGCTGTAGCGGGGGACATCCAAACTATTTTTGGCTGAGCCGTCGAACCCGAGACCGTCAGCTGTCGAAGCAACAAGTGTGGCACTTGGAGAGACTGACCAACAGGGTGAGTCACGAGGTTTGAGTGTCGTTCTCGTAAACTTTGTTGGGATACGTGATCAAAAGTTGCAATAGGCACTCATGCGGTTCCCATACGATTCCTATGAAGGATTCAGTTCCATTACTTCTTGTCTTAGGAAAAAGTAAACGGTGACTTTGGAGCCGTCCTAGCAACGAAGCACTCAATAAATTCAAAGTTGTTCTGAATTGGCCTTGTTGATTCTGACATTTTTCCGCAGGTGTTCGCACTGTCCAATCACTGATTCATATGTTTCGTATTTGAAATATCGATCTTTGATTGGTTATCGCTCACTCGCCGATGGTGTTCGGAGCTTACAGGGCTGGTTTAGTCGCTTTAAATTAAAGTCCCCCACTGCAAATCAGTTTCGTTACTGAGTGGGTAGACTAGACTCTAAATGTGAATTTATTTTTATTTATTTATTTTTATTTTGGGTGTCGTTTTCGTAAAGTTTGTTAGGATACGTGATTAAAAGCTATTGCAATAGGCACTCATGCGGTTCCCATACGAACACCGAAGTTAAGCAACCTCGAGCTAGGTCAGAAGGTGGATGGGTGACCACTCTCCTCCGAAACACTAGTTACCGTTCGTTAGAACAGATTGGAGGGTTCGAAAGCTTGTGTAACAGCTTCGTTCTTCCTGTCAACTGCTCGGCAGTCCAGGTTAGTGGAGGATCTATATGACTGGTCAAAGTTACGCCGTCTTTCGGATGGGACGTAAAGCCGATGGTCCCTTTGGGTACTTTTCGACAGGAGTAGGCTATGTGCCGGTATCAGGCTTCCCCTCCTCCCTTCCTTATTATCATTCATCAATCATCACTTATTAGACTAAAGAGGGCATTGTGCTCTACACTGGCCTTAATTACAATGAAATAAAAATGAATACATTCACCACTCCCAGTGTCTTCAGGGTGGATCTATTAACTACTGAAAACAGTGGCGGCTCGTGGGCCATTGACCAAGGGGGGCACAACACAAGTGCAGAACGCAAAATGGAACCAATATACCCTTATTATGTTGGGAGTGATGATATTGGTCGCGAAATAATTTGTTTTCTTTGCAATCTTCGGCCTCTGTGTGTCTGGCGAGCGGCGACTACTATAGTTGTCCCAAGACTACCCTACACATGCTTTCGTCACAAGCGACGGACTCGTAGCCAATTAGCGATCGGTATTGGCGCAGAGTTGTTTCTGGTTGGCTACGAGTGCCTCGCCTGTGACGAAAGCAACTGTAAAGTAGTCTTGGGTCGAGTATATTAAGAGAGGTATTTTGTGAGAGAAAGAAGTCCACTCCATGTAGACTGAAAGTGAAAATCAATCAGAACGCGAGTTTGGGACTATTCTCCAATAGGAAGACTTACACACCAATAGGTAGAGCCCTACAGAAATGGTTTTATTTTTTCCCAAATTTCGTTTTTCAAAATGTAAATTTCGCGTTTTGACGGGGTTATTTTTATAAGCAAAAAAATGTTATGCAATCCATTCAGGAATGTCACTCAAATAAATACTAGTCATTCGTGTGTAAACAGTACTTCCTATTTATTTCGTTTACATATTACATTCTTCTGCACGTTTTTTCTTATACACTAACACTTATTTTTGGCCAATATTTCGTTATTTCGGTCTTATTTCGCGAATACACAGATATTTCGTAGATTTCGTGGTTAAAGCTCCAGATCGCATTATTTCGCGATTCAAAATTTGCATAATTAGCATGCTGTTCACAATTATCATTTTTAGGGGCATAACTACAGTTTCGTTTTATTTCGTAACGCAAATTTTACTTAGCTAAACAAATAGGCGAAGCTTTCATTTGCAGCCGTGTGTCTATAGCGATGTAGTGTATTTTCTTGGCATTGCCGGTGGGGGGGGGGGGGGGGGGGGGGGAGGAGGAGGGTTGAATCTCGTAATCCCCTCCCCCCCTTGGATACGCCACTGGCGATGGCTTTATGACGTTGTGTACGTAAATAGTCATTCGGTCGTATAATTTATGCAAGGTTTACGTTTACCAATGATAACATTCGTAGGAATGTTCAGAGTGAGCGAGCGTTATTGTACACTCAATAAAAAACACCCGTTTGTACTAGCCGTGCTTGGCAAATATAAATGTACACAGTGTTGATTATTGGTTTGTGTAATTTATGTAAACACTAATTCGGGTAGATACTAGATAGTCGTTTGAAAGTTTGTGACAAATAATAATAATAATAATAATAATAATAATAATAATAATAATGATAGTAATAATAATGACTGAACATTAATAGGAGTGTTCAGGAGTACTCACCAGCTGCAGCTTAGCCTCCTCGACGGTATGGGGTCAACCAGGTGTTGTCAAAAGGGGGTGTGGGGTAGGTACTCCAACTCGCCAGAACGTCCACAAGTCACTTTACTCAACAGAGATAGAAAATGCTCTGACGAGCGCTCGACCACAACTGTCGCAGTATCTCTTATCTACGCATCTAGTTACTCATCCCTCCGCGGGGTGCGGTGTGAGCGAGCTAGTACCGTACGATTCAAAAGTTATGCCCCTAATCCAGTAGGTGCATTATTACGTTTATCAGCATTGTTACCCAATAGGGCACTAGCAACACCGAAAGACAACAATGGGACAAATGAATTGAACTGATGGACAAACAATCAATCAGCTGTCAAATTAATAAAATTGCAACCATAGAAATAAAAACAAGTGTAGCGATAGTAACTGCTCGCCATTTAAAACTTTTAATGATAGACAACGACTAAGTGAAAGTTTTGTATGTGTAATTGTTTGTTTTTTGTTTTGTTTTCCAAAATCAGAAGAAATTATTTTTTGACAGCAATTGTTGTTTGTCCATCGATTCAATTCATTTGTTTCATTGTTGTCTTTTGGTGTTGCTAGTGCCCTATAAGTTTGCGTTCAAATAGACGCAATATGCAAAACGCAATGAACAGGCGATAAGGAGGAGGAATAGGTCGCCAAAAATATATATCTCTTGTAGTTGTTCTTGTTGTGAAATTTATCCAAGTTACCTCCCAACGTGGGTTGCTCTACCGTCGGTAGTTCTACCTACGGACCTACCGGCTTCCGGCAGTAGGGAAGACCTGTAGGTTGGTCGGTAAAGTAGTCTTATAGGTAGAACATCCGTAATGTAAACGGGGTCTATGCCGGCGGAAGCGTATGCTTCTGGTAGGGCCACCCTAGCCGGGCAGTTCGAGGAGGAGAAGTCGTACAAAATGCAATCTACGTCTCCTTTCCATGTTGGGGTACTTGTCCCTTTCCTCCGAACACCCCTCGACGTCATATGATCATAGTTGTCGAGTACGTCGTGAAATAACGAAAAATGATATACTAGTAATTGGACTGCACACTGTTCATTGTCACACATAAAAAAAAAAAAAAATTCATTTTTGTGTGTGACAAGGAACAGTGTATAGTCCAATTACTGGTTCTTATAACGTTTTGCCTGTACTACTATGTTTCCGTTTTAATTAACGAAAAATGATATGTCTAAAACTTGTTTGCTTCAGCTGGATTATGATGGTTGTCATACAGCCTTGCAACTCCTAAGAACCACACTGCAAAGTGAATCCAGCAGGCTGTGCTTCACTGCCACTCAAGTGCCTGAGATGGCAGAGCGGGTGATTCTTCAAGTGATCTGCGACAGACAAAGAGCTGATATGCTGCGGTAGGTGTAGCCGGTGTAGCTGGTATAGCTGGTGTAGCTGGTGTAGCAGGTGTAGCTGGTGTAGCCGGTGTAGCCGGTGTAGCTCATCTCATCTCAAAGTCATCTTGGATTAACCTGCCGTGACACCAGGACATAAAAGGGGCTGTATAGAGCGTTGAGAGCGAAGCGTTAGCTGCGTCACGTGCGTTGCTCGCGTCGTAGTGTTTACAGTATAGCGTGATCTTTGTTAAACCTAACGCGAACAACGAAACAATCATAACAATGATGTTCATAATCTAAATGTATCTGTGACGGAAGAACACACACTCAAGCCGTTTACAGACGCAATTTCGCTAAATTGAAGAGACAAATTAAAGCTAAATGTGTAGGAAGAAATGTGTTTTGTAAGTTAGATTCCGTCGTCGATCAAAATTCACAGGAAATAAACAAGTTTTGCATTGTTGTGTTTAAATGGATTCGTTTCGCGAGCAACGCGGCAAACTCACAATCTGATTAGTCAACGCGCCTGACGCGCGCGTCTAACGCGTCACCCTCAACGCTCAAAGGTGAGAATATTCAGTTTTTGAGATTGATTCTGGAACATGTAAGAAGCAATCCAGTATGACTATTGGAACACTCGGATTACTGTTGGCTGAGTGAGATTAGTTTAGTAATCCGATGGATTCTGGAACGCAGCTATTGTGTGCTTATATGTGGTTGGTGGAGAGGTGGAGGAGGAATGTTGCACACAATCACTCACCACAAATCAAAGATAGTCACTTAATCTTGCGTGTTTTTTTTTTTTTATCATACTGAGTCAAAGGAAATAAGAATGGAATTTTACGTTGTTTGTGGAAAGAACTCTGTGTTTCTCGTAGTTTGAATGACACTAAAGGCGCTTTCATAGCAACACGGCAACACGTTTTTTACGGACCGGCAGATCACGTGAACCAATCAGAAACTTGCCGTGCCCTGCCCTGATTGGTTCACCTGACTTGCCGGTCCGGAAAAAACGTGTTGCCGTGTTGCTATGAAAGCGTCTTTATGGCAGGGCTTCTCAAACTATGGGTCGCGACCTCGGCGGGGTTGCGAGCTTATTAAAAATGGAAATTAAGGTGAGAAGTAGAAGAGAAGTAGAGAAAAAAGACCACCTTGTTGATGTTAGGATCTAGAGTAGTAGAAAATAAAGTCGGTACTGCTGTTGCTGACAGTTCCATGGAGTCGGCTATTAGTCAGCAAGACACTACTCCCCACAAGTAATTCACATGATGCCTGTTGTCAGCGCTGCGACGGAGAAACGTCGGCAAAGTTCGGCTTTCGTTCGTCGATTCTCCGAGCGCCGTGTGGCGCCCCTAGCGACATCCTCTGGTACCACGCCGGGCAACGTGAACACTGTGTCTCAATCGCTGCAACGGTAAGTGTGCCTGCTGCATTTCACTTGATCGTGTCTGTACACAGAATTATTGTAAATCTTTATCTACCCAAATTGGGGGATTCCCATTTCCCAATAATTAAAGTTGCCCCGCAAAAAATACTTATTCTCCTCTGAAACACTAGTTACCATTGGTTAGAGAGCAGATTGGAGGGTTCGAAAGCTTGTGTAACAGCTTCGTTCTTCTCGTCAACTGCTCGGCAGTCCAGGTTAGTGGAGGGACCTGTGACTGTTCAAAGTTACACCGTACTTTCGGATGAGACGTAAAGCCGATGGTCCCCTTGGTACTTTTTGACAGGAGTAGACTACGTGCCGGTACCAGACTTCCCCTCCTCCCTTCCTCATTATCAATCATCACTCATCAGTCATCAGACTAAAGAGGGGATTGTGCCCTACACTGGCCTTAATTACAATAAAGTTCGTTGGGGCAACGTTACTATTAAAAAACAAAAGCCTTGTTGATTCTGACATTTGTCCGCAGGTGTTCGCACTGTCCAATCACTGATTCATATGTTTCGTATTTGAAATATAGATCTTTGATTGGTTATCGCTCACTCGTCGATAGTGTTTGGAGCCTACATGGTTGGTTAAGTCGCATTAAATTAAAGTCTCCCTCTGAAAATCAGTTTCATTACTGAGTGGGTAGACTCTAAATGTGAATTTTATTTATTTATTTACCTTGTTTGTCTGTCCAGGAAAGAAGCCTTGAGAAAGACGGTGTCGTTTTCGTCAAGTATGACTGAGCTGGAGTGGTAGCTGAGCGCCTCCTCTGCTGCCTATCTTATCTTTAAGCTAAAGTTGCCACACAGCAACATTTCTCCTGCTTTCGTCACAGGCGAGGAACACCCCCCCACTCGTAGCCAATCAGCGATCGCTATTGCTTGGGTTTGTTTCGAGCGGTTCGCTGATTGGCTACGAGCTCCTCGCCTCTGACGAAAGCATAGGAAAGGTAATCACTTGTGCGACGACTTAACTAAACTGTCTCAAGTTGTAGTAGAGGCGGCCAGACGGTTGGAAACTGAAGCTTTGAAGAAGATGATTTATTTGAAAGATTGATACTGTAGTAGCAAAGAAGCATTGTTGCCATGACGGCTTAGTAGAATAGGAAAGCGTATACAAGAAGCGGGCGGAATGCAGAGTCGAGTTAAGTATGTGATTTGTTAATGGTTGCTATGGAGTTTGTTCTTCTGATGGAAAATAGCATGTAATAAAACAATTCCATAGCAATTAATCCTGTACTTAACTTGACACTTAACTATGCATCATACTTAAATCGACTGTGCATTCCGCCCTAAGTGTGCTCGGTGGAATAACAAACCTTCGCTTTAATAATTAATGTTCAGGAGGAGGAGTATAATAAACAACCTGCAGACATTAGTCTTTTGCTTTTCATGCCATTTATGAAAAACACTATGAAGACACATTGCCAATTTAACAGAAGAAAATAGTTCGACTTAACAAATCAAAAGAGACCAACAGTTTTTACTTGGAATTACCCTTAGGAAATTGGCAGCCTGATGCGCTTGAAGATTCAATGCCCGGTTTGAAGGTATTCTAGTGTAGCCTACACAGTAGAGGGGTGTCACATCATACATTATGACATTTAAAAAAAGGGTAGTCTCTACGTCACAAACCGCAGAAAATGTTCATTTTTAAATTATATCTCCAGATTGCAACAAGAAATCGAAAATCTAAATCAGCAGCGAACTAATTGCTTTGGTAAGCCCTACAGATTGAATAAAATATTATAACCATAAGCGTAGTATTTTGATTATAATTCGATAATTAGTAATTAAATTGATTATTTATAAAAAAACATACTGATTATAATTTAAGTCACGACTTAGCGCATTCAATGTGTAGGGATTACTAAACCACAGTGCGCTGTTGATTCAGATTTTCGATTTCGAAGCCCATTCTTGTGATATAATTTAAAAATGAAAATTTTGTGCGGTTTTTGACGTAGAGGTATCCTTCCCTGTTAATTACAGTAAAAACAGCAAGTTGCATTGATAATATATAACGAGGTTTTGTAGTTTCACCAAAGATACTGTAGCAATGTAGGGATAAGGATAAATAATGAAACACTTTTATTTTTAAGATAATATCTTTTAATGATGATTCTTAGTGTTTATATATGGAGTCATAATGGCAAACAAATTAATATCTATGCCATATCCATTACATTTCAAATAGCTAAGAAAAAACATTATATTCTTTAAAAAATAACAATTCTTTCCAATTTTTATTTTATTTTTTTGTAAATAAGCTACCGTACATCACCATAATATGCCATTAAGATCCCACAGTGCTGCAACTTTGTCAAAACCAACAAAGCAGAATCAGAATTTAATAATTGATTAATTAAGTACATAATATTATTATTATTATTATCAACAGTTGGTTAATATCAACAGATTACTAAATGCTACGAGATTCATAATTCTATTAAAGAAACATTACATCCTTCTCACAATAGAAATACTTTCCCAAAACTGTCAATATTTCCATAAAGAAAAAATATATCGAATAAAGTTTATAAATGATCCTTAATATCTTCATACAGAAATCTGCAATATATGCCCGTGCAAATATGACACTTGCATATATATATATTGAGACAGACCACCTTTCACTCTATATCTTATCGTCAAGCGCTCGTTCACCGTAACAGAAAGCACACTGCAGTGTATATAAGGAGAAAGTGACCGGCGTTGACGGACATAGATTGACGTCTTCGACCAAGGACGCCAAAGTAGGCGCCAACACCGTCACAACCACTTGACTAATAAAACATCTAATTTTTGTTACAGTTTATTATAAAATTGATTTCCTAGGAATAGATAGAGTAATACCAACCTATCTGCAATAAATAAATAAATTACCAAATAGTGTCCTATAAAGCTGTTTGGGTTGATAATACCTAGGCTTGTGGCTTGCAGATAATGCTTGTAATAATTATGGATGGCTCTCGAAATAACTTTCAATGCGAAACACAAAACATTTAAATCAATACAGACTTTAAATGCTGTTGTATTTTTTTTTTTTTTTTTTATAAATATTGGTAGTAGTATTGAACAGCAAACTCGTAAAGCTTGTGTAAAACGTACTTTCGAAAGAAGCACGCCGTGCCAAGAGAGAATCCGTAAAACAAGCGACGACCGCTTAACGACTATCAGCGACCGTAACCTGTTATCTGGACTTATTTAGCGTTTCAACGTTGCTTCGTTGAGTGTATTTATTTATTTAAATATTTTTATGTGAGGAATTCTTCAGATTAATATTCTATCTCAAGAATCGAATATTTTTTAAGAGTTTGTATTTTCATACAAATGCAAGTGCGCCAAGTATCTTGCTCGACACTTGATTTGTTTTAGATGTTATTTTAATTTATGAATGAAGTCCCTCCACCTTTCTACAGAATTGATCTATGTTTGTTATTTATTGTATAAATGATGGGTTAGCGTTTTTAACTTGATTAAGAAGATACTTCAGCCTACATTTTTGCCTGAACTATTTTTGATTAGCTGACTGACTTAATTCAAATAGTATTAAGGATGTTTAATGTGTTGTCTACGCGGAGTTTCGTTGGGTGGTTTAACTTTTCTGTTATCGTAAATTCATTTTTAGTTATAGGTTAATACGAGTGTATTTTTCATTAAGATATTTTTTCTTGTATATCTGTTTTTTATTCTGGTTATTTTTTTCCCGTGAAAAAGCACGAACGCTTGAAATAGTTCAAACGTTGGTCCGATTGATCGAGAAATGGGCTTCACTCTACCTGCACCCACATTCAACAGAGTGGCAATATCAGAGTGAACCAGAACTATTACGTTACGGTACCTATGTAGAATTCGAGTATTTGCCCGGTTAGTTAAATCTATACTTTGAAGGCAAACTTGTGTTTTAAAACAAGTCTATTAAGTAGATCCAATTCGTTCCGTTCACGAGTGTTTGGTTCAAGAAAAACCAGATCAGCTGTTACAGCTTCTATAAATCAACTTTTAGATATTATTTGTCTTGATTTTTTTTTTAAGAAATTTTCAATATTTTCTTTACCATAAACAATCATTTTATCTATTGCACAGTTTTTAAGTACATTCTTCCTTACTTGAAAAGTGTATTTCAGTTAATTCCTTGCATCTTATACCTAGGTTTTTATAAAGGCCCCTCCTTTTCATCATATTTTATTTTTGGGGTAGTAGGAAATTGGTATATATATTCTATCATCTACATTCTGCCACACGTCTTTAAAGTGTGTGGCAAGGGAAAATTACATATTTTTGGGTGATCTCTCTTAAACCAAACCGCAGGATTCTACAACCATAATTCCCCCCAAAAATTACTCAATACCTTCTGCATTATAATAACAGCTGTGGAATACAGGCCGAGAATACGACGGTTCGGATTAGTCCGAGATTACCGTGGACTGAGAACTTCCAACCGTTTGTTTGTTTGTTTGTTGTCGTGGGTCCGTTTGAAGCGTCGTTGACGTCGGTTTACTTCCGCTGCTCGGCCGCCAGTTTGTCTAGAAGCTCTTGCATCGTTGTGTCTTCCGATCCCTCAACGGTCCTGCGAACATTTCAATTTTAATTTTAATTTTAATTTTTAGGTAACTAAATTTTTAGGTTACATTTCCCTAAAATTGCCAATTCTGACATATACTGCAAAATTCCCACAGAGGTTTGCTATAAGCAAAAACTTAAAACAAACTAAGCTTTTATGACAAGTACTACTGGAACTAAAACTCAAGCTTTTATGACAAGTACCACTGGAACTAAAACAAGCTTTTATGACAAGTACTACTCGAACTAGTTATCTATTGATAAAGATAAATTAATTTTAACTAGGTTTCTTCAACAAAACAAGAGAACCATCACACACACGGGTCGGAAATACATACATAAATTAATGAATGAGTAATTTTTTGTTTTTATTTAAGGGTTTATTTTCCTAAGGGCCGGTCTTACAATTTCCTAATATGAAAGTTATTTGTAACAATTAAGAGCGAACGATACCTTTACGTAAAAAAACGCAGAAAATTTTCATTTTTTTACTTTATCTCAAGATTGAAACACAAAATCGAAAATCTGAGAAACCATAGCGCTGTGGTTTGGTAAGCCCTAAAGACTGAAGTATAAATGTATTTAACGTTATAATCAGTGACTGTGATAACGATTTTCTTAGTAATTAAAGGAAATCGTTATCACAGTCATACTTATTAACGTTAAATACATTTGTCATTTATCGTTCAGTGTGTAGGGCTGACCAAACTACAGCGCTATGATTTATCAGATTTTCGGTTTTGTGTTTCAATCTTGAGATATAATTAAAAAATACAAATTTTTGGTGGTCTTTGACGTAGAGGTATCCTTCGCTCTTAAGCTATTTGGAGCATTTCAAGAGTTTTGATTGGTAGTTGCCATGGAGAAAACAAGCTATTCGGCGAATAAGTAGTTATTGGGACATTGTAAGACTGGAACTAATTGTTTTACTTAGGCCCAGTCTTACAATGTCCCAATAACTAGTAATTCGTCAAATAGCTTGTTTTCTCCATGGCAACGACCAATCAAAACTCTTGAAATCCTCCAATACAGATAAGGGATTGTAGGGGCCTCCAAATAGCTTAATTGCTACAAATAACTTTCTTATTAGGAGATTGTAAGACCGGTCCTTAGGATCGCTACCATTGGCCAGATTTATAAAACGTCGCCTCTCATTGGCTGGGCTAAGAATTTTAGGTATAAGAGCTAGCGTTGCTATGGTTTCCTTAAATCTTTAACCTTAGGAAAGTGTGTTAACGCTATAATGCTTTTGGCTTAATTTGATTCTGTTAACCCTTAAATCTTAAATAAGTGTGAAAACCGACTTTTATCGATATTTCTTAAGAAGTTCCCCGAAATTAGAAACTCGTTTCTTTGAAAGTTTTTACCCAACACTAGTAAATCCTTCCATGAAGCAACAACAGCTGACTACGCGTATTATGCACACGTACATTGATTGGATTGGCCGACACGTCTAAACGAGAACTAGGTCAAACATCCCCTATTCTCAGCACTCAGGAAGAATATTGCACCCCAAGTACTAATCAAATAATCAACAGCTATTTGCTTAACACCATTAGGGGGTTTAATTTTAACAACATATATAAGGATTCAGCAGTTATATATAGCATTGAGTTTGTTAGTAAACTCAATGGTTATAGGCAATTTTAAGCGCAGTTTAGTCGTTCGCCATTAAGACCGTTCTACTTCCTCAATGCACAGTCTTCTCGACGGGTCAATCCGCGATAGCAAGGTCTCGCAAGCTAGGTCATCGCAGTCCGTTCCACAATTTTAAACATCACATATGTTATTCAAATGGGAGAAACATGAAAGAAAACAAATGGATTGATCTGTAAAATAAAATGACTTCCTAAAAAGGGAAACAATATAATATTTTAAGACCCTCAATCATTGCACTATTTTAAAATGTCTTACGTGTTTTAAGGTATCGTATTACAAGATGTACAATGTATATATGTAATGTATACAGATATAATTTATAAGTTATCTACAAATCAGACAATGCTTGTGTTACTATGCTTGCACTTGTTACAGAATCCTATGTAATCTAAAGGCCCAACCACAATTGACAGCATCGTAATTGTAATCGGGATCGCAATTGTAGAAACCATTACAATCCATTATGACACGTTACGATTTTGTTGTGAACAGCGCCATAAGGGCCCAACCACAATTGACGGCATCGTAATTGTAATCGGGATCGCAATTTTAGAAACCATTACAATCCACATTACGATGTTACGATTTTGTTGTGAACAGCGCCACATAACAACGAAGTAAATAAACTCTTTCAAGATTTACGGATTACGATTACAATCACGATGCCGTCAGTTGTGGTTGAGCCTGCTGCAGCTGCTAATAAATACAATACAATACAATACAATACTAAATTGTTTGAAACATGATACACGGATGGATTGATCATGTGACAACAATAAAAATAAAAATATGAAACTTAACGGAGCTTTGTTACATGGCCCTACCTAGTAGCTCAAGTGGAAGCTAGAAATAGCACCGTTCTTGAGGCAGAGGATTTGGGTTCGATTCCCAGTCGAGGCAAATTTGTATTACAATTGCTATCTCTCTACACACTATCCAAAGAAACTGGATTAAGTTAAAATTTATCACGATGGAAATACACTAAATGGAGATGCTACAGTCCTATCACGGTATACCAAAATATGTTTTATTGTAGAAGCAGGAGTTGGTGAGATGGACTTGTTTTATACAGAGGATTAGGGCACTAGCAACACCAAAAGACAACAATGAAACAAATGAATTGAATCGATGGACAAACAACAACCTGTCAAAAAATAATTTCTTCTGATTTTGGAAAACAAAACAAAAAACAAACAATTACACATACAAAACTTTCACTTAGTCGTTGTCTATCATTAAAAGTTTTAAATGGCGAGCAATTACTATTGCTACAAATGTTTTTATTTCTATGGTTGCAATTTTATTATTTTGACAGCTTATGGTTTGTCCATCAGTTCAAATCATTTGTTCCATTGTTGTATTTTGGTGTTGCTAGTGCCCTATACTTATTAGCGGCAAAGTGACTGCGAGCCTATTAAATTGGTCTGTAAGAAACGATGGTTCCTGGGTTCAAGATTCAAATACCGGCTGAGGCATGGGTGTCTGTATCTTCATATAACACCCAATCATTTTCTCCCTTAGCAATATTGCCATACAGTGAGACGTATGGTGCAGCCAAAACATTCTCATAAAATAAATGTTATGTTGGCTACGCTCTTTCACCCTTCAACATCACAGCCGTAAATTTTAGTTCATTAATTTCAATTAATTGACAAAAAAAAATAATGGAATTAGTAAGTCTATAAAAAGAATTTGCCAGTCAAGATTTCTCAGGGTATTTAAAGATTATATTAAAATTTATTTACTTATAATAATTTTACTATTATTCTGTTTTGATGGGGATATTTAGTTCATATTCTCATATAAACACTCTAACAAGTGACTTATAACTGAACGCATGAGTGCGAAGCACTAGAGAAAAGAAAATGTGCAAACTTATCTGAATTTAACCAAATTCAAAGAAATTCTACAAAACAATACTTTAAGCTACATTGTATTGATTGATTAATGGGGCGTAACGGCTCATATTTTTGCAACAATGGCTAGTCGAGACGATTAAGCTACAATGTAAATGAGGATTAATTTATTTGAGAAAATTGCACAAGATAATTTAAAATTCGACAAAAATGCACAAAAAATTGAGCGTAGAAAAAAATTGGAAGTTTAGGAGAGCGTTCGATCAAAAAATGAAATACTCACCTAGTTTCTGTCGTGGTTTGGCTGGAGCTTCCGGCGGCGCCCTGAGTCAGCATTCCTTCGGCTCCTGCAAGGAAACAAGGGTCACACATTAGCGACAACATCCGACAACATCCACAACATCCACAACATCCACAACATCCGCAGAGAGAGACCAGACAGACGAAACAGAGGTTGAGCGGTCGGAAGTCGGGGGGAGACTTGCCGTGAAAAACGATACTACAGATAAAAGAAGAGTAGACAGAAGAAGAAAATATATAATACAATATAATATAATATAATATATCAAAACGAACAGATTGAACAAACTTGTTGTAATGTGGTTGCAGGAAGAGTTTCCGATGTAGGTACAAAATAACGATCAAACATTTTTTTTCGTGATAATTAAAGGAAACTTGGAAAATAGCTACGCTTGCACGAAGAACAATATATAAACAAATCAGATGCTGTAGGAAGACTATGATACACGGTAGGAAATATACTTACTAGAAGGAGATGCTTAAAAAATAAAAGATGAAATATTTATGTTCAAAAAGAAAGAAATTGAGAAAAGTAGAAAACGAAAATGCAATCTAGATTCCCAGGATAATAATACGAAGTTGTAGATTCTTTGTTGGCACGTGCAACGACATAAGTGCAGTGTAGTGTAGTGCAGAGCAGAGTTGAGGGAGAAAACAAACGGAAATAGGCGTGCCTCTCTTTGTCTACATTGCCAGAACAATATCGGCTGTTTGGTTTTCTTAATCGATAATTTAGGAAACTCAAGTAAGTTGATTTATGAAAAAGTTATCTGTGTGGGATTTTAGCGCTAACAAAATATTAAACACGTTTGTGTTATACAAAATTTTACTCGTAAGCTTTCATTGATTTCATGCACAAATACACATTCAAATTGAGAACATTAACCCTTTCTGGTTCTACGTTGAGAGAAGCTTGGCATCGATCTTCCTGCAATTAGATAAAAAAAAAAAGCGTGTATTTAATGAATTTGGTATATTTACTCTTAAACCAAAAAATCAGATCGTAAAGGGTGACCCATTGAATCAGAACCACAAGATGGATGAATTATTATTATTTTATCTGATGTTCAAAGGCATCTAGCTAAATAAACTAATAACATTGAAAAAAAATCAGATTGACGAATCAACTTTCATCTTAGGGTCAAATGCTAAATCGTTCCTCAAGTGCTCCTCAGACTCGTCCAACCACCAATCACAGAGCAGTCACCACATGACAATGCTGGTGATTTGGTGAGTCTGAAGAAAGGCTGAGTTGAGGAGAACGTGAGGAACGACTATGCATAAAAAAAATCACATTTAGAGTCTACCCACTCAGAAACAAAACTGATTTTCAGTGGGGGACTTTAATTTAAAGTGACTAAACCAACCCTGTAGGCTTCGAGCACCATCGACGAGTGAGCGATAACCAATCAAAAAACGATATTTCAAATACGAAACATATGAATCAGTGATTGGACAGTGCGAACACCTGCGGACAAGTGTCATAATCAACAAGGCCGATTCAGTTAACAACTTTGAATTTGTTGAGCGCTTCGTTGCTAGGACGGCTCCAAAGTCACCGTTTACTTATTCCTAAGCCAAGTTAAGTAATGGAATTGAACCGACTTTACAAGTTAAAAAACTTCTGCCTGAACCGGGATTTGAACCCGGAATCTTCTGCATTGGAAGCAGGGATGCTAACCACTGGACCAACGAGCCACCTAACAAACAATTTGCCCTAAGAGTTGTCCCATAGAGGGGTTTTTAGTTTGTTTTTAGAGGTAGCAATTAAAGGTGAATGTAGATGTAGAGAGGCAGCCTAGTTTGACCGCACGAACGAACGAATCAAGGAACGAACGAAGACTGACCGCTATGTCTCACGTGGAACCTCCAGTCGTGTTCGGTGGCGTCGAACTCGGCTTCGTCGTCGACGCTAATGTCGTAGGGCAACGGTGGCCGTCCTGTGGTGCATCCGTTGGTGTAAGACAAGCAACACAAGCAAACACTCATGTCTCGCTTGGTGTAAGACAAGCAACACAAGCAAACACTCTCAGGTCTCACTTGGTGTAAGACAAGCAACACTCTCACGTCTCACTTGGTGTAAGACAAGCAACACAAGCAAACACTCATGTCTCAGTTGGTGTAAGACAAGCAAACACTCTTATGTCCCTCATCTCACTTGGTGTAAGACAAGCAAACACTCTCAGGTCTCACTTGGTGTAAGACAAGCAACACTCTCACGTCTCACTTGGTGTAAGACAAGCAACACAAGCAAACACTCATGTCTCAGTTGGTGTAAGACAAGCAACACAAGCAAACACTCTCATATCTCCCGTCTCACTTGGTGTAAGACAAGCAACACAAGCAAACACTCTCATGTCTCGCTTGGTGTAAGACAAGCAAACACTCTCATGTCTTACTTGGTGTAAACAAGCAACACAAGCAAACACTCTAATGTCTCACTTGGTGTAAGACAAGCAAACACTCTCATGTCTCACTTGGTGTAAGACAAGCAACACAAGCAAACACTCTAATGTCTCACTTGGTGTAAGACAAGCAAACACTCTAATGTCTCACTTGGTGTAAGACAAACAACACAAGCAAACAGTCATGTCTCAGTTGGTGTAAGACAAGCAACACAAGCAAACACTCTCATATCTCCCGTCTCACTTGGTGTAAGACAAGCAACACAAGCAAACACTCTCAGGTCTCACTAGATGTAAGACAAGCAAACACTCTCAGGTCTCACTTGGTGTAAGACAAGCAACACAAGCAAACACTCTAATGTCTCACTTGGTGTAAGACAAGCAACACAAGCAAACACTCTTACGTCTCACTTGGTGTAAGACAAGCAAACACTCTCATGTCTTACTTGGTGTAAGACAAGCAACACAAGCAAACACTCGAATATCTCACTTGGTGTAAGACAAGCAAACACTCTCATGTCTCACTTGGTGTAAGACAAGCAACACAAGCAAACACTTTAATGTCTCACTTGGTGTAAGACAAGCAACACAAGCAAACACTCTTACGTCTCACTTGGTGTAAGACAAGCAAACACTCTTATGTCTTACTTGGTGTAAGACAAGCAACACAAGCAAACACTCTAATGTCTCACTTGGTGTAAGACAAGCAACACAAGCAAACACTCTCAGGTCTCACTTGGTGTAAGACAAGCAACACTCTCATGTCTCACTTGGTGTAAGACAAGCAACACAAGCAAACACTCTCACGTCTCACTTGGTGTAAGACAAGCAACACAAGCAAACACTCTCATGTCTTACTTGGTGTAAGACAAGCAACACAAGCAAACACTCTAATGTCTCACTTGGTGTAAGACAAGCAACACAAGCAAACACTCATGTTTCAGTTGGTGTAAGACAAGCAAACACTCTCATGTCTTACTTGGTGTAAGACAAGCAACACAAGCAAACACTCTCACTTCTCACATCTCACTTCGCACACGGCTCAGGGATGACGTGCGCGAAATTAGATTTTTTTTTAGTAATATCTTGACTCTTGAGAATAAATGCGCGATTTATGGTTTCACAAGAACTACAGAACTGGATTCTCGAAGTTTCAAAGTAACTTATCGTTACCGGGTAATAAGTAATTAATTGTGAATAATTTTACATAACCAATAATAACCATAATGATTAAAATCTTCATAATTTTTTTTAAATCTTATTTTTAGTTCTTACGAAAGAACATTTCGCGCATTTATCACGTTTATTTAAAAAATATTGTGTAGCGATCAAGATATTATAAAAAAACGTCGATTTCGTTGTGTTTATAGTGAGATTACCCGTTATTATGCATGGACTAGTGAATTACAACTAAATATGTTGAGTGTCAGCCGACTATCTCTGATTGGTGTTGTGAAAACAAGTTATAGCCGAGACAAGTAAGTTAATATAAAAAAAACAATATTTATTAACAAATCAATTCGGTCAAAATTTTATTTCTCGCGTCACTTTGTTTAGACACAGAATAACAAGAGTAATAAATTGTAAATTCATTTGAAAAAATAAATTAACAAATCTGTTTTGTTTTTTCCTCTGAGCCGTGTGTTAAAACAATAACAGGACCATCTACTCTCATTGCAATACGAGTCCTTCTAAAACTACTTAAAGCCAACCATCTTTCATATCAATTACGTTTCACTTTATATTTTCTCTAAATTCTAAATATTCTAGACAATGACTACAATGATAACCTCATAAACACTAGTACTAAAAAATCTAAACATCACAAACAAACACAATTATTTATATTCGGTTGAATGGCTGCTGCACCAATGTTACTCCAATTCAAACTTGGAGTAAAATTGGCGATAACATCCAGCTTCGATTCTCTTTATCACATTTATAAGGTACATTTAAAGAGTTGTTTTCAGTAAAGCATTTTATATTAGCAAGAGCGAAAGGAAAGTTTTTTTTTTATTAGCCAAGAATTTAAAGACACAATTCCAAGCATGCAACAAAAAGGCAAAATGAAAGAAGGAACTTTGTTCGTATAGTGGTTAATCGGTGAGCGCATTACTCTAGCAAAGCTATACTACCCATAGCCAATGTTTTGTAAACGGACTTCTACGCAACCAACGCCATCTGTTGAGAGAATGTTGTACTGACTGACATTTCATCAAGTGTCATCTCTCCTACAGAAGCATGGTATTTCGCATTACAAATCTACATAGCATTGCGCATATTTACCAACACCACACAATATTGCAACGAAAACAAAAAGTGTTTTCAGCTGAATAATTTTAAGATACAACCAAATAAACAGTTTCTTTTACTAAATTTAAAATCGACACTTTGCTTAGGTAACAAGCACTATTTAATGGCAAATGGTAGTGTCAATATGAAAACCGCGCCAAAGTAACGGTTTTCAGTTATATCTTGAAAATGCTACAAAATATTGTAAAAGTGATACGGTAAAATGATGTGCTTTCGTAATAACTAAAACAACTGGATTCAAAAAGTTTGTAACATTTTTAGAATCAAGGATAAATTAAGTAATTAATTGTAATGAATTTAAATTACAAATAACAACCGTTACGATTCAAATAACTTAAAAGTTTTTGAATCCAGTTTTTAGTTCTATTGTTACAACATCATGTTAAGCTATAGTAATTCTCAAGCTATTACTAAAAAACGATAATTATTTTCGATGATTTTTTAGTGACACTACCCTTCCGCCTTAACAAACTAGAGGAAGCAAGTAGAAATTACATTCTAGCAGGTACTTATATGCATCAAGCCACTAACCAAACTACAGTTCTACTTTGAGGAATACTCTAAATAACAATATAGGCCAGGTCAAGTCAAACAAACGCCAAGATAGTAAGTACAAGCTTTGAGTGAGTAATACAGGATAGAGCCACAACGCCATCGGCACTTTGTCTACCGCCGCCTTTTACTGCCCAACGTACTTTAGTCGGGTAGTAGGGGTTCGCCAAGCGACGCGATGACGGAGCCTGATGTGTCGGCTACTTCGCCGAAGAGAAGATATGTGAAGAGTGAAGACAGCCGAAAGCTCTATCGTTGCGTAAGCTTGGCGAATTCTACTATAACCAACTATAGGCTCATCCACAACTAACGGCATCGTGATTGTAATCGTAATCCGGAAATTGTGAAAGAGTTAAATTATTAGGTTCTTATGACGCTGTTCACAACAAATTGTAACGTCGTAATGGATTGTAATGGTAAATCATATTTCTACACCTGCGATCCCGATTACAATGACGATAAAGTCAATTGTGGTTGGGCCTTAATGGTGAATCATATTTGTACAATTGCGATCCCGATTACAATTACGATGTCGTCAATTGTGGTTAGGCCTTAAAGTACGTTGGACGGTAAGACGCGGTAGACGAACTACCGATGGTGTTGTGGCTCTATCATATATTTCTCACTCAACGGTACACAAGCAATCATTCTATCGGTTATAAGCCGGCCCTCCACTAAGTCTAGATCGCTCTCTAGTCTCAAGACACTAGACAGTTACACAGTAAGCCGATGTCTAGCGGAGAAAACAGTCGATACCTGTAACGTTGGTTGTATTCTATCCCGTCGTTGCCTTGAAACTAAACACAACGAAACATGTTTTCCATAATGAAGAAATAGGCTGGTGAATAGTATGAACTAAAATAAACTGTTGGCACACCAGTCTATATTAACAGTTTTATCTGCATTAAAGTTAGCCTGATGAAATTAAAATCTGAGCAGAATGTTTTGTCATGGTCGATATATATGACTACTATTCCTTCGCGAAATCGTGAAGGTGTTACTTGTGTTATGACTATTCCATCGGCGTTTTTCCATTTTTCACAATATTTGCAAAAATGCAGGTGAGGAGTGAACCATAAAAGGGGTCATATATACAAAGTAAAAAAAAAAAAAAAAAAAAATACAAAAAAAATAATTTCTACCGTATATACATTAGCAAATAAACTGAATCTGTGAAGGTTGATACTTTGTTTTCCAGCGCATTTAAATCTCCATTATATTTTAATCAAAAAACAAAAATAATAACTTCTAAAAGCTTCCTTCCGACAGATAAACATTCACCGGTCGATATCTTTTCTGCATCATTGACATAACAAGCATTTTCCATTCACAATCTCCATCACCACTTCGTTGCTGACCAACGCCGGCAAGATCCGCTAGAACGCCGCTAGCAGCACGCGCGCGTAGTTCCACGTTCCGCCGCTAGGAGGATTCCCCGGACATTGGCCAACAACAAAGATCGCTCCCGACATGCAGCTCGGGAACGCCACGGCAGACGACAGCGCGGGCAACAATCAAGAAGAAACAACAACAACAACCAGCAACAACAATCAGACAACAATCAGAGAGCTAGAATGTATTTTTATAATAACCTCGAGTGGTGGTTGTTGTAGTCTCCTGTGTTGGAGGGTCTCGTTGAATCCATTCGCCCGTAGCATCGCCTAGACGAGAAACGGAAAAGAGATTTGTAACAAAAAACTAAGAAAAATATTGATATAGTTTGTCGTTTTTCAACACTATACAAATATCATGCTTTGTATTTGCTCTCACTATCTCAAATAAAACACTAGCCACAAGTTCTATGTAACACATTTCAAATACCTTTTTTTACTAAAACATTAAATAAAAAAAAAAATATTTCTAACGCTTAGATATAAATGTAATAATAATATATTCCTAGGTAAGTAAGTTCAGTCAAATCTAAACGAAAATAACAATGTTTTTAAAGATTACTATCATCTGAAATAAAAATTCCGTGCGCCATGCTAACATACACACAAAACACGGCAATAGTACATTAACGAAATGCATCAAACAGAGATTGCAAATCCTGAAAGAAAAGTCATTAGGTTTGCTAATTTCACATGCTGTTAAAAATGGGAAATGAATACTTATCATAAATTAATACAAACAATAAGGAATCGTCAAAATAAACAACAAATTACAACAATAACACAAAAGTAACCCGTTATATCTAGCTTTCCCTGAAATCGCAAAAAAAAAATGATAAAATCATGACAAACAAATAATATTGTTCTTTGATTTAAAAAAAAAAATAAAAAATAAACAATGCTTATATACAAAAAATAAACAAAAACAAGATGGACCTGTTCAACGTCAATTTGGAACTTATACAAGAATTATATTCTAAATACTGTTAATACTAGGAGGTTAGTTTAGTTAGTGGGGAATAGTTTTCTACCTGTTAGGCTATGAGTTACAATTCCTTGTCGGGAGGTAATCACTTCCCCGTGGTGGTGGGAGGAGGAGGAGGAGGGGGCGGTACGGTGGGAGGTGCCGGATATCGAGGACAACAGGTGGGCGTAATCGTCGCCCCCCTCCGCCGCCGAAACGACGGTCCGCCGCTGGACGACGCGTCGCACGTGGACGTTACCGTCGGCGTCGACCTCCCTAGTCTCGGTGACGTCCTCCCCGGGCGCGAACCCTTCGACGTAGTCCCTCAGCGCCCGGTCGGCGTCCGGTCCCCTGAAGGTCACCTTGCGCACCTCGGCCGGCATCTCCACGGTGCGCATGACCGTGTGCGAGAACTCGTCCTCGTCGCACGGCTCGATCACCTCGGTGACGAACGGGCCACCGCCGCCGCTACCGTCGTCGAACCACACCCGTTGGGCGGCGACCGCGAGCTCCATCGCGTCTATACCCCCCGCGACCGCGCCGTGGGGGTCTAGCGTGTCCGTGCTCGACACCATCGTGTTGGAACCGCCGCTGGTGAAGCTCGAAGACAGAACCGAGTCCGTCTCGTATTGATACGTTGCGTGAGTCGCCGTCGAACTGGTCGGATCTAGAGAGTCGGTACTTCCGAGTAGGTAGTCCGCCCTACCGGGCATGCGCGATTCGTGCGCGCTTCCGTCCTCCTTCCCCGACGAGCTGAGATCCCCCTCGCGACCCGACGAGCTGCTCTGGTCGTGAACCGACGTGCCGGTGCCCTCGTGCAAGACGGACGTGTCCTCGTCCTCGATCGAGTCCGTCATGAGAGCCCCGCCCCCGCCGCCCGTGGCTCCGCCCATCTCCAGCGAGTCTGATGACGTCATCATCTGGCTCGTGTCCTTGGCCATCTCGATCGAGTCGGTCATGATGTCGCCGCCTCGAGTCGCGAGTGTTTGCTGCAGCTCGAGCGAGTCCGCGCTGGCCGTCATCGACCGGTCGGCGACCGTTCGTTGGTCGAGGGAATCGGTGCTCGCGTGCGTGGATATCTGGGTCTTCAGATCCAGAGAGTCTGAGCTGGTCTGCATTATGTCGTCTCCCGCTTCGCGCCAACTCTGGTAGTGCATGATCTTCGTGGTAATGCTCTGCGACACTCCATACGGAGAGGCAAACGGTTGGTCCAGGTCGAGTTCTGGTACCTTGGCCACTTCTTCCAGAGAATCCCCTCGACCCACAGATTCTGTACGATCGACGACGCTACTCTCCGTAGTTTCTTCGTAAACCTTGCCCTTGTCTACAAAACGCTCCACGTTGGACTGAGCCTGACGAATGATCTCGTCGATCTCGAACATTCGCTTCTCGTAGTCGTCGGAATCGATCGACTCCTTCCCGAATCCCGCGGACATGGTCTCGCAGCTCTCCGACTCGGACACTTGACTCTCGTGACCCTCCTCGATCTCGGAGAGCATCGACTCCTCCTCGCGAGCACGTGTCTCGATCTTGGCTGCCTCGATGCACGCCGCTTCGAGTCCCTCAAAGTCCTTGAGGGACGACAGCGAGATGTCGTCACCCTGACCGCTCTTGCTACCCGACGAGCCGTAGCTGCGCTTGTTGTTGCTGCCAATAGAGTCTTGGCTACCGTGAGAACGTTTTCTCGCCTGGTCCAACGCGATTTGTCGCTCGAGGTGTTCGAATTCTTGCAACGAGCTCATGGATACGTCGTCGTGGTCGCCGGATTTCGTGAAGAACTTCTTCCCGGCGAGGACGTCGTATTCGGGCGTGCTGCTGTAGGACTCTTTGTTCATGCTACCGAAACTACCGACCGATTGGTTGTAGCTTCCCATGCTTCCCACTTTGCTGGAATGATCGAAGTCGGTGTCTTCCTCTTTGATGTCCTCCAGAGGACCGCGATCGTATTCCTCGTAGCCGTAACCGGCGGCAGCCGCTGCTGCGGCATCACCTTGGAACTGCATCTCTATCCACTTCTTTCCCGCCTCCACTTCCTGATCGTACACCTCCTGTTCGCCAGATCCCTGCGCGCGCACGCCTACAGACTTCTTCGTCGATGTCGGAGGGCTGTCCGACTCGAACGGGAAGGGTCCCACCTCGTCTCCAGAACCCGAGCCGTCTGGATAGTACTTGAGTTCCGTCATCCGCGTTGCGGGCGCCGGCGGCGAGGAGATGAGTTCGTCCTCGTCGTCGTGTTTCTTGACAACGCGCTTCTTCTTCTTCTCGATGTGGACGCTCTTTCCCTCGCGGTCGTGTTCCTCTGCCTCCTTGCCAACCTCCTCGATGATGACGTAGTCGTCGGTAAGATCCGGCTTCTCCAGCATCTCGAAGGAATCGCTTTCGGGCGATACCGAGTGCGGCGTCGTGGTACCCACCTCCTTTTCCTTTCCGTCTGCCTTCTCCGTTACGGTCTTCGTTTCATAAACTGTCTTATCCTCGGCAGCAGAGATGTCAGTGGACTGTGACATCATGGCTTTCTCTTCCAACATGGCTTCCATTTCAGGTTCTTCGGAAATGTATTCGCCGAGACCTTCGTCTTCTTCTAGTATGTACTCTTTGCCCTGGTCCGTTTCTGAGGATGCACAGCTGGACGCTGAAAGAGGGGTTTGGGGTGCGGACCTGGCTTCGACTTCTTCAAGTTCCAGATCGGGGTAGTGGAATGCCCTGTCAACGAGCGGAGTCATATGTTGGGTCACCATGATGTCGGGAATCGATCCCGGAGACGCTTGCTCCTCGATACGACGCTTCTTTTCCTTGATTGCTTTCTCTCTCGTTTCTAATTCGTGTTTCTCCGCTGCCGGGTCCTCAGGAATTGTGGAAGGAATCGTCGGGTGGATATGTGCCGCCATTTGGAAAGCGGCTTCGGCTTCGGCCATTTCGTCTTCGAACTCGCTGTGAGCATGCTCCCGATCGGTTGAGGAAGTGCTGCACGCTTCATCGTAGCGAACACCACTTCTCTCTTCACGGATTGGACTCACGTGAGATGCATACTCGACGGTTCGACTGTAGGCTCCCTTGTATTCTTGTTCTAATTCGGTGACGCTAGCTTGTGCCTCCGAGGAAAACTCCGGGGTGTCATCTTTGATCTCACATTCGTCGGCAGGTTCCGGCGAAGCCGGACGCTCGATCGGATCTTCGATGTTGCCGCCGTCCGAAGAACACTGTTTTATCAGTTCAGCTAGTTCTGAATCTGGACGGTCATCGGAGAATCCCGAAGACATGGGCCTGTGTCCCTCCGAGTCAGACTTGCTGACTTGCGACTGTGGCCGGCTCATGTCCAGCTCCCTGATTTCGTCGTCTTCAACAACTTCATCCATCAATACCCTTCCTTCGCGGAGATCCCGTTGAAAACCCTGGTCCGCTTCCGTTTGGTACGACTCTTCTCGTTCAGCCTCGTCTACATCTTTCTTTTCGTCACTTCGTACCTCTTTCAAAGTAAGAGGAGCACGTTCTGCATACTTATCACTTTCAGCCATGTCCTCTTCAGCCTCTGGTTTTGCTGGCTTTTGCTTCGCCTGCTCTAATTCTGAAGCCAGTGTAGGAATCACCGATGGTACGAAACTGCTTGTGCTCTCCTTGCGACGGTGTCCCATGGGCTTTTTAGGCGTCTCTTCGAAATCGTCGTACTCAGGCATGTACTCCACTCGTGTAGGACCGTTATGGGTGATACTGTCGACTTGCATGGATAAAGTCTCATCAAAGTCATCCGGAACTGGAGTCTGACATTGCGAGGTGACTTGGGTGCAAACACTTTGCACTCCATCATCATCGATTGACGAGGTCATCATCGTAACTGAAGTCAACGTAAGCTCCCGCGTTGACTCTGACGGAGGGTAAGTGCATGTCCCGGAATCAACAAACTGTGATTGCTGCACTCCCGTGTCACCATCTTCAAGACTTAGCTGTTCCGATGTACCTGACAAAGTCATACTAAGTTTCTCGGATGTACCGGAGATGTCCATCCGTTCAGAATCCGTGCGAGATAACTCGATTACAGTCCGCAAGTTGCCCGCATCCGAGACACTGGAATAACTGCCAGTTACACTCAATATGCTCCCATCTTCCAGGCTACCGAACTTTTCCTCCTTTTCGTCTTCAGACAACGGACTGTCGGTAATTAAATTATCAGTCATTGGGCGAGGCTCCGGCTGGAAGATCATTTCGTGGGACCTCTTCATGCAATGCGGTCGGTCACCGTCATCATCTAACAAACCTTTTCCATCTTTCTCAACCTCATCCTCAGAAATCACTTCGTCATCGGGGTATTCTATAACGTCTGCCTCGTTGACCATTTCAAACGGGCTAACTCTATCAGATTGAGAGCCATCGAACGATTCTTGTTGGTAGCTCTTTGGAGGCGGTTCTCCTCGGATGACATGGACAGGTATGTTAGTATCATAGGGCTCGATGACGTGATCGTCGTCCATTGCAAGAGTGCCTACAGCTCCATCCATGTCTCGTTCCAATTCCAACGCAGAAGGAACGAGCGTTTCTGAGGCTTCGCTAGATATTTCGTTGCTCGCCAAGTGGCCAGAGCTCTCGGAATCCAACGACTTCATCGATTCACGAGAACTAACGGAACTCACGGCCGTGTGGTATTCGTGCGAGGTCGCGGATCTCGTCGAGAACTCCTGCGAAGTCAAGGCGGACTCGTACTCGGAAGAACCAGTGGTGCCGATTCCCAACAGCCCTTCCACGTCGGAAGAGCAGGGACGGCTCCGGCTTTCGGAAATCTGTTCGAAGGAATGGTAATGGCTTTCCCCGGAGCTGGACTCAAAGTCAGCGCCGGATCGCCGATCGGCTCGCAAGTTGGCGCTACCCGAACTGGACGTGTCGCCTTCGATTTTTGTATGTTTTGTGTGGCGACGGATTACGACCGGAGTCTCGATTGTGCGTATAGTTTCGGAATCACCACGTCGACCAGCCGAGGACGAAGAATCCGAAACGATTTCGATTGGCGACTTAATGGACTCGTCTTGGGACGACCGCTGGGAATCGTCACTGGATGTGCGTTTAATTTCTTCCTTGACGATCTTAAAAGTGTCTTTGAATTCAACACCTTCTTTTAAGGTGGGCATCATATCAAACAAGCTGTCGCTACCACTTGAATCTAGTTTGGTACTTTTCAATTCTACGACGGCTGATTTCGAATCGTCTGATTTCGATTCCATTTTCGATATTCCAGAATCGGTGAAACTATCTTGAGACAGGTCACTCAACATCTGGCTCTTTAAAGCGTCGAAACTGGACGTCATACCCCCTGTGAACGAAACACTGGATGATGTGCTCTCTTGACGTGTATGGTCCCTCTTTTCACTTGTTGTTGAGCTGCTAGAAGTTTGGAAACTTTCTTCGACAGAATGGAGCCCGGACCCAGGATCTCCAACAACTTTCTTGGTGAAACCAGATTCAGACGTCGCTTCCTTGGTTGCTTTTTCTTCAAATTTAGACGTCACCTCCTTCCTACTTTCCTTGAAGCTATCACCATCCTGAGATTTATCTTCGTAAACCATCTTTTCATCAGACTTCGCTGCAAGATCTTCACGTTTTTCAGTAAGTTTCTTTGACTGTACAGAGTCTTTTGTGCGTGTCTCTGTCTCACTCGAAGTACTGTGAATCGATCTGTCCTCCTCATCGGAAATGGTGGCCGAGAGACGTTTTTCTGAAATCTGACCATCTTTATCACCCACTTCTTGCACATAGTCATCAACTTTGGCTTCTACATTTTTCAAATCCCGCCGAGTACGTTCCTTTGACGACGTATCCGTCAAAATTTCGGACCCGTCTGCGCCGTAACTAATCTCTCCCCTTTCGGTCATCTTAGTCTCGTCCTTTTTGCTTCCCTTGACTTTCACGGCAACGTCCGTGACCTGACTTGAGGAGTCGCCGTCGATGCTCGCCTCGCCGTGATCGGAGGATACTGAGAAGTCCTCCTGGTGAGATTCCTCGATGCACTCTTCTATCTTCTTCTCGAAAGTCAACACCTTGAATTCAAACTCCGAAGGCGATTCTTTCTTCTGTACAATCTCTTCCTTCTTCTTATGCTCTTCTATCAGCACTTCTTGTGCGGCCTCCAAAGACTCCCGCACTTCTGCGAGTGTCTTCTCAAGGGCAACCTCGTCGCGCATTTTCTCCAAATCTTCGTCGAGATCTTGCGCCAACTCACCGGCAACGTCCTCGGACAGGGTTCGGTCCTCTGCTGCTTGCGTTTTACCCGCGTGGCTTTCTAACGGAGAGAGATCGGTCTCCACACCGCTGCTACGCAGGTCCTCATCAGTGATTTCCATGCTCGATGTCGTCGTGTCGTTACGTGCCAGCTTCCTCATCTGTTCTTGATGTTTCCTTTCCAGAATGGACTCGACCAGTTCGATGTCTCCCGGCTCAAGATCGTCGCCAGTCAACTGACGAAGATACTCGGCGACCTGCGACTGCGCCACGTCGGGATGGGGAGCGGGAACGATGTCCATCAATTCGGCGCGTCTACATACTTCGTCTTCGATGTCGTCGACTACCTCTTCAGCGAGAACGCGAGCTTCCTCCTCGCTCAGCTGCATTCGTTCGTGCGGCGCGTATTGGTCATAGGGTTCCTCCTTTTCCACGACCATCTGGTTCTCAACGGCTGAGATCTCCTGCACCTCCTCTTCGGCCTCCGATTCCGGCTGTTGCTGCACGGGGACTTCCCAAACGGTGTCCGGAAACTGTTCCCTCGATTGGTAAAGCGGATGCTCCTCGCCTCTTGCTTCTTCAGGAGTCACGTCCGATTCCGAGGCTGTGTCGCTTTCCCCGAGACTCGCACTGTCGGTTCGCTGTTTGCCCGACAACGTTACAACAATCTCTGGTATTGCTTCCTCTTCCGAATCCCTCCTACTTCCAAGTTTCTTTTCCATATCTTTTATGTCGTCATCTATGTCCTTTTCTGTTTGTTCAGTTTCACTCTTGTCGACGTGCACCTCTAGAGAATCGGAAGGTTTACCGATTCCTTCGCACTTGTACTGCATGAACTCTGTCACTTGATGGCTCAATTCCTCGCGAGATCCCAACTCTAACTCCACTTTGCTTTCTTGCGAGTCCATACTAGCTTCGGATTCGGTCTTCGATACCGACCTAGTAGTCGACATTGTGCGTTTTGATGTTTCGTCATGGTCGAGTTTGATGTCTGTTGGCGATGTTGTCCTCACATCATCAAACTTCTCGTCTGTTGTTGGTAATGCTGTGATTACTTCGACCACAATGGATTTCTCTTCAAAGACTTTTGGTTTGTCATCTTTACCTTCAAACACGCTACGAATGTTCCTGACGCTCGTCACTACTTCTTCTTGCACACCATCCTTCTTTTCGGTGATGAACTTCGTCACCTCTTGCTCAATCGACTCTTTGATGATGGTCGAGTCAAATCCCTTGGCAAATTCTTTCAAGGATGTTTTCACATCTTCGTGAGATTCGGGTTCAACGCTATCTTGTATCCCTTCTAGTTTCTTGATCCCTTCTTTTAAAACTAATCCTTTGCCTGTACCGGCATCAATACTCTTTGCTCTATCTTTCACCGACATCTTTGTCTCTTCGATTTTACCAAACTTGCTGACGCCCACATCTATGCTTTTGGCGCGGTCTTTGACAGAAGTCTTCACAATTTCTTGATCAATTTTGGTGACAAACGAATGCTCTGCACTTTCTTTCATTAACGATATTCCAGAACTAACTTTTGTTTCTTCAATCTTGTCAATTCCAGATTCTTTTTCAAAGCCTTTAGCCATCTGCTTTACCGACGATGACTTAGTTTCGTCCACAACGACTGCAGACCCGACTTTCTTCTCCTTGACTAGAGATTGGCTCTCTAACACAATGGCTTTATCAACATCCTTTTCTGTCTCTACTCTTGGCTGCTCTTGTTTTGCTTTTGAAGTTATTTTGTCAAATCCTTTTGCTAAATCCTTGACGCTTGACGTCACAGTTTCCACAATCGTTTCTTCGGCCATGGATTCTTGTTTTCCCTTAAACTTTTCAACTTTTTCCTCAACGTCAACTTTGGATTTTGTTTTAAATTCTGCGGTTGCATCTTTAAGTGCCTTGGTTTCCTCTCTAGCTCTGGCTTCAGACTCTTTCCTAATGAATTCCATTGTGTCAGCTCGCTCCTTCAGTGAAACACCTTTACCGGTAACGACATCCTCCATTTCCTTGCTCAACTGTCTTGCCATCAACTTCGGTGTTTCAGACGTTTTCGTGACTTGCTCAAAGGATTTGTGTTCTGGCGATGATTCCTCGTCCAGTTGAGTCATCAGCTGATCCACAACCATCTCTTTCTTGATCTGTGCTTCGAAATAGCGTTTCTTCGCTCTGACACTGGCGCTGTGGTCAGAAGGTATCAAATCTTCGGTGGGCAATGACACCGAACGTTCATAAATGGTCTTTCTGGTGGCAGCAACGGGAGGGTACTTACGTAAACTCTTTTCGAATTCCGAACGCGTGTCTGTTAATTCGTCGAATGCCTCATCCTCGTCTTCGAATTCGCCGGCGATTTTTCCATCGTCGTCACTCACGAATGCAGAGTTCTCGAACGACAGTTGTTCCTTGCCGTACTTGGCTACGAAGGCGGTTTCGGAATCGCTGCTCTCTGTCCGACTGATCTTCTCCTCTTTCTCGGTGATAGCAACAACTGCAGACGAGGCTGTAGTCGGTACACCTTGAGAGGCTGGGACGTCCATGGCTTCCGTCTCGGAACCTTCGCGGTCTGAAGTATCCGAGGAGCCGGTTGACTGCTTACTGATCAATGTTGTCGGCAGATGCATGCGGATTGTCGAATCGCTCATCGTTTCCGATTCACTTTCCGATTTCCTAAACACGTCTTCTGTGGAAGCTTCCTTTTCGTGTTCTAGAAAGTCCTTTGTTAAGTCCTTGTGACTTCCAAGGTCTTTGACTACAACCACAGTACGTGGTTGGGGTAACGACGCCACCGCTTCATCTTGTGAGCTTTGTTGCTTCACCGAATCTATTGAGCTTTCTTTAGATCCCATTTGTTCCCAAAACTTCTTCCTATCAGAAACGCTCATGTCTTCTTCTGGTTGCTCCACCACTCCCACCTTTACCTTCATCATCTTTTCTTCTGCTTCCATCTCAATAGTGTCTCGTGTTTTCTTTGACTCTGGGACTCCCCTGAGCCCTTCCGATGGTGACACACCCACACTGATCCTGTGGATGCTTGAGGCGACAGGGGAAAGTTCGGCGGACATTTGTCCAACAGGTTCCAATGGGGAGAGGCAGGCAGATATTTCATCGCGAGGAGATTCAGGAAGGCGGGGGAGAGGGTGAGGAAGGGGTACCTCCACTGGGGACTCCACAGGTGCTCCACAGGTGTCGCTTGTTAGTTGCTTCGCTCCCTCTAAAAGAGAGGTTATCATTATGTTAGTAGGAACAAAAACATATAAAACTGTTAAGGTCAAATAAACAGGTAACAAATACAGTCTGCTGCCCATGTAGTCTCATAAACGGATCTAGCAGACATTATTTCTGTAAGCAAGTGTTGGTCATCTAATGTCTACCGGTTACACGTCTTACAACTTAAGTGCATGTGGATGAACTGAAGAAATAAGAGTTTCCATGAACCGTTTCAAATGGCACTACACTGGCAACATACTATACTATTAATGGTGTAAATGTCAGGCAGTTGCATTGTGAAAATGTGTGATTACTTTGGTTACATAGAACAAGAGTTTTCACTTTTATCAGAATATGTCTTGGCACACAACGAAGAAGTGTTTAAGGATTTCCTCCTTGTTTACACCAATCGTTCATAGTGTAGTCATAGAATCCATTGAGAATGACATGAAAAACAGCTTTTCTTAAAATTGATTAAAGAAGGAAGAAGACAATTCTGAATGAAAGCTTAAACAGGAAATTGTAAATTATTGCAGTGAAAAACAATACATACTGGAAGAGTTTGTTATCAGAACTAAGCAGAACAAAGCCGAAACACTTTGAGTATTGCCTTGAATGAGCGAATATCAAACGCAATAGCCATGAGAGCGAAAGATCTTAGCGGTTACACATTGACTTGCATGTTCTACGTGTGTTCAACAACTAGCTGGCTGGCATCAACGCTATCTATGGATGGTTCTATCTTGTGACTTGTGATTTCGTTAGTAATGGGATTGGATTGCGCCGTTAGCACACCAGCAACTTAGCAACGAAGGCAGAACATTCGAGCTTATGGTAAAAGCAATAATAACGATCTACTTTATTAACAATGAGTGGTTGGAAATGTTATGATGATATTTATGATGACCTTAATTTTACACTACACAAAACAACGACAACACATCAACGTAGACGTAGTTTACATTAAAATACGAGTGCAGGTTAGTTTCAAATGAAAGTGATTACAACGGTGATTTGTGTCAACAAAAACTAAATGTTAGTCACTGCTTCAAATTTGCATTCCTGTAAGAACGGTATGAGGTTTTACTTACCATACACTTATAATTGTTTTCTTCCAGACTACTGCGCATTATTGTTATTATGTTACTAGTAAACCGCAGATAGGTTAATAATAAAAAAGTATTAACAATGTTCAATCAAATAACTGCTGCAGAATATATAAACTGCAGACTGATGTTACGAAATTATTGGTTAAGGGCTAAATGCTAGCCTTGGACTTTGTTTCGACCATAACTTTGATTAAGTCCATTCATCAATCAAAGCCACGGTAGAAATGATCAACAATTGAGCTATTCCAGATTGACTTATACCAGGCCATTTGTAACAATATCAACTGAAGATTTCGAAAGAAACTATATCGACATAATTCCATGCAATAATTTCCAGACTTAAACCAAATTTACAATTCATATTATTTGTTCAAAACCCATCCAACATCTTTTTATTTCACAACTCTAAAGAAAACTAAAGCAAAATGCAGAAGCAACTGGAAAAGTCAATATGCATTCCAGATGTACAAATATTCCCAAGGAACGGGCTTATAGAAAGCTGTGGATAGGGCGACTACTAAAAATATTCCTACGATTTTTGAGGGTCGTCCAGGAAAATACCGACAATTTAAATATACAAAAGGCATTTAAGAGATGACGCAACTCTCTGAACTATAGACAGTCTAGGATGTTTCCTGAAAAACTCTCAAAAATAAAATGCACATTGGGTTTCTAATGGAAACTACACTTGTCTAATTACAGGTACTAGTCATTCATCACAGGCACATTAGCACCAAAAGCCGGCACGTGTTTTATTGACCGTCGGACACACACGGAGACCATGCCCATGGTAGGTGTAACACATACCAAGAGGACTGGTTGCCAGTGAGCATGGACTCCATTTCATGTGAGGACCTACGTCAACGGGAGACTTAGCTCGTGTTAGCCTGTTTGCACGACTAACGGGTTTGCAAGTTAACTGCTCTTCTGAATCGAGCTTACGTTCCGTAGGTATTGACCCTTCCAACGGGTGAATCTCTGAGAATGTTGATTGGAGGGTATCATAGTTACAAAGGGGTGGCAGCTGATTTTCGTCAAGAGTCGATTCCAGATTTTCAGACGGCGATGACATAAAAGATTCGAGGCTTGTGTCGTCCGTATACATTGGACGGTAAACGGGTTCTTCATCTTCGTCTGAAGAAAAAAGGTCGACTTCGTCGAAATCTTCACTCCTATAGCTCCTCCTTGATCCGCTGTTTGAGGAAACTGACTCCGCGTCTACTTGTTCGCACTTTAGGGTAAAGTCTCGTTTTAATTCGTCAACCAATTCGTTTGGATCGATACCGGACTCACAATTGTCAACAACGATTTGCGGAACGGTGAGTTTTTTAAGAAAAGGAAATACCGTGGCCATTGAAGTCATGGGGTGATGAACTGCGAATGCCAAAATAAAAATAAAATGATTCTATAAACAAATGAGAAAATTAACAAGTATCTGACAGAAAAAAAATAACAACATAGTTCTAAGAACACAGACTAAGACTTGTGAATATGTAAACTGAATTTATAACATTTGGGACCAGTAACAATTTTGTTTGTTGATTATAATCCGGCCCTAAAGTTGTTGTAACTATAAATAAACATGAATTGATAATATGAATGGAAATAATGAGTACTTAAAGGTCAAATAAAAGTAGACAATGGCAATGGCAATGGCTATGACTCACCCAATTTTATGAGAACCCCGTTATGTATTCATTAGTGGCAAGATGCTATACTAAGATACCACACCATTGCTTTTTATGGCAATGGTATAAACTATTGAGAGGTAGAAATGTGAGTCTTGCGTAAGGTGGTTAGAAAAGTATGAATACGGCAATAAATAACGATTATTCGTATGTGACTACACATTAATAACAAAATGCCTAAATGTTAGTTGAGTGTCGACTAAGTTACAAATCTACCTTGTGGTGAATCTTCGTCAAGCTCGTGACTCGGCGTGTCGGGGCCACCCCTGGACGTAGAATCCCATTCCTCCGACGGTGTCATACTCATTCCCCCTTCCTCCCACAGTTGCGAGAAGTCCTTTTGACTCTCCATTACCTCGTCGGTCGACAACTGCGAAATCATCCGCTGGAAATCTGCCTCGCGTTTCTGTTCCACGTCCGGCTCGGCGCTCTCCTTAATCTCTTTCTCTAGCGTTTCCGAAGCCATTCGTTCGAAACGCCTCTCCACACGGCGGAGTTTCTTTTCTGTTTTGTCGCTCGTGGCTCCGGCCACGTTTTCCAGGTCACCAATTAGTTCTTCTTCGACGTGTTCACTGATTCCCATTATTTTCTCAAACTCCTCTTCAAACTCATCCTCTACTTCGGAAACTAGTCCCTTGCCTTTGTTTTCCAATGATGTTGCAAGATCTTTAACACTCTTAGCCTCTCCTTTCCCGATGTGTACACCTTTCTCTACTTTGGAGACAGTATCTTCCTTGATCAATTCGACTCCTTTCAACAATTCCCCTAGTGGTCCAACCTTCATAAAACCTTTAACCACACCTCCATCTTCATCAACTTCCTCATCGTAATCCTTGTCTTCTTGTTCTGGTTCCAGATCTAGCGTCAACTTCGTTCCCTTCATTGGATCGTTGGTTGTGTAATCAACAATAAGGTCAGTTAAATCGTCTTCCTCGGACTCGATATGGAACATGGGTCTACGCTTACGATCCTGATCCGAACCAAACGTTACGGTCGGAATCAAAGGCGGCTGTTTCGACGACGACAGAATGTCTGGAGATGAGTGTACACGACTCTCCTCTGATATCTGCGAGGATTGGTCATCGGCTGGTTCAGTCACGATGTAGTTTTCTTCGTCGGAGTCCTCGTCGTCGGGCATGTTCTTCACTTCAAGCGGAGCCGGTCGCTGATCACGCGACAGCCTCTGCGATCCCCCCACCCCCAGACCACGTCGAGGTAGGGTAGGAGTAGTAGTTATGTAGGGCGTATTACCGTCAATAATCTCTTGAACCTGAGATTCAGTTTTACCTTGAGGGTTAACCTCAATAACAGTATCGCTGTGTTGGAGCCCAAAGAAAGATACATTCGTCTTCTTTTGTGAATCTTGTCCTTCTTTCGGACTCATAATGTCACCCACAACACTCGAAGCCTCACCTTTCTTTACGTCTACAACCGCGCTGGCTGTTTCACTTTCCTTCTGTAAGAGCTCGCTTTTGATTGTAGTTTTACAATCCTCCATTGATAAATCTGAGAGAAGTAATGGGACAGCGCCGACGATTTCCCCGCAGACATCTAGTGCTTCGGAAACTCCCGGGTGCTTCAAGTCGTCCGACATAGTCTTGGTTGCTTTGTTTATCTCCTCAGTGACCTTCTTGGTAACCGACTCTTTAGATTCGTCGGCGGAAAGTTGTCGCCGTATGGGCACGGTTCCAGCCACTTGGCCAGCAATCCCGAGAGCATCAGTTATGCCGTGGTGGTGTTTTCCTTCTTCTGCTTCCAAGTGTACAGCTTCTATCTCGCTTTGTACTGGTTGGCTTGAAAGTTTGGAGAGATTGAAGTCGTCCGACATTGATTCACCACCAGTTTTGATATCGGTAATTACTTGATGTGTGCTCTGGCCAACAGCTTGAGCAACATTACCAAATGATTCCGATATGTCACATTTCACTTCTTGAATACTCTTTTCTACAGCTGTCAATCCTTTCGCCGGTATCGACTTAACATCCTGCATCGAAAGATCCGATAAAAGAACGGGCACTACTCCTGCGATTTCTCCACAGACATCCAATCCCTCAGATATTCCAGGATGTTTAAATTCTTCAGTTATTTTATGTTCAGCAGACTTGATTTCTTCAGTCACTTTCTTAGTAACTGCCTCTTTTCTTTCGTTTGCAGCAAGTTCCTGGTGCAATGGCACGCTACCTGCTACTTGGCCAGCCATATCCAAACCCTCACCTATTCCATGCTCAACTTCTTTCAATGTCTTGGTAACCTTTTCAGTAAGAGCATCTAGAGGTTTTGATTCGAATGTAGTATCTTGCATTGAAAGGTCTGAGAGAAGTAGGGGAACGATCCCTGCAATTTCACCAGTAACATCCAATCCCTCAGAAATGCCAGGGTGCTTAAGTTCTTCAGAAATAGTTTTTGCTGCTGTTTTCATCTCGTCGGTCACCTTCTTAGTCACTGCTTCCTTTCTTTCGTCTGCCACAAGTTCCTGGTGCATTGGAATAGTGCCAGCAATCTGTCCAGCCTTTTCTAGACCTTCACAAATGCCGTGCCCCACTTCTGATGTTAGCTCAGCAACCTTGTTAGTTGTTGTATCACTCAACTTTTCAAAAGATGACTCAATCTTTGATTGCAGCTTACCAATAGCTTCTTCGCCTTGTTTGACACCGTCACTTAGGACAGTATGGACACGTTCGACTTCTGATAGAGCCGCAGTAACCTTCTCTACAGATATTTCCTCAACGTGTTTCACAGACATTTTGGGCTCCATCATTGAAAGGTCCGACAACACTACGGGTACAACTCCAGCCATCTCGCCTGAAACGTCCAAAGCTTCAGGTACACCAGGATGCTTCATTTCTTCGGAAATAATTTTTGCGGCCGTTTTCATTTCGTCGTTCACTTTCTTAGTAACAACTAGTTTCGCTTCGTCTGCAACGAGTTCCTGGTGTATTGGGACCGAACCAGCAACCTGTCCAGCTATCCCAAGACCTTTACGTATTCCGTGCTCAACTCCTGATGTTGCCGTGGTTACAGTTTCTGTTGCGATATCAGTTACATTATCCAAGGAGGACTCGATCTTTGATGCTAACGTACCAATAGCTTCTTCACCCGGTTTGAGAGCACCGGTCAAGCTAGTAGGTTTAGCATGCAGTTTTGGTTTAGTTTCCTCCATTGAAAGGTCAGACAGGAGGACGGGGACAATACCAGCGATTTCACCGCTGACGTCCAATGCTTCGGACACACCGGGGTGGTTCATTTCCTCCGACATGGTCCTGGTTGCGGTTTTAATTTGCCTGGACACCTTTTCTGCGACTACAACTTTGGACTTATCTGCCGAGAGTTGCCTGTGCATAGGCACCGTGCTGGCGATTTGTCCGGCGAACTCTAAAGCTCCTGGTATTTCATGTTTTTTTAGTTCTTCTTGCACTTCCTTGGTCGTGTCCTCAGGCAAGCCCTTGGATTCGACCGATATTTGTTTGCGAATCGGTACAGTACTTGCCACTTGTCCAGCAACCTCCAGTGCTTTCGGCACAAACTCTTTTTCAGCGTGCTCAACAAATTGCTCGTCAGTGGAAATGTTTTTCTTTACTGGCAATGACTCCAAGACATTCTCAGCAATTTCCAAAGCATCAGCCACACCGTGTTTTGAATCGGCAGACTTCTTATCGAGGAACACGTCTTTGTGCTCTACAGAATCTTGTCTTGATCCAAATTCACTTGCAACATCAACTTTGGTATGTTTAATAGTGTCTTCAATCTTTCCAGATTTTTCAAAACCAGAACCAATTTTTCCAGAAACCTTGTCTTTGATTCCAAACAAGCTAGAAGTTACTTTCTCTTTAGCAGCATCAACCGATTCTTTTGTGTCCTCCATTTGTTTTCCGACAATTTTTACACAGGTGTCGTATTTTTCTTGTATTACACTCTTTGTGTCTGTATGCTCTTTTGATACCTCATCTTCGATTTTTGAAGCCGAACCCCCTGTAATTACATTCAGTTTCCCCGTTTCACAACAATAACAATATAGGCAAGGTGAGTACATTTCTAAAGAATAACGTTCCTTGTTGCAAATGGAATACGCTAGCCGCCTTTCGTTTCACGTAGACAAACAATTGATTGGAGTAAGTGTTGGCTACCTTTTCACCGAAAAAAGCTGAAATTGATGGAATACTTGGTGGTGAAAGAGTGTGGGGGTGATGACTAATACAAAATGGTAATGTTTGTCGAAAAAAAAAACAATAAAAAAGTGCATTAAAAAGTGTATCGTCAAAAAGATACGATGCAAAACCTGACTGTAAAGTTGTTTTAAAAACTGTTTACAAGATTTGTTTTTTCTACGATAGTCTTGCATTTAGCATATAGCTTTCATATGAGGTTTAACTGTTAGTAAAGGATATACGATCATTCTGTTAATACAGCCAAAAACATGCTCCACAATACGGGTTATGAATGTAAATATAACTCCATAATAACGTCTCTACTTGAGTTATTGTCAATTGCCCGTGCGGTTATTCACAGGAAGAGTATCACACGTTATTTCAAACCTATTCTAGCAATGATCGACGGTTGTCTCTTACCTCGCCTAGGCGTCGACTCACGGGAATCTGATTGATAGAACCAGCTGCAGTAACCCGCGGGGGGAACGAATGGAGAGGTACGAAACTCAGTATGGAGATACCAGGGGGTGGGTACGTTATCGTTAGTATCGGCTGTGCTCATGGATGGGGTAGACGAATACATGAAAGGTGAGGAGGAGACTGGTGAAGTGGCTTCGTATTTCTCGTTGTAGCTCCGTGAGAACGGATTGAGAGACGAGAAGAACGGAGAGGGTGGTTTTTCACTACCCAACGACGGTAGCTTGTTAAGGTTGGATGACGCTATGTTATAACCCGGCGAGGGTGCGTTGGAGTTTCCACTTGAAGATGACCTTGTGTCTGGTGTGCGTCTTGAAAGTCTTGGGGTCGTGGGCAGGGAGGGAGGTGGAGTCGAATAAAAGGAGCTCAAGGGTGACGAACCAATGGGAACGTCCACGACCGGCGCGACCGGAGTATGGATCAGGTGTTGGACGGAGGACAACGGAAACGGTTGGGGTCTGACGAAGGCGTCCGGGGAAGAACCGGAAGAGGAAGTCGTCGTGTCGAGATCCGGCGAGGGGGTTTCGTCATCGCGCTCGAGCGTCGGCTTCTTGAGGTGTCGGAGAACCGGGAGGGTGTTTAACGACCTCGATACGGGTGCGTGAGGGGAGGAGGACGCCGGGTCGAGGTTGGCCGACGTGGGAGGAAAACCCGCACTCGGCGATTGCGTCGACGGGCTGTGCGTAAATGTCTTCACCTTCTCGAAACCGGGCGATCGTACGTAGAGCCGCGATATGATTTGATCGGAAGCACCTCCCGGTGGCGCACCGGACTTTGATGCCCGAGGGAGTGTATTTGAATGGGAAGTGAGCGTTTTAGAGAACTTGGGCTCATGAGAAAGCGGAGGCAAGTTTTCTTCTAACGTAGTATTACTTTTTGAAACCGGAGTCGCTGCCGATGGGAAATTAGCCATGACTCTGGATATGTTGAAGCCATCATCTGATATCCGTTTTGTTTGTTGCGGAAGTTCGTGTAGTTGTTGGGGTTCCCATAGATCCGACTGTTCGCACGACACTGGCGTTTGGGAATCTTCTCGCGAATTTCTTTTACTTCCACTACTTTCAGATGAGACAGTTTCCTTTTTTGGTTTCGAAGACAATTGTGGTAAATTAAAGTTCGCTTTGACTGGCCTTGCTTCGGTAGCATCTCCTATGCTTGACACGTCGCCTTCATCGCCAGTGCTTGTTCGTCGGTGTACGTCACTTTGGGACGATATACTCACGTAACTATCCCGTCCTCTATCGGGATCCCGGAAGAATAGTTCACTGTCCGACCCTAAGCTCTCCAGTCGAACGCTCTCCCAGTATTCTTCTTGCGATTTTGGCCGCGGTAGGTTTTTGTCCCTGAACGCCCCTTCCCACCAGACGTCGTCACTTTCCTCAGAAGAAAACCTCTGATAGCCTTCTTTTCTCGTGGGGGTGCTCTCTCTACTTAGATCTGATCTTTGATCGTCCTGATCAATAGAATTCGACATTTCTAGATTCATTTCCTCACGTTTAATGTCGTTCAACAACTTGTCAACTGTCGACTCTAACTGGTCCAAATACTCCTCGGTAACTGGTTCTTGTTTAGCTTTTTGGCTCACGGTTGTTCTTAAACTTGGAGACGATACACCACTTTCATCTCGAGCTTTCAACGCAGCTTCTAAGTTCGAAGATGCAACTTCTATAACATCAGGTTTTTTAGGTAACATTTCTTTTAGCTTCTTATCGATTTCATTTACTACCTCACTAGCACAAGTCACGTTCTTTTGGACACGCACGGATTTTTCCGATACAGCATCTTTGTTTTGGTGAACGATATTTCCTTCTCGTTCTTTGGAAGAGGTATTAAGATCCGGTTGAACATTGTCTCCCATCATCAAGAAAGTCTGTTCTGTTTTGAAAGACTGCGGGCGATGACTTTCCCGATCCATTCTGGATCTCCTTCGAGGCAGGAGCTCAATAACGGTGGCTTCGTCCGGTGGCGCTTCCCAAGTATTAACATGTATCACGGCAGAACTCTGGTTTGAGCCTAGTTCAGCCGTGTTCTCCGTAGGTGTCACATACTTGAGCCATGGATTGTCATCCATCACCTTTTTCGATATCCCAGCTACAACTTTAGTAGAAAGTTCACTTTTGTATGTGTCAGAAACATCAGTTTTTGAAATTGGATTCCCTTCGACAATTTTCTTTGAAGGGGTTTTTTCCTTCAGATTGGTAGCGGGAGCAGCAACGCTGTTAGTCCTATGTTCTGCTTCATTACCTTGTTCATGCTTTTGTAGCAGCTCTTCTTGCATTGTCACCTGAGATAGGATCCGTTCCACTTTCGCTTCTAATTGTTCCAACTGGGCATTACCAGAAGAAACACCATCTAAACAACCTCCACTTTCCCCTGGCTTTCCACGAGAACGCGAATCAAAAAAATCAGCTGGCTTTTGTGACTCTGTCTTGGCGATGCTTCGTGACAATGTTGAGTCCAATTTTGGTGAGGTGCTATTTGACTGAGGAGAAAATGTTTCACCTGCAACTTGTGATGGTCGTTGAGGTGACATGTTAGCCTGCAGCGTGGCAATATTTTCTAATAGAACTTTGGTAGCAGCAGAATATGTTGAGGGAACTGTGCTCTCACTGTCAGACGTTTGCTTCTGTGTCAAGTCCACATTTTCATTTTGTTGCTGTGTACCTTCATCGAAACAGCTTTGGTCAGGTTTAGGAAGTGGACTCAGTTTCAAAGCGAAATCTTGCGTCCAGAATGGAATGTTTCCAGACCACGACGCCATTTGGACTTGATCCCCCGACTTGTCCGTAAATTGAACAGGACTATGTATTGGACTATTTTCGTAGAACGCTTCGGATGCGAATTTTATGTTTTCACGTTCTAAAGACCCTTCTCTTAACCCCGAATCTTTATTTTTGTGGCTACCGGTCGCCTTATCGGCCATTTCGGGGAAATATTCCATTAGATTAAAATCTTTACCAAGGACTCTACTCTTCACTGGAATACGTTTTTCAAAAAGTGTTCTTTTGTCTTTGACAGTCCCAACGTCAACGAAAAGTTGTTCGTCTACAGGCTGGCCCCCAGTTTCTGACAACAAGCTTTGATTCAAACTGGAACTCTCTTTAATGTGAAAAGTTGGCTCAATTTCTTCGTAAACATGTGCGGCTGTTTTGGTAGTATCCTCACCACCTTTCACATCGTCTACCACACTTTTCGGTTTAGCCATTTCAGGAAAGTATTTCATCAGATTATACTCCTCTCCGCTAATGCTCGCACGAGGCGTCTTCGAATCAGGATCGATGTATATATTATTACCCTCCGTTTCTAGTACTCGTCTCAATTCCGGAGTCATTCTTCCGACAGACTTCACATAGGATAAACTGGGTATCGAAAAGTTGTCACTCATTTTCTGCTCAATTCTCTCAGAAATTGAATGGATATCCGGAGATGTTGACATATTTTCGGTCAATCTAACAATTTCAACATCTTCATACACATCTGTTTTCGTGTCTTGTTCCAGAACACAAGAAGTCAACACAGCAGTAGACACCGGATGCGGTGTTACTTCTGGAAGAGGATCTGCTGTAGTAACAATCGCTTTATCGACAATTGGTGACATAACCTCAGCGGGATTTCGAGGGCTTCCTGAAACCGTTTCTTTTCTGGATTCGTCTACTGGCAAAGTTGACGTAATGCTCGATAGATGCGGCAGTTCAGACTCAAAACTTTCTTTAAAAGCATCATCATCATACGATGTATTCTTCGATTTCTTTCTGAAAAACGTTGGACTGCTATCGTACATTATCAATGGTTGATCATCCGTTATGCTACTGCCAGTAGGTTGTTCCAACATGCTTTCAGGTACGGCTCCATGTGTAGGGATATCTCCCTTGTCAAGCCCAAGAGGTTCATCTAGGTCATCTTGAGACATATTCTTCAATACTGTTTGATCACGACACTTTGCATCACGTGATGCTTCCTCGTCTGTTCTCTCGCCGGCGATGTCTCTAGTGAGAGACGTCTCCCGACTCCCACGGCTCATGTCCACGTACAAGTCCTGACTCTGCTCCAGCTTCACGTTGGTTATTAGTTTGTTAACGAGGTGGATGGGTTGATGATCTGGACTGTCGGGATGAGGTGGGGAAGCACTGGACGGTGGTACACTCACTGCCTCGCGCATGGAGCTAGCTCCAGTGTTTGACACCGAATCTAAGATTAATATATATATTTGTTAAACTAAAACCTGGTGGGTTCGATGTTGTCTTTGGAACAAAAACTTAAGAGGAAACCAACTCAATTAAAATATGCAGTAAGCTAACATATACAAAAATGGTAAATCATGGTAAAACTTTCAGAGCCCCGATCTTTAATTTGTCCAATACAAGCTATTTTTGAAATTTTTGAAATTTTTTCGAAAATTTAGATAAAAGCTTTTGACAACGAATAAGCAATTGTAGGTTTTCAAATGGCCACAATTCTATGTAAATTATTGATGCATTAAAAATTTATGAAAATTCGAAATGTTAGCAGATCATTAATTTTTGTTCAAATTTCTGTGTTTGTACTAACCCATGGTGAAAGCTTGTACAGAACTGTACTTCCTAACAATCAGTAAAATAGAATAACACTTTATATTTATTTAATAATACATCTTTTATCAAAGAACGAGTTCTGAAAGATTTACGGAAACGAACAAATCATATAATTAAAAGAAAGAATAGTTAATGACAGCAGGTAAAGTCTTATCCTGGATTTGTTATATTTATAATCAAGTCAATTGATTATGTTCAGCTATGATTGAGCTAGCAAAGCAAAACGATGTAATCCAATGTTAAAAAACACCTGTTTTCAGTTAGTCGTGCAGTTGGAAATTAATCGTTTCAAACGTTCTTCGATCAAAAAATTCAAAAGTAAAAAATTCGAAGAAAGAAACAAATCAATATTAATCGTCAAGTCGAAAAGTAATCGAAGAAAATGACAAGATTTGAATTTACAAAATTATCTTTTGTGACACTGAATAAAAATTGTGAATAGTTGTATATATAAGTTTGATCAAACTGAACTATTATTTCAGTGAAAAGCAAGGGAGTACAGCAAGGGGCATACTTCTATGGTGTCTTTAAAATGTATACTGTTTAGTATGTGTGGAGATAATTTTAAAACTGATACAGGTAGTATTTTCACAGATGCAATAGACATCCCAAGAATAATGACCAAACCAATACATGGGATCAACTAAACCACCAGCAACTAATCGAAGAAGCATTCCCAACCAACCAAGACCACTTGAAATAATCCACTCCCGCTCGCTCACACACCCAAATACCGAAGCAGGCCTAGCAATACCGCATTCTGCACCAAGGAACATTGTCTACTGAGGGGGTTGGGGGGGGGGGGGTTAACAACACCACAGTCTTGATACAACCACAACCATGGAGCGACAAAAGACCGGGCTAGCACAGCACAACCGCACAGTCCAAACACACAGTGGAATCAAACGCCGGCACAAATGTCTCAAGAGTCCGGATTCAAATTTAGTCGGTTAGTTTCACACTGCACAAAATGAACGGTTTAGACCGTTACTCAGAATTGAAAGATTTCAGGGAAATGGACCCAACCAAACTGCAACACTATTGTGAACGGTCACCTTAGTAGAAAGATGAAGTCTTAAAACACGTTGGTTTTTTGAACTTCTTTATAAAATCAGTAACCCACCCACCTTCTGGAATAATTTACCTATAGGCATACGTTGCTTCATAGTAATTGCTCTGTTTAAATACGGTATGATTATTAAATGAAGTGTTTGCAAAACAAAAACACGTTATCTGATCATGACAAAGCAGTCATGTGAGAGAAAGATAAGGACAGAATGTGTGTGTGTGTGTGCAATAGACTTAAAACCAACATATACAATGTATCTAAATAATCAAATTATTTTCTATTGTTTTAAATAATTTACTTCCTTATCACCAACAGATGAAGAGAAACTTCCAATTCGTGTTTTTATTTTTTTTTATACTGGTCTCTTGTCTTATCAGACACCGCGGTGTGTAACATGTGCATGCTGAGAGGGTAACAAGGTATAACAGCTACTGAAAGGCTATTTGTGAACCCATCAAGCAGCAGGGTAGAGGGGGTAATGGCACTGCTGGCTGTAGACAGTTTGCTAGCCCAATCATTTAGCCTCCATTTTAACATACAATAACGGGCATGTTTCGAGAAAAGTACTTTGCAAAAATTCAAACAATTCAAAATTGTACAGATAATTTCAAAAATGTTGCCGTACAGTATTTAAAGTGTTTGTTGGTGAATTTCAAAACACAATGCATGGTACATTTTAAATATAAACACATTGGTTTAACATAATATAAAAATATATTTTCCAATGGAATCCAAAATTGAAGCAACCAATCAAATATACTACTAAAGTGAATGTATTTCAAGTACATTAAAACGTTAAATTTAAAAAAGATTAGCGCGGTTGTAAACACATTTAAAAACTAAGCACAAACAAATATTTCAAATACATTTGCACAACGAAATTCGAAATCAAATTCCGACAACTTCAAAAAAGACAAAAATTTGCAAAATAGACATTTCAAAATTTTACAACACGAATCAACACAATAGTCTGCAAACCGGGGTAACTAAGGGGTTTCTGGGATCCAAAATACATGAGTAGATGCATCGACAAACTAACAATACAGAAGCTGCACCAAAAGGTCTCAATATTGTTACTTAGATCGGGGTATAAAAGTACAGTCGCCTCATAAATAATGTAACCATCAACCAAACAGTGTTCCACAATATAACCAGTGATGACGACTCCTTGTTAACAGGGAAGAATACCGCTACGTCAAAAACCGCAAACAATATTTATTTTAAAATTATATCTCAAGAATGGACTTGAAATCGAAAATCTGAATCAACAGCGCTAGTATAGTTGAGAAACTGTAAGAATGACGGCCCCCTCCTTTTTCCCACCACTGCTACCCGACCCCCCTCAACTCCGTGACAACCTAACAAAATGAAATGCGTAACTGAAAATCAATTTGTTTCAGTTGTTCAGTTTGTTGTTTCGTGGAGTTGAGGGGGGGTCGGGTAGCAGTGGTGGGGATAAGGAGGGGGCCGTCATTCTTACAGTTTCTCAACTATAGCATTAGTAATTTAGTGCCTTTCTTGCTCAAATCTCTCTAAAGACTAGAGACTACCTAGAGGTAAAAAATACCTCCACAAAAGTTTCGCCTCCGACGGCTGGGGCTCCACCCCAGACCCCTAGGCCTGGATTCACAAAGATGCGTAACTCTAAGTTGTCCTAAGTTAGGCAAATCCTAGCTAGATAAATCAAGATAAATCATGTCTAGGTATTAATACACATTCACAAATCAAATATTATTAGTTAAATTTTTCATATTTTACTATATTTTATCTTTATAACATTGCAGAACGACATATTGCCATTGGTGATTTATATCACTAAGATTTGCCTAAACTAGGACGTCTTAGCACTTAGGCACCTTTGTGAATCTGGGCCCTAGTGTCCAGGTTTTTTGTTTTGGCACTATGGTCACCCTAGGTTTGTCCCAGTTTAAACACAGGGCAACATAAGCGTTTTCAATATTGTTTGTATAGTTATTTACTTTAAAAAAAGAAATCATTCCATATACTCTGGAAATGGACCTTGTATTAAGAGGCTGCAGGACTCGGAGCTCAAAAGTTGGTATCTTAAGACAACTTTTAAAATCGAAATTGTTTTTCGATACCCCTTGCTAGATATTATCAGGGTCACAGATAAAACGACAAAAACTATATGGGAACTTCATTACACTTAGGTTATATACAATAATGCAGATATTATTTTATTATATGATTTAATCTAGCCGTAATGAAGGTGCATCTATTTTTTACGTATCTCTTGACCTTGATTACATCTAGCAGGGGGTATTTACGCACATTTCGATTTTACAAGTTGTTTTAAAGATACGAAAAAAAACGTACTAAGTTTTAAATGGCAACAAGTTTTCTTTGTTTCTATTGTTTACAAATGCTTCGCAACAAGTTGATTTTGTTTCAATTGTCTGTTTTAAAATACTGTCCCATAACTTGTTATCAGATTGAAAGGACTCTCAACAAAAGTAGGAATATTATAGATTGATGATAAACGAGAAAAGTGACATAGTTAATATAGTTATTTCAAACTTGTTCGATATACTTGTTTGATTTTTTTCTATATTATTTTGACTAATTTCTTTCCCTTGACTTGTCTGCTATGTATAAATATTTAAATTACATTGCCTGCTCGAACACAAGGATTCTTTTCCTCATGCGAGCTTCTTATAGCAATGTTTTCAGTTTATTGTGTGTATACATAATATTTCTATTTTGTTCTCCTTTGTTTCATTAATGTTTATTGTTAGATTTACTCTGGTTGAAGTATGTTTATGACTTATTGGATTAAAATGATTCGGAAATTGAAATTGATAGTTTTATACGAATAGTTCTGACTTCTGATGAACGCAAGCAAGAGAGGTCGCTCGGCGTAGGCCTACATAATATTATCAATTCAATTCAATTCAATTCAATTCAATTCAATTCAATTCAATTCAATTCAATTCAATTCAATTTAACTCAATTCATTTTATTTTTATTAATTCTTTTGAAAAAGATAATACAAATACAAATAAAAAAATAAAAAAAATAAAAAAAATCATCTCTGGCTTTTGTGAAACTTTGTTCGGTAGAGTTATATGATACCGGTACGAAGTTGCGGTAAACACTCATTGTTGTGCAGCTCTAGTAACAGCGAGACAGTAACTTCAATAGTCTCCTACTGGTTCTTACGGCGACGGTGGATGAGAGATCGTAAGAAAACATTATTCTTGGGGGGTTGATTATATGGTGGTCTAGTTAATGTTAAACACCACATCCAAACAGTGGACATTGGGCTCGATTCGGGCTCCAAATAACTGAATACTGTCTTAAAATCTTGTCTTAGAATAATTTAATATGGTTGTTACATTTTAATTTATCCCATAAAAAAAAATTGAACAATAATAACTTGATAATTACAATTTAACAAGTATTTTCAAACGGTGTCTAGTTGTTGCAAACCCATTACTCAAATTTAGCCCGGTTTTCACTTTTTTGATGTGGTTCAACAATATAAATAATTATATTATTAAAAAAATAAACGGAAATTTTACGCGGTTTTAATATTAGCGACAGTACATCCTCTTGAAATATAGAAACACAATAAACAAGCGAATGAAAACGCTATAATATTATTTTCTTTTTTATACACATTTTTTTTTTAACACTTGTTCTAAATTTTTATTTATTGATCATCTATTTTAAAAATATTTTGCAGGCATAATGTTTTCCCCCAAAAACGATCCTATTTGATACATCCACCATAGAAGAACTCAAGGATCCTATTAAAGTTACGACCCCACAAAACGTCCACACACAATAACGACCCGACTAACATGTCTTCACAGCATGGATCACCGGATTTGTGTTCGGGGAACGTAAACGCGCAACTCCACGTCATAATCGTGATCGCGATCGTAATCGTGATCGTAATCGTGATCGTGATGACCAGAAACCTTAACAACCATGCTTTCGCAAATAAATACTTTAATCTATAAATGTACCTTATAACAGCACTCTATAATCAACCAATCAATCAATCAATCGAAAGTATGAAATAAGCTAAGCTTCCAACACTCCACTTTTGGCCATACATAAAAAGTGTTTTCTTACATAATTAATTAAAATAACAACAGCGTAAGAAAGAACTGGAATAAATGTATCATAGATTAGTTTAGGTAGTTTTCTTACCTGATTGCGTTGCATCAGAATCTTGAGCTTTCCCCGACCACTCTGAAAAAAGAAAATCATGTTTTTGTCATAAACATACTAGTAGACCAAGTACAACAGAATATCATAGAACATTGATGCTGACAGTTGCCAAATTGAAAGGTATGTTCCATACAGTAGCATCTCAAGCTACACGAAAAAACAATAATTTTGAGAATATTATTTAAGCAATCGATTGACAGATATTTAATAATTCACAAAAAATTCACAATGGCTTGCATCATAGCACAGAAGAGAGGGCAAAACAAAATTGGTAAGATGTTGTTATAACACATTGTCAATAACATATGTTATAGTAGAAAGAGTGCCCAGGCAATGCGATACAATGTATTTACGTTTCGAAAACCCAATTAACGCACTAACGTCTCAAAAACCCTATGAGGGGAAAATGTTAGAAACTAAATAGACACGGTACAATCAATGCGTTCGCACTGTCCAATCACTGATTAATATGTTTCGTATTTGAAATATTGATCTTTGATTGGTTATCGCTCACTCGTCGATGGTGTTCGGAGCCTACAGGGTTGGTTTAGTCACTTTAAATTAAAGTCCCTCATTGCAAATCAGTTTAGTTACTGAGTGGGTAGACTCTAAATGTGAATTTATTTATTTATTTTTATTTTATTACGTTTTAAAGAAGAGCCAGGTTGTAGCAGACTCACTCTACGATCGACAACCTTACTAAAGATTGGTCTCCACATTGAATCATGTTGATCATGGAAAGTTAAAGGATTTGGGACACGTTACTCTCATTTAAGACTCAACAATTCGGTTTTAAATCACAGGTACAGTAGCAGTATAAAGACCACGTCAAATCACCGTATATAGTTCCATCTAAGAATGTTATACAACAACGAAAAAGTGAGACGATAGTTTCCTAAACACTACAGAAGGAATGTTGAATAAATAAAAACGTAAATAGATTCACATGTTTAGAGTTTACCCACTCAGTTACAAGACTGATTTTCAGTGGGAAGCTTTAATTTAAATCGACTAAACCAAACCCTGTAGGCTCCGAACACCATCGACAAGTGAGCGATAACCAATCTAAGATCGATATTGCAAATATGAAAATATGTGAACCAGAGATTGGACAGTGTGAATATTAAATTTGAGTTGGGTTATTTTATTTTATGACTCAACGATTAAAAATCAAAATAACATCCCGAATACTAATAAAATTATTAATATTCAATGTAGGTGTGATATTTTCAAGACCATGATGTTATGTAACATTTTTGAGATCGACGACTAAAACTGTAACTTCACACCGCTTCAATACTGGAAGTATCCCTCCGCCTTAAATACTGAACGGTATAAAGATATATCGTCTAACATCCTGAGCACTCTTTTCAATACCACGTACCTAGCAGCACACAAGCAATAGTCCAGAGCTAGCTTACACAATACATGCTATACTTACAAAGCCAGTACAAGTATAGGCTTGAGCAGTAGATCCCATCACCAAGGCATAGCATACAGGCGTGACTCTCATTTTGAGTTTACTAACTACAGTATTAACTATACTATGTACTATCTAACAACTATAATTAATTTGTGAACAAGCAACTTTGACAAGCGCAAGGAAAGTAACCTGTAAGAATTAAGGTGAAGTTCCTGTAAAATGAACGGTAGTATCCCAATACAACGTAATCACTGATCACCATCAAAACATGTATTAACAATGAATGTTTACTTCCATTGTATAAAGAAGCAAACATAAAATGTCCAGGCATAATTCCGCACCACCACCACCACCATTACCACCACCATTACTACAAGGTATAGTTCGTTAGCGACGACTCCCCAGATGCACAACTATCTTAAAATTAGCAACGCCACCCATTCTCCAATGAATCCTTCATGCTTAACTTCGGTCATTGATAATAGAACTGAAACCAATTAAAGTCGACCACCACCAAATCCGTCCACCACCTGAAGTAATAGTTCATCGGCGGTTCTACCTGGGTCGGTAAGTCTTCTGGATTGGAGGACAGCGCCGGAAGAACAGGACAGGCTTCTGCGTACGGCCTTGGACGGTTTCCAGGTTGGTCTGTTTGAGGATGTTTCTACGGATGTCTCGATGGCGGCATTGTCGCAAGGAGTGATCTTCGTCCGGTTCTGCTCGTACCTGTAAACCTTTCCTCTAACCGACTGACTCCGTTGCAGTTTGTCGGCACTTGCGTGTGTGTCCGATCGATTAAAGCATTTCTGAAATCCCATCGTGCAGGACACCTTGCCGCAAGCGGTGCAGCGGTTGCAGAACGCTTTGAACGCGGATGAAGCCTGAATGGGCGCCGGCTCCAAACGTCTCGGACTGATGCTTCGGTCTTTGAGACACTCGATACGAATTACCGGCTTAAACGATTGTTTGCCGGTCAGGTTTTTATTTCCGTCCGGTCTCGGGATGGCTTTCGATTCTCTGTCAATGATTTCTAGTTCGCTCTCTATTTCTCGATCCAATTCTGATGCAGGAATGCCCAACACTGGTATCTTGTCGATTTTTGGTGTCGATAAAACTTCTGTAAAACTTTCCGTACTATGCGAATTCACGCTTGTTGACGGTAAACTGTTTTCAGAACACCTGTCAGCCAAGTCGTCAGACTGTCGTGGTGCGTCACTATCACTCAGAACATTTTGCTCCTCATCAAATACCGTAATATTTTTTAGACTCTCGTATTTCGAGATCAACTTCGACACGCTACCCCAAGGGTGTCGTGCGAAAACGGGACCAAAGTTACAGTTTCCTTGTACAAAGGAAGCTGCATCCACAATAATGCCACTTGACCAGGCTCTGGTCTTTACACGAGAACATTTTCTTTTCTCGTCAGATTTTGTTATGTTGTCTTTTTTGTCTAAATAATCAATAATGTTGCCGATATCCCAAGAAGAAGAACAACATTGGGACGACATGAAATCGAGACGACGGTCGTGCTGCATCTCGACAGTCGCAGGGTATTCCACATGGAACATAACGTAAGATTGCCCGTACAGCGAAAGTGTACTGACTTGCAGCAAAGTTTTGTACCCAAAGAAAGTACGTGCTGTGGAAATATTACATAACTGACGCTGGACAAGCGGTTTCGGCCAACACATTGCCATAGAGTCTACATCGTCAGTATGCTGTTTTACTTCACTCTGACGCGTTACGAAGGGAATATGACTAATCTGGCTTACTTCAACATCTACAGGGTTTAAAGTCAACTGGTTGTCTATGATTTGGTCTATGTTGGGGGCTAGGGTTACAAACTGCGCTAGGGGTGACTCATTACTGCACGACTGAAGTGGAAGATGTTCTATACCTTGTCCCCGAGTTCCGTTCGTCGATCGACGAGTAGAAGCAGCTTCCGCGGTGGTCGCGTTCCCCGTCTTCCACACCATCGAGAGTTCGCCGCGGTTCTTGCCGACGCACACGCATACCGAGCTACCGTCGTCGGCGCCGCCGCACGATGCGTCACCCGTGACGCAGACGCAGACCCGCTCGTCTGTGTCGTCCACCAGGATGCGATCCTCCACACGAGGTTCGTCCTCCGAGCCGAGTTCCTCCACGTCCGTGTGCGACTCGCGGATGTTGTAGCCGACCTTCATGTGTATCGCCTCCTCGGCCGCCTCGTAGTCCAGCTTGCGGGTGTGTTTCACGTGGACGACGGACGAGGCGTGCTCTTCCATGTCGAGTCCGAACTCCATGGGGGTGGCGGTCTCGGCGCGCGAGTACGTCACCGGTTCGTCGTCGGCGGACGCTTGCATCTCCTCCGTGTCCGTGTGCTCCACGGGATTGGGGCTTGGTGACGTCATCCTGATCGTCGGTATGTTCGGAGTCAACGAGTGACGATGTGACGACCCGCTACCTTCCTTGAACGTGATCGTCGAGTAGTCCATGTTTCGCATGACGTCGGGCGTCACCGAGATCGCCCTCGCGTGACGGGGAGAGTCGTCGTCTTCGGCGTCCTCGTCGGACATACCGACGTCTTCCACGTCGGTCGCCGAATCTCTCCCGACTTGCGGGAGGTGTAGGTTCGTCGAGCGGCGCGTCACGACCGCGATACCCTCCTTGAGAAAACTCTCCGCGTCGCTGGCGTCGAGTTCTTCAACGTCCGTCGTGCCGCCCCGTTCCGTCGTGGTCTTAGGCTGCAAAAGTTTGCTCTTCGACCGTTTCTTCCTCCTGTTTGGCTCACCGTCGATGTAAACGTCTTCGGTGTCGGTCAGCGGTGCGTGACTTACGCCTGGCAATTTCAATTTCTTTTTGTTTACCTTCACACCTTCCGAAGAGTCGATGATTCCAAAATCCAACTCGGGCAAGTCTGGAGTTGGACACAAATCGGGCTCGTCAACAGCAAGAGTTTCTTGGTCGTCCCCGGAGAAATCTTCAACGTCTGTGACGAGATTTGTAGCTTCGTTGTTGGGAGCCATCAGGCCCAAGTGATGGGTCTCCGGTAGAGGCAATGTAATAGCAACTGGACCATCATGTTGGTGTTGAATCAACGTCAACTCGCGGATGGCGTCTGGAAGAGCATTCTCCAAATCGCTATCGTCGACTTCAGGACTGTCCTCTTCGTCGGCATTCCCTTCAAAGTCTTCAACGTCGGTCAGACTGTCCATTCTCGGTGATTTCAAATTCAGCATTTGCCTGCTTTGTTTGTGGTCTTTTTCATCGTCTTCGCCGGATCCAGAAGAATTTACCTCTTCCACATCAGTCAAGCCCCCCTCGGTAGCCAAAACTTCCAGGAACCCAGAGCCTTTATCTCTCTTCGGCAGCTTACCTTTCGGTGCGACAATGACAGGCCTTGCCTCTCCCTCGACATCCATGAACCGAACTTCGAAGACGTCTTGCGGTATCTGCATGTTGTCTCCGCGATCGCCTCGCTTAAACTCGCCGTCGCTCGCTTCCATATCGTCCTCATCCGTGCTTGCTTGAAAACTCTTCTTCTTCTTCAAGTACTTCATCATGGCCCTCCTGCGTTTCTGCGCGATTGATGGATCGTCTCCATCACTCTCAGCGGTGAAAGCTTCCTGTTCGGAAACTTCGTGGTCAGAAGCAGCGGCATTTGCATCTTGTGGTCTGTCTTTAGTTTGGTAAGAGACGGTGACAGAGCCGTAGTGTGCTTCCATATCTTTAAGAGGCTCAGCTAATGGAGAAGGCGGTCTGTCTTCAACTTCATCTTCTGTAGCGTCATCACCGCCAACAAAGTCCTCTACGTCTGTTAAGGCATCTGTATTGGCTAGTGGAGCAGACAATCCCTGGCTAGTGGAAGTCTTGGCCTTGTAACTAACTCTTCTCGGGGGAAGTGGACTCGCGTCTTCGCGATCTGAAACCTTCATATCTTCACTGTCGGTGTCGTCTTCTGGTTGAAGATACGCTTCCCTGCGACCAGACAAAGTGATTTTGCCCGCAGCATAAAGTTTATACGCTTCTTCAGCTGACAATTCCAAATCCTCAACATCGGTAGCGCCATCCTCACGTGTTGTCATCACCTGTAACGTTACCTTCTTACGCCGCCTTTTAAGAGGTTTTTCTTGTACGTCTTCGTCGGAATCAGATGGTAGTACTTCGGTGTCTGTCACATCGTTCGAAGCGTCAGCATTTTCTGACTTGGGCGATAGGAAATTGGATTTAGGTTTTCTCTTCGAAAATGTTTTTCTACTCGTTTGTATTTGTCTAGATTTAGAAGATTGCTGTGCCAAGAAACTCGGAGAAAAGGACGATTCATCACGTGACGAAGAGACCTGACTCGGTTCTGGTGTGACACAGGGTGAAGGAGTCGCATCGGATCTTCTTATTCTGTCAGCAATATCAACAGTGCCATCATCCGGCATGTGAGTGTCTAAATCGATATCATCAAACTCCATATCTTCTTCGATCCAGTCACCATCAGACAGATCAAAATCTTCGTAGTCGGTAAGTGCATCTCTTCCGTCTTCTGGCAAACCCAAAAAGCCTCCCGAGGACTGCTTGGATGATGATGATTTGATTTTCTGTGAGCCATGGTTTTTATAGTCACTAGTCACCATCAAAAGATCTTCGAAAGTTCCTTCAAAGTCCAGCAAGTCGTCCAGAGGTGTAGGAGTTTTCGGTCGGTAATCGTCCTCATCACCGGACCCTTCCATATATTCGGAGTCTGTCAGGACAATATCCTCTCTCGGTTTGCCAACGGATAATAAAGGTTTTTGGTCCGGCGAAAGACTTCTTCCATCCTCACTGTCCAAATCTTCCACATCTGTCAATGCATTAGCAATTGATCGGCCAAAACCAGACGGAACGCCTTCAGTTACGTCATCATTCAGCGTTATTGCTATGCTTGGAATAGGCTGTGACATGGCCATCATGAAATCTTTTTTCTCTCTAGGTACGAATGTATTTCCTTTCGTCAGCAATTCTCCACCAGTCTTGTCTAAGCTTCCAGAAGTAGCAACTGGAATGTTATCGATGGGAATCAGTTCCTGATCTTCGTCAGTGGCCGCCTCTTCTGCGATGATTGCTACAGTGGAAGATTCGACGATTGCGAAATCGACCTCGGAACCCGACGTGGAGAGGTTTTGTATTTCGTAGTTCTCCTGTTCTGTAAAATCGTCGTCTTCGCTGAAAACATCAACGGTGTCTTTCGATCTTACCACACTGCGGCGTTCATCTGTAACGTCGTCCGGGATCGCACCTTCTCGTGATGTGGCTAGCGATGATTGTATCTGGGAATCAATATTAAATAACATTGCACTTGGTTGATTGTTTATCAAAGAAATAATTTCTCCCTGTGGGAAACCTGGTTCAGCAAACGTGTCTCTTATCCCTACCCTACCCAACTTATCACTGTCCGCTAGAACATCTGAAAACACTTCACTAAGTTCAGAGACGTCGTCGAAATCGGAATGCAATTCAGCGTCAACATTGATTGACTTACCTTCAGTCTGCTCCCCACTAGAATCATTGATCTCATCAGCTAAAGACCTAATTGTTTTTGTTTTACTGTGCAAAGTCTCAACCCTGTCTAACATTTGACTTTCCCAGTGCGATTGCAAACTTATTTGGTCATGCACTTCTTCGAGAAGTTGTTCCAGTTGTGAGGCCATGCTTAATACGTCCACTTTGGTCGGCGAGTTACCTGGTGACGAGGGGACGAACTCCTTGTCGGACACGTAGTGGAACTTGTGTTTGACGCGCGGTGGGGTCACGGCGCGGACGTCCAATATGGGAGATAACCGCTCCTCGGACACTTGCGACGACGTGAAACGGATCGATTTCATCGGGGACGAAGCGGATTTGGGGTGGGCGTCGTGACGGGGAGATTCCTCCCACTTCAGGACGGTCAAGTCTTCGTCTTCCAAAGACTCGACGGAAGGAGCGACGGGCAGGGATTTCGACGCTTCTGACGACAAAGTGTGTGTGGAGGGAGGGTCATACGATTGGAATTCTGAATGCAAATGGACGATTCTCTGTTGTATATTGTCCACAGTGGAAGAAGCTAGACCACTGTCATGATCAGTGGTCTCTAGATTGGAAGCATCAGCAGGATGGGTTCTTTCAAACTCGGGGAAAGTAATGGAGGACTTACTTTCTCCCAGCTGGGGGACGGTTATGTGTGAGGCACCATCTCCAGTAAGACCTTCACTAGATTGTGTAGTAACTGAACTGGTTACTTTCGTGATGCTGCCATGAAGTGGATAGGCTTTCTGCTTAGGGACGGTACCAGTAGAGTGTTTGACAACACTAGAGGTAGTTTGTTCAAATGTGGTGGAAGAAGTACTTTTTGAAGTACTTTGGGAACTCATTGAGGATGTCTTAAATGTAGATATGGTATCTGATTTGAAACTTTCTCTGGATGGGATTGTTGACTGTACAAAGGACGATGAGGAATCAAGCCTAGGGACGGTTGTTTCACAAGCGGTGTCTGGGACGGTAACGCTCGCAAGCAAGGATTCAGAGGTTCTTGCTTTCGTGTCGTGGATCAAGTCTAGGGATCTTCGAGTCGGTTTCGGCGATGACGCGCGAATGATACTGAGATCGTGGTCGGAGGAAGACGACGGCAACGCGACCGAGTCGGACAGAGACGAGTCCGTGGTATCGATCACGGACATCTCGCCCTCTCCCGAGACTTCCGCGCGCGAACCGGCCGCGACGCGGCGCAGCGCCTCCGAGGGCTGGCGGTAGACGACCTCGATCGAACCGGACGCGTCGACCGTACGCGTAAACACTTCCGACGTTAGGAGTTGGGTGATACCGGCTTGACCCTTACGGCTCGGACTGGACGGCAGGGAGGGGGGAGTGTGGGACCGAACGCGAACCGGCGACGGGGACTTTCTTCTTTCCGCGGCAAATACCGAGGACTTGTCTAGAACTGTCTTTAATGACGGAGAAGTCTCCGGACTTATGGAATGTGGTGTAGCTGACCTAGCACGAGACTCGGAAGTCTCAATGGTAAGTGAACTTTGAGAAGCGGTGACAGTTGGAGTAGGAGAGGAATGGATTGTAGTTGGGGGTGTTTCAATTTCTACAGCTACTTTACTATCTCCAGTCTTTACTACTGGCACAATTTTCTTTTCACTTTCATCAACCTGTACATCAAGAGATTTCTTCTCTTTGGTTTGTTCAATAGTCTTCTTTCGGTCATATTTTCGTGTAGGAATGAACGATCTAGGAATTTCATCACGTTTGCGACGCCGACTACGATCTTCAGCAACATCCACTTCAGTTTTCTTTGTAACAGATCGTATTTGTCTGCTACTTGAAGTAGAGGATTCTCGGCTTGTTGTAGATTTGGTAGTTACAAGCCGCGACGAAATCACACGCTCTGCTTTAGATACACTGGATTGAGCAGTCACTGTCCTACCACGGGATTGATGTTCTGTGGTGGTCAAAGTTTTCAATTCCTCCCCTTTATCTTGGGAAGCATCTGTTTCACTGGCAGGCCTAATTATTTTCCTTGGTGATTTGGGCAATAAGACTGAACCAACAGAATGTTTCTTTGTAGACACTCGTGAAGGTGAGCTTGATGCAGAATCACCATGATCAATGCTTCTCGTTTTAACTGACGATTCTTTTTTCGCCACCACAACCTTTTCCGGATCAACCTTCAAATCTCTTGACAGTGTGGATGCCATGTACCCTCTGTAGCGACTCTCTGTGACTTTTGTAGTTGTTTTCGGAATAGCAACTGGTATCTCAGTACGTGCCTTAGGTTTGCGAATAAGGGGCATCCTATCATCAATGCGCTTAGTTGCTGTTATCTTTAATGGGTCTGAAAAGGGCTTAGGTTTTGGTGCAGCATCAACAGTTTGCTTACTGATTGTAAACTTCTTTGCTCTTTCAGTGCTACTAGAATCTTCTTTCACTCCTACCTTGCGCGCATACGCTTTACCTGTTTCCTTGTCAGAGCTTCTGCGATATGTTCTCGACCGTGAAGCTCTATCAGAAGAATCAGATTCCCTTACTTTTGTCTCCTGCCCCTTTTCTGATTCACTACGTCTTTTGTACGTTCGCGTCTTTGCTACCCTTTCAGTAGACTCTTGAATAACATCTTTGCGATGTGTTTCTTTTACAGCATCTTTTTCTATACGTCTTTTGTAAGTCCTTGCTTTGGCACCCCTTTCGTCTCCGTCCTTTGATTTCGTTTTCTTTAATTGTGCCTTCGATTCATCAGTTGGCTTCTTGGTTGCTTTAGGTGACGGCTGAAGGGAATGGAAAGTCAAGGGCATGCTCGAAATAACGTCTTCGCAAACGCAGATTGATTTCTCACCACCCGACTCGTACTCAATATAAGTCGAACCGGCTTTGGTAGTCATCACTTTCCCGTGCGCGAAAGACTCTGAATCTCCGGTGTCGTCTTCGGTAACGGTGACTTGTAGTAAGTCATCCTTCATGACTATGTCTTCAGACGAGACACCGAAACGTGAAGCCGATTTTAATTTCACATCGCTTTTCTCCCCAGCGACTTGAGAGGAACTCTCAGAAGAACGATCGACTTGGGACAAGTGCTCGGAATCAGTAGTGGATTCTTCGGTTGTGGACACGAACCTTGATCCGTCAGAAGCTTCGGTGTCGCCACTTTGAGAAGACGTTACATCTCGATCGGTGAGATGTTCTAACAATGGCTCTGCCACTTCAAAACCTCGTTCTCGCATCTTAACCACGCGTTGACTTTCTTCTGCCTCGGCGTCTTCTTGCGATTTTTCGGAAATTGATTCCAACTCATAGTGTTCTGATTGTGGTTCTTCAGATTGTGACCTTTCGGATGACTCTGCCAAATCAGATGAGCCAGTATCATCTTGCTGCGAAGATTCTGATATCTTTGAAGAAGACAATAATGTCACATCAGCTTTGTGTATTTCTTCTAAAGCTTCAATATCTTTTGAATCTGAATCGATCATTACTGAAGCAGTGGCCGATTTGTCTTCTTGCACAGTTAATAGCTCTTCAGAAGTAGCCACTGTCGTGATGTGTTCTTTGCTTTCATCATAATTCTTATCGAGTTGTGTAGAAGTGACAGTTTCTGTGGCAGACTTAGCATCGACTGATGTCTTTTGTTTCACCATTTCAATACTCAGTTCTTGCAGAATTCCCCTGAATGATTCAGACACATGTTCCGAAATTCTTTCGAAATCAAGTGGGGTTGATGCACGAGAAACTTCGTGTGAAAGCTCTCCACCAACTGCCAGATTGATATCGGAACCTTCATCAACAGCTTCCGATTCGTGTTTATGTAGATCTGAAGCCTCACTAGATTGTTGAATTTCACTTTCTAGGAGTGACTTACCAACACTTTCTTCTTCGATAAGTTCCGCGTCGATGACTAATCTAGGTTCATCACCTTTTGAAACCGGCAATGTAACAACCTTAGCATCATCAGCTGCTGGAATGAAATCTTTTTCCACATCAGCCTGACGTTCCTTATCAACACCTGATTTAGGTAGTTCCACTTCAGATTCATGCAACAAGATATCCTCGACTTCCAACCTGTCAGTTTCTTTCACAACAGTATGATCTGTTACGCTAGTTTTGACTTCTAGACCTGCGATTGTTGATACAGGTTTAGATTCTTCATCTACAGTTGGCGCTGTGTCGGCTTTAGTCAAATGAACTTCTACACAGTCCGGTTCACTTATTGGGTGAATTGGTTCAGTAATATCTAAGGAGCTTTGTGATACAACTTTGAGCACATCGAACGCGGCGGTTGTTAGTTCATATTGATCCAAAGACACAGTTTCGGAAATGGCAACATGACGCTTTTCAGCTGTATCTTCTGTGTCGTGTTTCGCAGGTATATCAGCTTCATCGGCGGTGACGGAGCGTTTCGAAATCTTTTGCTCTGTAACAATCTGTGATTCCAAACTCAGAAGAGCTTCTTGCATATAAGAAGATGCCTCCTCGACTTCTTCGACATTTGATGACGGCTCGCTTAGAACGTGCTCCTCTTGTTTTTCATGAGATGTCGGAAGTACATCTGTTGGCATGCCTTCATGTTCCAGTTCCGAGTCTACACCTTTCCCTGAAGCCGGTTCAGTCAACAATGGTGCACTTGGAATATGTTCCTGAACACATACAGTTTCCATCACAGGCTGAATTTTGTCGAACGAAATTTCGAGTGATTGGAGATTGACGTCAAGTGCAGAGAGCATTCCAGAAGCAACCTCGAAAGGCATTCGAGTACGATCTTGATGAACTTCGAAATGTGGTGAAGACTCCTCGAGAAGCGGAACCTCATCGATTTCGGGCGTTTTGATTCCTTCTTCTAAACCAATTGAACGCTTGGATATTTTGTGCTCCACAACGAGCTGCGATTCTAGTTCTGTTGTAATTTTTTCCAAATCTACGTCTTCAGCCACAGTTTTTTCGGTTAAAATGTGAGACTCAGCTAGATGAGACGCCTTATCAATGGTCTCTGTATGTTCCTCTGCCTTTTCACTTTCATGAAGCTCTTCAGTAGTACCTTCATCTATGGGAGATAATTCTGAAGGAACTTCAGACTCAAAGTGTTTCTTAGCCGCACTTAGGTCAACAACGGAAGAAGCATCACCAGTTTTGTCCAGTATCGGTGACTCCAGATCTTCTGCAATGCTTTCAATGCCAGACACATCTTTAACCAACTCTTCCTTACTAAGAGAGTCTTCGTCGAACGTGTCCTGTTTTTCATGGGTCACGTGTGAAATCTCAGACAAGTCACCGCGACCAACAATCTTGTCAGATTCCCTTTCTAAACTATCCGTTACGGAAACATCTTTTGTCCCGACTTCTTCGGTTAGAGAATCCTCAGTGTACTGTTCTTTTACAATTGATTGAACGGTCATACACTCGTCTGTACTCTCCGACTTTACGATTCCACTTTCAACCACCTTCTTGGCAACAACTTCTGACAAGGAGTCCTCGTCACACGATTCATCTTTCTCAGTCTTGATCACCTCCTTAGACAAAGAATCCTCGTCATAGTCTTCATCAGGTTCTATTTCCTTCTCCTTCGTATCAACCGATTCCTTTCTTTCGACATCTTCACCCAAAGAATCTTCGTCGAACTGATCTTCACCTTCCTCAAGATGCTGCGGTTTGTCTTGTGAATGATCGGCCTTCACCACATCGTCTTCACTCTTCTCACTTGTATCTCCTGTATGTTCACCTACTAGGTCCTCGTCTTCCTCGGCATCAACGGAAGGCTCGGTCAGCAACAGGTTGGGAACCTGTGAGGCCTGTTTCATCACACACTCTGGCTCGGCGATGGGCTCAACGATGTCCAGTGTCCCCTGCGACACCACCTTGAGGATCTCGAAAGCCCCGGAGACCACACCGAACGGCTGCTCGGACACTTCTTTAGGGATTGCCACTGGGTGGCCTCTTCGCTCTGTTGGGACTTGTTCGTCGTCTTCCTTCGAGCTTTGAGCGGGTTTCACTCCTTCGAAGTGTGGCGACGCAGAACGTTTAGATATTGTATGTTCGACGACAATCTGTTCTTCTAATTCCTGGGTCATCTTTTCTAAATCGGCGATTTCCTGTTCTGGCAGTGAGATTTCAGTTACATCTGCGGAATCAAGGGTAAGGTCCTTCGTTTCTGAAATTTTAACATCAGCGTCTGTTTCTTTAGATTCGACTATCTTTACTAGAGATTTATCTTCTTCAACTTTCTTCTTTGCAGATTCGAATTCTCCTATCTCAATTGTTTCAGCTTCAACTTCCTTCACCTTAGATTCATCTATATCTACCACAGTTGTTTCATCAACAACTTCCTTCACTTCAGTTTCATCTTCGTCGTCCTCAGTTAATTCATCATCAACTTCCTTCACTTTAGATTCATCTTCGTCTACCTCAGTTGTTTTATCAACAACATCCTTCACTTTAGATTCATCTTCGTCTACGTCAGTTGTTTCATGAACAACTTCCTTAACTTCAGGTTCATCTTTGACTACCTCAGTTGTTTCATCAACAACATCCTTCACTTTAGATTCATCTTCGTCTACCTCAGTTGTTTCAACAACAACATCCTTCACTTTAGATTCATCTTCGTCTACCTCAGTTGTTTCATCAACAACTTCCTTCACTTTAGATACATCTTCGACTACCTCAGTTAATTCATGAACCGCTTTCTTCACTTCAGTTTCATCTTCTTCTACCTCAGTTGTTTCAACAACAACCTCCTTCACTTTAGATTCATCTTCGTCTACGTCAGTTATTTCATGAACAACTTCCTTAACTTCAGGTTCATCTTCGACTACCTCAGTTGTTTCATCAACAACCTTCTTCACTTCAGCTTCATCTTCGACTATTTCAATTGTTTTATCAACAACTTCCTTCACTTTAGATTCATCATCATCTACCTCAGTTGTTTCATGAACAACTTCCTTCACTTCAGATTCATCTTCGTCTACCTCAGTTGTTTCATGAACCACTTTCTTCACATTAGATTCATCTTCGTCTACCTCAGTTGTTTCATGAACAACTTCCTTCACTTCAGTTTCATCTTCGTCTACCTCAGTTGTTTCATGAACCACTTTCTTCACATTAGATTCATCTTCGTCTACCTCAGTTGTTTCATGAACAACTTCCTTCACTTTAGATTCATCTTCGTCTACCTCAGTTGTTTCATGAACCACTTTCTTCACTTCAGATTCATCTTCGTCTACCTCAGTTGTTTCATCAACAACTTCCTTCACTTTAGATTCATCAACGTCTACCTCAGTTGTTTCATGAACAACATCCTTCACTTTAGATTCATCTTCGTCTACCTCAGTTAATTCATGAACAACTTCCTTCACTTTAGATTCATCTTTGACTACCTCAGTTAATTCATGAACAACTTCCTTCACTTCAGTTTCATCTTCGTCTACCTCAGTTGTGTCATGAACCACTTTCTTCACATTAGATTCATCTTCGTCTACCTCAGTTGTTTCATGAACAACTTCCTTCACTTCAGATTCATCTTCGTCTACCTCAGTTGCTTCATGAACAACTTCCTTCTCTTTAGGTTCAACTTCGTCCATGTCAGGTGTTTGTACAACTTCCTTTTCTTGCGGCTCAAGTTCATTGGTTATCTCAGATTGTCTGTATACAACATCTTCGTCTTCCTCGGCATCAACGGAAGGCTCGGTCAGCAACAGGTTGGGTACCTGTGGAGCCTGTTTCATCATACACTCTGGCTCGGCGATGGGCTCAACGATGTCCAGTGTCCCCTGGGATACCACCTTGAGGATCTCGAAAGCCCCGGAGACAACACCGAACGGCTGCTCGGACACTTCTTTAGGGATGGCTACTGGGTGGCCTCTTCGCTCTGTTGGGACTTGTTCCTCGTCTTGCTTCGAGCTTTGAGCGGGTTGCACTCCTTCGCTGTGCGGCGACGCAGAACGTTTAGATATTTTATGTTCAACGACAATCTGTTCTTCTAATTCGAATGTCATTTTTTCCAAGTCCGCCATTTTTTTGTCCTCACCTGACACTTCAGTCTCGTCTGCAGAAAGTTCTTCAGTTTGTTCAGGGGAATGCGGTTTCTCTGTAAGAAGCTCAACGCGGGCTTCGGATTTCATGACAGGTTCGACAACTGTTACCGTCCCCACAACTTCCTCTTGTTCGGTGAGTTGTTCATCCTCGACCGAGGTCTGTATGTACCTCTGTCGAAGAGCCTCGAACACACCGCTTATAAGGCTGAAAGGTTTCTCTTCGATTTCAGATTCGTCCATCATGTCCTCGCCTTCTTCTGGCGTACGCGGTTCTGCCAGACGTAGTACTGGCTCGACAAAATGTTGTGACGTCTCGTCTAAATAGCTGGTAGATGTTGACGCAACTTCTTCACTGCGCACGATTTGTTCATCAAGTTGGCCGGCTATATCGTCCAATTCACCGTCTGAGACGACATGTAAGTCACAGCTGATGGCCTTCTTGACCTCGACGCGGCTCTCGATCAGCTCGTCAATCATTTTCTTGACCTCGTCGCTGAGTTCCTTTGACACGTCGCTAGTCGAACTTGTTCTTTCGATAGTTTTTTCTACATCAATTTGTAAATCCTTTTCTTCGAGAGATTCGTCTGTTGCGTCGTAGCTTTCTTTATCATCAGAACTATCACTTAGGTCTTCTCGTTCATCGCGAATGTCTTTAATTCTGTCTGAAAAATCGTCAAGCATTTCATAAGTTTTCTTCATTTCGTCAATGGTAGATTTTAATACAGCGGCAGTTTCGATAGAATCCGCACGCTCGCTCTCGCCAACTATGAAAGAGGAATCTGACATTTCATCACAGCTTGTTGTGATGCCGGCTTTGTCAGATAATAATTTTATTTTATCAGAAATTACCGCGATTTCGTCGTCTACTGCTTTCACCTTGACAAGAGTTGCATACTGATCAGACTTTTCAGTTGATTGGCTGATCACAGTACCGGAATCATCTGTAATTTGGTCATATTGTGTGTTATCTTTAAGCGAAGAAGTATCAGCACGTTCTGACACCTCCCGGGTATCGTCCAAAGTTTCTTTAAACTCTACAATGGAACCCTTAATATCCTCGCGTATATCTTGAATCTCTTTCAACGTTTCCCTTAACTCTTGTGACAAAGTCTTTTTTAACACTTGCTTTGAAGAATCCGTAAGGCTCTCAGTTCTCACGGACCTTTCTGTAAACTCAGATGTAAGTTGAGTTCTATCAAGGTCTTCCTTGGGAATGTCTTCTGTCTTTAATGTTGTAGAAATGTCTTCGAACTTAGTACTGTCTGTGGAAATTACTTCAATTTTGTCTTCTTCGACCACTTGGGGAATCATTTTCAAAACTTCAGTGGATGTTTCCTCCACCGTAGGAGGAACGACTACTGTATCTTCAATCACGTTAGGAATGTCCTTGACAAGTTCTTGAGGAATGTGTTTTGTGTCAACGGTAAAAAGACTGCCCTCTTCTGCGGCAATACTTTTCTCTAAATCAACATCTTTTGGAATGTCTTTTTCGAAAACTTCGGGAATAACTTCAATGCCGTCAACAGACATTTCATCAACAATTTGAGGAATGTCAGTTTTCTCTTCGAACTCTCTGGTAGAATCTTTTTCTTCTGCAATAACTTCTGGAACTTCTTTAAAATCTTTAGCAGGAATTCGGACCACTTTTTTGAAAATTACTTCTTCTTCAAAAACATCTTGAACGGAATCTTTCAGATCTTTAGAGAAAATTCTGTCCACACTCTGAGAGGACACAACATTCTCTTCAACAACACTCGTACTATATTTTTCCTTGCTCGTTTCAATAGCGGATATTTCGCTGTCACCAGTTACAAATTGTTCACTGAAAACAACAGATGCAGACTGAGTAACATCTTCAACATTGAGGATGTCTTCACTCAAATGTTTCGTAAGAAGATCAACTTGCTTCACACCTAAAACTGGCTCTTGAATCGGCATGGGAACAGTGAGATCAATAACTAATTCATTGGAATCAACGGCAACATCATCACCTTCTTTGCTATGGTCTTCAACAGTTTCACCTAAATCTTCAACAACAGTTCCAGAACCTTGTACAGTAGACTGCCGGATACTAGCCTGGGATATTATTTGGTCTTCCATTTCCAAGGCAAGTCTATCCATTAAAGCCATCTCTGCACTGACTCCAGAAACGTCTGTTGTTGTTTCTCCAATTTCAGAACCAGACGATTTCTCAACGACAGAAGACTTTCCAATAACTTCCTTCTCTTCAATGGATCTTATTGGAGGATCCTTCTTCGCAACAACGGTAAGAATACACTCCGGTTCGCAAATGGGTGTTGGAGAACCACCACTCGCCGCTGGTACTTCAGGGTCTTCATGAACGGTATCGGAAGAACCTGTAACTTCACAACCAAACTGAACGGGAGAGTGTTCACGTAAGACAACTATATCCTTGGCTGGTAATGGCAGAAGCAAAGCACCGGCCGACTCGTATTCATCAGCAACAGACGCAATAATGTCGCTCGAAACCTCATCGCCAGTAACAATTTGCCTCTCCAATTCAAACATAATACGTTCAAGTTCCTCATCAGACAGGTCGTCATCGGCGGAACCCAAAACACTTTGAGGGGGGAAAAAATCACCGCTTTGCTCGACAAACAAAGGACGCGCAACGACTTTCGACTCCAAAATTTGGTCATCTGGAGCAAAACCGGCCGCTGCAGACTCAAGCGAATATGCCTCCTCAACAACTCCTTCCTCTGTAGGCACATCCCTCACAGAAGAAGTAACGTCCTTAATTGTTGGTAATGCTTCAACAAAAGGAGTAACCTCCTGAACTGTTGATATAGACTCAACAACATGACAAACATCCTTGATTGCTGGTTTTGGCTCAACAATTGGAGTTATATCGGTAATATCTACCTCAATATCAGAAACATCAGTAACGATTCCACCAACTACATTTGGATCATACACAAGAGATACCTTCTCCTCTACTACAGCCTTAACGTCAGTAATAATAGTCTCGGAAACTTCAGGTTCCTCGACTGAAGATGTCTTCTCCTCTACGACAGCCTTAACGTCAGTGTTAATAGTCTCGGGTACTTCTGGTTCCTCAACTGAAGATGGCATCTCCTCTACTACAGCCTTGACGTCAGTAGTAGTAGTCTCAGAAACTTCTGGTTCCTTGACTGGAGATGGCTTCTCCTCTACTACAGCCTTGACGTCAGAAGTATTAGACTCAAATATTTCTGGTTCGTCAACTGGAGATTGCTTCTCCTCTACTACAGCCTTGACGTCAGTAGTAATAGTCTCGGTAAGCACTGGTTCCTCAACAGGAGAAGGCTTCTCCTCTACTACAGCCTTGACGTCAGTGGTAATAGTCTCGGTTAGCTCTGGTTCCTCAACTGGAGATGGCTTCTCCTCTACTACAGCCTTAACGTCAGTGGTAATAGTCTCGGTAAGCTCTGGTTCCTCAACTGGAGAAGGCTTCTCCTCTACTACAGCCTTTAAGTCACTGGTAATAGTCTCGGTTAGCTCTGGTTCATCAACTGGAGATTGCTCCTCCTTTACTACAGCCTTGACGTCAGTGGTAATAGTCTCGGTTAGCTCTGGTTCCTCAACAGGAGATGGCTTCTCCTCTACCACCGCCTTGACGTCAGTGGTAAAAGTCTCGGTTAGCTCTGGTTCCTCAACAGGAGATGGCTTCTCCTCTACTACAGCCTTGACGTGAGGAGTAATAGTCTCGTTAAGCTCTGGTTCCTCAACAAGAGATGGCTTCTTCTCAACTACAGCCTTGACGTCAGAAGTAAAAGTCTCGGTTTCTTCTGGTTCCTCGAGTGGAGATGGCTTCTCCTGTACTACAGCCTTGACGTCAGTGGTAATAGTTTCGGTTACGCCTGGTTCCTCTACTACAGGCTTGACGTCAGAAGTAATAGTCTCGGTTACTTCTGGTTCCTCGACTGGAGATGGCTTCGCCTCTACTACAGCCTTGACGTCAGTTATAATAGTCCCGGTTACTTCTGGTTCCTTTACTACAGCCTTAACGTCAGTAGTAATAGTCTCGGTTACTTCTGGTTCCTCGACTGGAGACGGCTTCTCCTCTACTTTAGCCCTGACGTCAGTGGTCAAAGTCTCGGTTACTTCTGGTTCCTCTACTACAGCCTTGACGTCAGTAGTAATAGTCTCGGTAAGCTCTGGTTCCTCGACTGGAGATGGCTTCACCTCTACTACAGCCTTGACGTCAGTAGTAATAGTCTCGGTAAGCTCTGGTTCCTCGACTGGAGATGGCTTCTCCATTACTACAGCCTTGACCACATTAGTAATAGTCTCGGATACATCTGGTTCCTCGACTGGAGATAACTTCTCCTCTACTTCAACCTTTACGTCAGAAGTAATAGTCTTAGTGAGCTCTGGTTCCTCGACTGGAGATGGCTTCTTCTCTACCACAGCCTTGACGTCAGTGGAAACAGTCTCTATTACTTCTGGTTCCTCGACTGGAGATGGCTTATCCTCTACCACAGCCTTGACGTCAGTAGAAATAGTCTCAGATGCTTTTGGTTCCTCGACTGGAGATGGCTTCTCCTCTACAACCGCCTTAACGTCAGTGGAAACAGTCTCTATTACTTCTGGTTCCTCGACTGGAGATGGCTTATCCTCTACCACAGCCTTGACGTCAGTGGAAACAGTCTCTATTACTTCTGGTTCCTCGACTGAAGATTGCTTATCCTCTACCACAGCCTTGACGTCAGTAGTAATAGTCTCAGATGCTTCTGGTTCCTCAACTGGAGATGACTTCTCCTCAACTACAGCCTTAACGTCAGTGGTAATAGTCTCGGATACTTTTGGTTCCTCGACTGGAGATGGCTTCTCCTCTACCACAGCCTTGACGTCTGTAGTTAAAGTCTCAGATATTTCTGGTTCTTCAACTGGAGATGGCTTCTCCTCTACTACAGCCTTAACGTCAGTGCTTATAGTCTCAGTTACTTCTGGTTCCTCGACTGGAGATGGCTTCTCCACTACTACAGCCTTAACGTCAGTAGTAATAGTCTCAGTTACTTCTGGTTCCTCGACTGGAGATGGCTTCTCCATTACTACAGCCTTAACGCCAGTGGTTATAGTCTCAGTTACTTCTGGTTCCTCTACTAAAGATGGCTTCTCCTCTACTAACGCCTTAACGTCAGTAGTAATAGTCTCGGTTACTTCTGGTTCCTCGACTGGAGATGGCTTGTCCTCTACTACAGCCTTAACGTCAGTAGTAATAGTCTCAGTCACTTCTGGTTCCTCTACTAAAGATGGCTTCTCCTCTACTATAGCCTTAACGTCAGTAGTAATAGTCTCGGTTACTTCTGGTTCCTCGACTGGAGAAGGCTTCTCCTCAACTACAGCCTTGACATCAGTGGTAATAGTCTCGGTTACTTCTGGTTCCTCTACTACAGCCTTGACGTCAGTGGTTATAGTTTCAGTTACTTCTGGTTCCTCTACTAAAGATGGCTTCTCCTCTACTACAGCCTTGACGTCAGTAGTAATAGTCTCGGTTACTTCTAGTTTCTCTACTACAGCCTTGACGTCAGTAGTAATAGTCTCAGATACTTCTGGTTCTTCGACTGGAGATGGCTTTTCCTCTACTACAGTCTTGACGTCAGTGGTAATAGTCTCGGTTTCTTCTGGTTCCTCTACTACAGCCTTGACGTCAGTAGTAATAGTCTCGGTTACTTCTGGTTCCTCGACTGGAGATGGCTTCTCCTCTACTATAGCCTTTACGTCAGTTGTAATAGTCCCGGTTACTTCTGGTTCCTCTACTACAGCCTTGACGTCAAAAGTAATAGTCTCGGTTAGCTCTGGTTGCTCGACTGGAGATGGCTTCTCCTCTACTACAGCCTTGACGTCAGTAGTAATAGTCTTGGTTACTTCTGGTTCCTCGACTGGAGATGGCTTCTCCTCTACTATAGCCTTTACGTCAGTTGTAATAGTCGCGGTTACTTCTGGTTCCTCTACTATAGCCTTGACGTCAGAAGTAATAGTCTCGGTTAGCTCTGGTTGCTCGACTGGAGATGGCGGCTCCTCTACTACAGCCTTGACGTCGGTAGTAATAGTCTCGGTAAGCTCTGGTTCCTCGACTGGAGATGGCTTCTCCTCTACTACAGCCTTGACGTCAGTAGTAATAGTCTCGGTAACTTCTGGTTCCTCTACTATAGCCTTGACGTCAGTAGTAATAGTCTCGGTAAACTCTGGTTCCTCGACTGGAGATAGCTTCTCCTCTACTACAGCCTTGACGTCAGTGGAAATAGTCTCGGTTACTTCTGGTTCCTCTACTGGAGATGGCTTCTCCTCCACTACAGTCTTGACGTCAGTGGTAATAGTCTCGATTACTTCTGGTTTCTTTACTACAGCATTGACGTCAGAAGTAATTGTCTCGGTAAGCTCTGGTTCCTCGACTGGAGATGGCTTCTCCTCTACTACAGCCTTGACGTCAGTGGTAATAGTCTCGATTACTTCTGGTTCCTCTACTAAAGCCTTGAAGTCAGTAGTAATAGTCTCGGTAAGCTCTGGTTCCTCGACTGGAGATAGCGTCTCCTCTACTACAGCCTTGACGTCGGTAGTAATAGTCTCGGTAAGCTCTGGTGCCTCGACTGGAGATGGCTTCTCCTCTACTACAGCCTTGACGTCAGCAGCAATAGTCTCGGTTAGCTCTGGTTCCTCGACTGGAGATGGCTTCTCCTCTACTACAGCCTTGACGTCAGTAGTAATAGTCTCGGTAAGCTCTGGTTCCTCGACTGGAGATGGCTTATCCTCTACTACAGCCTTGACGTCAGTAGTAATAGCCTCGGTTAGCTCTGGTTCCTCGACTGGAGATGGCTTCTCCTCTACTACAGCCTTGACGTCAGTAGTAATAGTCTCGGTTAGCTCTGGTTCCTCGACTGGAGATGGCTTCTCTTCTACTACAGCCTTGACGTCAGCAGCAATAGTCTCGGTAAGCTCTAGTTCCTCGACTGGAGATGGTTTCTCCTCTACTACAGCCTTGACGTCAGTAGTAATAGTCTCCGTTACTTCTGGATCCTCTACTATAGCCTTGACGTCAGAAGTAATAGTCTCGGTAAGCTCTGGTTCCTCGACTGGAGATGGCTTCTCCTCTACTACAGCCTTGACGTCAGTGGTAATAGTCTCGGTTACTTCTGGTTTCTCTACTGGAGATGGCTTTTCCTCTACTACAGCCTTGACGTCAGTGGTAAAAGTCTCGATTACTTCTGGTTCCTCTACTACAGCATTGACGTCAGTAGTTATAGTCTCGGTAAGCTCTAGTTCCTCGACTGGAGATGGCTTTTCCTCTACTACAGCCTTGACGTCAGTGGTAATAGTCTCGAACACTTCTGGTTCCTCTACTACAGCCTTGACGTCAGGAGTAATAGTCTCGGTAAGCTCTGGTTCCTCGACTGGAGATGGTGTCTCCTCTACTACAGCCTTGACGTCGGTAGTAATAGTCTCGGTAAGCTCTGGTTCCTTGACTGGAGATGGCTTCTCCTCTGCTACAGCCTTGACGTCAGTAGAAATAGTCTCGGTTAGCTCTGGTTCCTCGACTGGAGATGGCTTCTCCTCTACTACAGCCTTGACGTCAGTAGTAATAGTCTCGGTTAGCTCTGGTTCCTCGACTGGAGATGGCTTCTCCTCTACTACAGCCTTGACGTCAGTAGTAATAGTCTCGGTTAGCTCTGGTTCCTCGACTGCAGATGGCTTCTCCTCTGCTACAGCCTTGACGTCAGTAGAAATAGTCTCAGAAACTTCTGGGTCCTCGAGTGGGGATAGCTTCTCCTCTACTTCAGCCTTGACGTCGATAGTAATAGTCTCGGTTAGCTCTGGTTCCTCGACTAAAGATGGCTTCTCCTCTACTACAGCCTTGACGTCAGTAGAAATAGTCTCAGAAACTTCTGGGTCCTCGAGTGGGGATAGCTTCTCCTCTACTTCAGCCTTGACGTCAGTAGAAATAGTCTCGGTTAGCTCTGGTTCCTCGACTGGAGATGGCTTCTCTTCTACCACAGCTTCGACGTCAGTGAAAACAGTCTCTATTACTTCTGGTTCCTCGACTGGAGATGGCTTATCCTCTACTACAGCCTTAACGTCAGTAGTAATAGTCTCGGTTAGCTCTAGTTCCTCGACTGGAGATGGCTTCTCCTCTACTACAGCCTTTACGTCAGTAGTAATAGTCTCGGTAAGCTCTGGTTCCTCGACTGGAGATGGCTTCTCCTCTACTACAGCCTTGACCACAGTAGTAATAGGCTCGGATACTTCTGGTTCCTCGACTGGAGATAACTTCTCCTCTACTTCAGCCTTTACGTCAGAAGTAAAAGTCTTAGTGAGCTCTGGTTCCTCGACTGGAGATGGCTTCTTCTCTACCACAGCCTTGACGTCAGTGGAAACCGTCTCTATTACTTCTGGTTCCTCGACTGGAGATCGCTTATCCTCTACCACAGCCTTGACGTCAGTTGTAATAGTCTCAGATGCTTCTGGTTCCTCGACTGGAGATGGCTTCTCCTCTACAACCGCCTTAATGTCAGTGGAAACAGTCTCTATTACTTCTGGTTCCTCGACTGGAGATGGCTTATCCTCTACCACAGCCTTGACGTCAGTAGTAATAGTCTCAGATACTTCTGGTTCCTCAACTGGAGAGTGCTTCTCCTCAACTACCGCCTTAACGTCACTGGTAATAGTCTCGGACACTTTTGGTTCCTCGACTGGAGATGGCTTATCCTCTACCACAGCCTTGACGTCAGTAGTTAAAGTCTCAGATATTTCTGGTTCTTCAACTGAAGATGGCTTCTCCTCTACTACAGCCTTAACGTCAGTGCTTATAGTCTCAGTTACTTCTGGTTCCTCGACTGGAGATGGCTTCTCCTCTACTAACGCCTTAACGTCAGTAGTAATAGTCTCGGTTACTTCTGGTTCCTCGACTGGAGATGGCTTCTCCTCTACTACAGCCTTAACGTCAGTAGTAATAGTCTCAGTTACTTCTGGTTCCTCTTCTAAAGATGGCTTCTCCTCTACTATATCCTTAACGTCAGTAGTAATAGTCTCGGTTACTTCTGGTTCATCGACTGGAGATGGCTTCTCCTCAACTAAAGCCTTGACGTCAGTGGTAATAGTCTCGGTTACTTCTGGTTCCTCTACTACAGCCTTGACGTCAGTGGTTATAGTCTCAGTTACTTCTGGTTCCTCTACTAAAGATGTCTTCTCCTCTACTACAGCCTTGACGTCAGTAGTAATAGTCTCGGTTACTTCTGGTTTTTTTACTACAGCCTTGACGTCAGTAGTAATAGTCTCAGATACATCTGGTTCCTCGACTGGAGATGGCTTTTCCTCTACTACAGCCTTGACGTCAGTGGTAATAGTCTCGGTTACTTCTGGTTCCTCTACTATAGCCTTGACGTCAGAAGTAATAGTCTCGGTTAGCTCTGGTTGCTCGACTGGAGATGGCTTCTCCTCTACTACAGCCTTGACGTCAGTAGTAATAGTCTCGGTTACTTCTGGTTCCTCGACTGGAGATGGCTTCTCCTCTACTACAGCCTTGACGTCAGTAGTTATAGTCTCGGTTACTTCTGGTTCCTCGACTGGAGATGGCTTCTCCTCTACTATAGCCTTTACGTCAGTTGTAATAGTCCCGGTTACTTCTGGTTCCTCTACTATAGCCTTGACAACAGAAGTAATAGTCTCGGTTAGCTCTGGTTGCTCGACTGGAGATGGCTTCTCCTCTACTACAGCCTTGACGTCAGTAGTAATAGTCTCGGTTACTTCTGGTTCCTCTACTGGAGATGGCTTCTCCTCTACTACAGCCTTGACGTCAGTAGTAATAGTCTCGGTAACTTCTGGTTTCTCTACTATAGCCTTGACGTCAGTAATAATAGTCTCGGTAAGCTCTGGTTCCTCGACTGGAGATGGCTTAACCTCTACTACAGCCCTGACGTCAGTAGTAATAGTCTCGGTTACTTCTGGTTCCTCTACTGGAGATGGCTTCTCCTCTACTACAGCCTTGACGTCAGTAGTAATAGTCTCGGTAACTTCTGGTTTCTCTACTATAGCCTTGACGTCAGTAGTAATAGTCTCGGAAAACTCTGGTTCCTCGACTGGAGATAGCTTCTCCTCTAATACAGCCTTGACGTCAGTGGTAAAAGTCTCGGTTACTTCTGGTTCCTCTACTGGATATGGCTTCTCCTCCACTACAGCCTTGACGTCAGTGGTAATAGTCTCGATTACTTCTGGTTCCTTTACTACAGCATTGACGTCAGAAGTAATAGTCTCGGTAAGCTCTGGTTCCTCGACTGGAGATGGCTTCTCCTCTACTACAGCCTTGACGTCAGTGGTAATAGTCTCGATTACTTCTGGTTCCTCTACTACAGCCTTGACGTCAGGAATAATAGTCTCGGTAAGCTCTGGTTCCTCGACTGGAGATGGCGTCTCCTCTACTACAGCCTTGACGTCGGTAGTAATAGTCTCGGTAAGCTCTGGTTCCTCGACAGGAGATGGCTTCTCCTCTACTACAGCCTTGACGTCAGCAGCAAAAGTCTCGGTTAGCTCTGGTTCCTCGACTTGAGATGGCTTCTCCTCTACTACAGCCTTGACGTCAGTAGTAATTGTCTCGGTTAGCTCTGGTTCCTCGACTGGAGATGGTTTCTCCTCTGCTACAGCCTTTACGTCAGTAGAAATAGTCTCAAAAACTTCTGGGTCCTCGAGTGGGGATGGCTTCTCCTCTACTACAGCCTTGACGTCGATAGTAATAGTCTCGGTTAGCTCTGGTTCCTCGACTGGAGATGGCTTCTCCTCTACTACAGCCTTGACGTCAGCAGAAATAGTCTCAGATACTTTTGGGTCCTCGAGTGGGGATGGCTTCTCCTCTACTACAGCCTTGACGTCGATAGTAATAGTCTCGGTTACTTCTGGTTCCTCGACTGGAGATGGCTTCTTCTCTACTACAGCCTTGACGTCAGCAGCAATAGTCTCGGTTAGCTCTGGTTCCTCGACTGGAGATGGCTTCTCCTCTACTACAGCCTTGACGTCAGTAGTAATAGTCTCAGTTAGCTCTGGTTCCTCGACTGGAGATGGCTTCTCCTCTACTACAGCCTTGACGTCAGTAGTAATTGTCTCGGTTAGCTCTGGTTCCTCGACTGGAGATGGTTTCTCCTCTGCTACAGCCTTTACGTCAGTAGAAATAGTCTCAAAAACTTCTGGGTCCTCGAGTGGGGATGGCTTCTCCTCTACTACAGCCTTGACGTCGATAGTAATAGTCTCGGTTAGCTCTGGTTTCTCGACTGGAGATGGCTTCTCCTCTACTACAGCCTTGACGTCAGTAGAAATAGTCTCAGATACTTTTGGGTCCTCGAGTGGGGATGGCTTCTCCTCTACTACAGCCTTGACGTCAGTAGTAATAGTCTCGGTAAGCTCTGGTTCCTCGACTGGAGATGGCTTCTTCTCTACTACAGCCTTTACGTCAGTAGTAATAGTCGCGGTAAGCTCTGGTTCCTCGACTGGAGATGGCTTCTCCTCTACTACAGCCTTTACGTCAGTAGTAATAGTCTCGGTAAGCTCTGGTTTCTCGACTGGAGATGGCTTCTCTTCTACTACAGCCTTGACAAAAGTAGTAATAGTCTCGGGTACTTCTGGTTTCTCGACTGGAGATAACTTCTCCTCTACTACAGCCTTTACGTCAAAAGTAATAGTCTTGGTGAGCTCTGGTTCCTCGACTGGAGATGGCTTCTTCTCTACCACAGTCTTGACGTCAGTGGAAACAGTCTCTATTACTTTTGGTTTCTCGACTGGAGATGGCTTATCCTTAACCACAGCCTTGACGTCAGTAGTAATAGTCTCAGATGCTTCTGGTTCCTCGACTGGAGATGGCGTCTCTTCTACCACAGCCTTGACGTCAGTGAAAACAGTCTCTATTACTTCTGGTTCCTCGACTGGAGATGGCTTATCCTCTACCACAGCCTTGACGTCAGTAGTAATAGTCTCAGATACTTCTGGTTCCTCAACTGGAGATGGCTTCTCCTCTACAACTGCCTTAACGTCAGTGGAAACAGTCTCTATTACTTCTGGTTCCTCGACTAGAGATGGCTTATTCTCTACCACAGCCTTGACGTCAGTAGTAATAGTCTCAGATACTTCTGGTTCCTCAACTGGAGATGGCTTCTCCTCTACAACTGCCTTAACGTCAGTGGAAACAGTCTCTATTACTTCTGGTTCCTCGACTGGAGATGACTTATCCTCTACCACAGCCATGACGTCAGTAGTAATCGTATCAGATAATTCTGGTTCCTCAACTGGAAATGGCTTCTCCTCAACTACCGCCTTAACGTCAGTGGTAATAGTCTCGGTTACTTCTGGTTCCTCGACTGGAGATGGCTTCTCCTCAACTACAGCCTTGACGTCAGTGGTAATAGTCTCGGTTACTTCTGGTTCCTCTACTACAGCCTTGAAGTCAGGGGTTATAGTCTCAGTTACTTCTGGTTCCTCTTCTAAAGATGGCTTCTCCTCTACTACAGCCTTGACGTCAGTAGTAATAGTCTCGGTTACTTCTGGTTTCTCTACTACAGCCTTGACGTCAGAAGTAATAGTCTCAGATACTTCTGGTTCCTCGACTGGAGATGGCTTCTCCTCTACTACAGCCTTGACGTCAGTGGTAATAGTCTCGGTTACTTCTGGTTCCTCTACTACAGCCTTGACGTCAGTAGTAAAAGTCTCGGTTACTTCTGGTTCCTCGACTGGAGATGGCTTCTCCTCTAATATAGCCTTGACGTCAGTTGTAATAGTCCCGACTACTTCTGGTTCCTCGACTGGAGATGGCTTCTCCTCTACTATAGCCTTGATGTCAGAAGTAATAGTCTCGGTTAGCTCTGGTTTCTCGACTGGAGATGGCTTCTCCTCTACTACAGCCTTGACGTCAGAACTAATAGTCTCGGTTATGTCTGGTTCCTCTACTGAAGATGGCTTCTCCTCTACTACAGGCTTGACGTCAGTGGTGAAAGTCTCGATTACTTTTGGTTCCTCTACTACAGTTTTGACGTCAGTAGTAATAGTCTCGGTTAGCTCTGGTTCCTCGACTGGAGATGGCTTCTCCTCTACTACAGCCTTGACGTCGATAGTAATAGTCTCAGTTAGATCTGGTTTCTCGACTGGAGATGGCTTCTCCTCTACTACAGCCTTGACGTCAGAAGTAATAGTCTTGGTTAGCTCTGGGGTCTCGACTGGAGATGGCTTCTCCTCTGCTACAGCCTTGACGTCAGTAGAAAAAGTCTCGGTTAGCTCTGGTTTCTCGACTGGAGATGGCTTCTCCTCTACTACAGCCTTGACGTCAGTAGTAATAGTCTCGGTTAGCTCTGGTTCCTCGACTGGAGATGGCTTCTCCTCTACTACAGCCTTGACGTCAGAAGTAATAGTCTCGGTTAGCTCTGGTTCCCCGACTGGAGATGGCTTCTCCTCTGCTACAGCCTTGACGTCAGTAGAAATAGTCTCAGAAACTTCTAGGTCCTCGAGTGGGGATAGCTTCTCCTCTACTTCAGCCTTGACGTCGATAGTAATAGTCTCGGTTAGCTCTGGTTCCTCGACTAAAGATGGCTTCTCCTCTACTACAGCCTTGACGTCAGTAGAAATAGTATCAGATACTTCTGGGTCCTCGAGTGAGGATGGCTTCTCCTCTACTACAGCCTTGACGTCGATAGTGATAGTCTCAGTTAGCTCTGGTTCCTCGACTGGAGATGGCTTCTGTTCTACCACAGCTTCGACGTCAGTGAAAACAGTCTCTATTACTTCTGGTTCCTCGACTGGAGATGGCTTATCCTCTACTACAGCCTTAACGTCAGTAGTAATAGTCCCGGTTAGCTCTAGTTCCTCGACTGGAGATAGCTTCTCCTCTACTACAGCCTTTACGTCGATAGTGATAGTCTCAGTTAGCTCTGGTTCCTCGACTGGAGATGGCTTCTCTTCTACCACAGCTTCGACGTCAGTGAAAACAGTCTCTATTACTTCTGGTTCCTCGACTGGAGATGGCTTATCCTCTACTACAGCCTTAACGTCAGTAGTAATAGTCTCGGTTAGCTCTAGTTTCTCGACTGGAGATGGCTTCTCCTCTACTACAGCCTTTACGTCAGTAGTAATAGTCTCGGTAAGCTCTGGTTCCTCGACTGGAGATGGCTTCTCCTCTACTACAGCCTTGACCACAGAAGTAATAGTCTCGAATACTTCTGGTTCCTCGACTGGAGATAACTTCTCCTCTACTACAGCCTTTACGTCAGAAGTAATAGTCTTAGTGAGCTTTGGTTCCTCGACTGGAGATGGCTTCTTCTCTACCACAGCCTTGACGTCAGTGGAAACCGTCTCTATAACTTCTGGTTCCTCGATTGGAGATGGCTTATCCTCTTCCACAGCCTTGACGTCAGTAGTAATAGACTCAGATTCTTCTGGTTCCTCGACTGGAGATGGCTTCTCCTCTACAACCGCCTTAACGTCAGTGGAAACAGTCTCTATTACTTCTGGTTCCTCGACTGGAGATGGCTTATCCTTTACCACAGCCTTGACGTCAGTAGTAATAGTCTCAGATACTTCTGGTTCCTCAACTGGAGATGGCTTCTCCTCAAATACCGCCTTAACGTCAGTGGTAATAGTCTCGGACACTTCTGGTTCCTCGACTGGAGATGGCTTATCCTCTACCACAGCCTTGACGTCAGCAGCAATAGTCTCGGTTAGCTCTGGTTCCTCGACTGGAGATGGCTTCTCCTCTACTACAGCCTTGACGTCAGTAGTAATAGTCTCGGTAAGCTTAGGTTCCTCGACTGGAGATGGCTTCTCCTCTGCTACAGCCTTTACGTCGGTAGAAATAGTCTCAGAAACTTCTGGGTCCTCGAGTGGGGATGGCTTCTCCTCTTCTTCAGGCTTGACGTCGATAGTAATAGTCTCGGTTAGCTCTAGTTCCTCGACTGGAGATGGCTTCTCCTCTGCTACAGTCTTAACGTCAGTAGTAATAGTCTCGGTTAGCTCTAGTTCCTCGACTGGAGATGGCTTCTTCTCTACTACAGCCTTGACGTCAGTAGTAATAGTCTCGGTTACTTCTGGTTCCTCGACTGGAGATTGCTTCTCCTGTACAACAGCCTTTACGTCAGTAGTAATAGTCTCGGTAAGCTCTGGTTCCTCGACTGGAGATGGCTTCTTCTCTACCACAGTCTTGACGTCAGTGGAAACAGTCTCTATTACTTTTGGTTTCTCGACTGGAGATGGCTTATCCTTAACCACAGCCTTGACGTCAGTAGTAATAGTCTCAGATGCTTCTGGTTCCTCGACTGGAGATGGCGTCTCTTCTACCACAGCCTTGACGTCAGTGAAAACAGTCTCTATTACTTCTGGTTCCTCGACTGGAGATGGCTTATCCTCTACCACAGCCTTGACGTCAGTAGTAATAGTCTCAGATACTTCTGGTTCCTCAACTGGAGATGGCTTCTCCTCTACAACTGCCTTAACGTCAGTGGAAACAGTCTCTATTACTTCTGGTTCCTCGACTAGAGATGGCTTATTCTCTACCACAGCCTTGACGTCAGTAGTAATAGTCTCAGATACTTCTGGTTCCTCAACTGGAGATGGCTTCTCCTCTACAACTGCCTTAACGTCAGTGGAAACAGTCTCTATTACTTCTGGTTCCTCGACTGGAGATGACTTATCCTCTACCACAGCCATGACGTCAGTAGTAATCGTATCAGATAATTCTGGTTCCTCAACTGGAAATGGCTTCTCCTCAACTACCGCCTTAACGTCAGTGGTAATAGTCTCGGTTACTTCTGGTTCCTCGACTGGAGATGGCTTCTCCTCAACTACAGCCTTGACGTCAGTAGTAATAGTCTCGGTTACTTCTGGTTCCTCTACTACAGCCTTGAAGTCAGGGGTTATAGTCTCAGTTACTTCTGGTTCCTCTTCTAAAGATGGCTTCTCCTCTACTACAGCCTTGACGTCAGTAGTAATAGTCTCGGTTACTTCTGGTTTCTCTACTACAGCCTTGACGTCAGAAGTAATAGTCTCAGATACTTCTGGTTCCTCGACTGGAGATGGCTTCTCCTCTACTACAGCCTTGACGTCAGTGGTAATAGTCTCGGTTACTTCTGGTTCCTCTACTACAGCCTTGACGTCAGTAGTAAAAGTCTCGGTTACTTCTGGTTCCTCGACTGGAGATGGCTTCTCCTCTAATATAGCCTTGACGTCAGTTGTAATAGTCCCGACTACTTCTGGTTCCTCGACTGGAGATGGCTTCTCCTCTACTATAGCCTTGATGTCAGAAGTAATAGTCTCGGTTAGCTCTGGTTTCTCGACTGGAGATGGCTTCTCCTCTACTACAGCCTTGACGTCAGAACTAATAGTCTCGGTTATGTCTGGTTCCTCTACTGAAGATGGCTTCTCCTCTACTACAGGCTTGACGTCAGTGGTGAAAGTCTCGATTACTTTTGGTTCCTCTACTACAGTTTTGACGTCAGTAGTAATAGTCTCGGTTAGCTCTGGTTCCTCGACTGGAGATGGCTTCTCCTCTACTACAGCCTTGACGTCGATAGTAATAGTCTCAGTTAGATCTGGTTTCTCGACTGGAGATGGCTTCTCCTCTACTACAGCCTTGACGTCAGAAGTAATAGTCTCGGTTAGCTCTGGGGTCTCGACTGGAGATGGCTTCTCCTCTGCTACAGCCTTGACGTCAGTAGAAAAAGTCTCGGTTAGCTCTGGTTTCTCGACTGGAGATGGCTTCTCCTCTACTACAGCCTTGACGTCAGTAGTAATAGTCTCGGTTAGCTCTGGTTCCTCGACTGGAGATGGCTTCTCCTCTACTACAGCCTTGACGTCAGAAGTAATAGTCTCGGTTAGCTCTGGTTCCCCGACTGGAGATGGCTTCTCCTCTGCTACAGCCTTGACGTCAGTAGAAATAGTCTCAGAAACTTCTAGGTCCTCGAGTGGGGATAGCTTCTCCTCTACTTCAGCCTTGACGTCGATAGTAATAGTCTCGGTTAGCTCTGGTTCCTCGACTAAAGATGGCTTCTCCTCTACTACAGCCTTGACGTCAGTAGAAATAGTATCAGATACTTCTGGGTCCTCGAGTGAGGATGGCTTCTCCTCTACTACAGCCTTGACGTCGATAGTGATAGTCTCAGTTAGCTCTGGTTCCTCGACTGGAGATGGCTTCTGTTCTACCACAGCTTCGACGTCAGTGAAAACAGTCTCTATTACTTCTGGTTCCTCGACTGGAGATGGCTTATCCTCTACTACAGCCTTAACGTCAGTAGTAATAGTCCCGGTTAGCTCTAGTTCCTCGACTGGAGATGGCTTCTCCTCTACTACAGCCTTTACGTCGATAGTGATAGTCTCAGTTAGCTCTGGTTCCTCGACTGGAGATGGCTTCTCTTCTACCACAGCTTCGACGTCAGTGAAAACAGTCTCTATTACTTCTGGTTCCTCGACTGGAGATGGCTTATCCTCTACTACAGCCTTAACGTCAGTAGTAATAGTCTCGGTTAGCTCTAGTTTCTCGACTGGAGATGGCTTCTCCTCTACTACAGCCTTTACGTCAGTAGTAATAGTCTCGGTAAGCTCTGGTTCCTCGACTGGAGATGGCTTCTCCTCTACTACAGCCTTGACCACAGAAGTAATAGTCTCGAATACTTCTGGTTCCTCGACTGGAGATAACTTCTCCTCTACTACAGCCTTTACGTCAGAAGTAATAGTCTTAGTGAGCTTTGGTTCCTCGACTGGAGATGGCTTCTTCTCTACCACAGCCTTGACGTCAGTGGAAACCGTCTCTATAACTTCTGGTTCCTCGATTGGAGATGGCTTATCCTCTTCCACAGCCTTGACGTCAGTAGTAATAGACTCAGATTCTTCTGGTTCCTCGACTGGAGATGGCTTCTCCTCTACAACCGCCTTAACGTCAGTGGAAACAGTCTCTATTACTTCTGGTTCCTCGACTGGAGATGGCTTATCCTTTACCACAGCCTTGACGTCAGTAGTAATAGTCTCAGATACTTCTGGTTCCTCAACTGGAGATGGCTTCTCCTCAAATACCGCCTTAACGTCAGTGGTAATAGTCTCGGACACTTCTGGTTCCTCGACTGGAGATGGCTTATCCTCTACCACAGCCTTGACGTCAGCAGCAATAGTCTCGGTTAGCTCTGGTTCCTCGACTGGAGATGGCTTCTCCTCTACTACAGCCTTGACGTCAGTAGTAATAGTCTCGGTAAGCTTAGGTTCCTCGACTGGAGATGGCTTCTCCTCTGCTACAGCCTTTACGTCGGTAGAAATAGTCTCAGAAACTTCTGGGTCCTCGAGTGGGGATGGCTTCTCCTCTTCTTCAGGCTTGACGTCGATAGTAATAGTCTCGGTTAGCTCTAGTTCCTCGACTGGAGATGGCTTCTCCTCTGCTACAGTCTTAACGTCAGTAGTAATAGTCTCGGTTAGCTCTAGTTCCTCGACTGGAGATGGCTTCTTCTCTACTACAGCCTTGACGTCAGTAGTAATAGTCTCGGTTACTTCTGGTTCCTCGACTGGAGATTGCTTCTCCTGTACAACAGCCTTTACGTCAGTAGTAATAGTCTCGGTAAGCTCTGGTTCCTCGACTGGAGATGGCTTCTCCTCTACTACAGCCTTTACGTCAGCAGTAATAGTCTCGGTAAGCTCTGGTTCCTTGACTGGAGATGGTTTCTCCTCTACTACAGCCTTTACGTCAGTAGTAATAGTCTCGGTAAGCTCTGGTTTCTCGACTGGAGATGGCTTCTCTTCTACTACAGCCTTGACAACAGTAGTAATAGTCTCGGTTTCTTCTGGTTCCTCGACTGGAGATAACTTCTCCTCTACCACAGCCTTTACGTCAGAAGTAATAGTCTTGGTGAGCTCTGGTTCCTCGACTGGAGATGGCTTCTTCTCTACCACAGTCTTGACGTCAGTGGAAACAGTCTCTTTTACTTTTGGTTCCTCGACTGGAGATGGCTTATCCTCTACGACAGCCTTGACGTCAGTAGTTATAGTCTCAGATGCTTCTGGTTCCTCGACTGGAGATGGCTTCTCTTCTACCACAGCCTTGACGTTAGTGAAAACAGTCTCTATTACTTCTGGTTCCTCGACTGGAGATGGCTTATCCTCTACCACAGCCTTAACGTCAGTAGTAATAGTCTCAGATACTTCTGGTTCCTCAACTAGAGATGGCTTCTCCTCTACAACCGCCTTAACGTCAGTGGGAACAGACCCTATTACTTCTGGTTCCTCGACTAGAGATGGCTTATCCTCTACCACAGCCTTGACGTCAGTAGTAATAGTCTCAGATACTTCTGGTTCCTCAACTGGAGATGGCTTCTCCTCTACAACCGCCTTAACGTCAGTGGAAACAGTCTCTATTACTTCTGGTTCCTCGACTGGAGATGACTTATCCTCTACCAAAGCCTTGACGTCAGTAGTAATCGTCTCAGATAATTCTGGTTCCTCTACTGGAGATGGCTTCTCCTCAACTACAGCCTTGACGTCAGTGGTAATAGTCTCGATTACTTCTGGTTCCTTTACTACAGCATTGACGTCAGAAGTAATAGTCTCGGTAAGCTCTGGTTCCGCGACTGGAGATGGCTTCTCCGCTACTACAGCCTTGACGTCAGTGGTAATAGTCTTGATTACTTCTGGTTCCTCTACTACAGCCTTGACGTCAGTAGTAATTGTCTCGGTAAACTCTGGTTCCTCGACTGGAGATGGCGTCTCCTCTACTACAGCCTTGACTTCGGTAGTAATAGTCTCGGTAAGCTCTGGTTCCTCGACTGGAGATGGCTTCTCCTCTACTACAGCCTTGACGTCAGCAGCAATAGTCTCGGTTAGCTCTGGTTCCTCGACTGGAGATGGCTTCTCCTCTACTACAGCCTTGACGTCAGTAGTAATAGTCTCGGTTAGCTCTGGTTCCTGGACTGGAGATGGCTTCTCCTCTGCTACAGCCTTTACGTCAGTAGAAATAGTCTCAGAAACTTCTGGGTCCTCGAGTGGGGTTGGCTTCTCCTCTACTACAGCCTTGACGTCGATAGTAATAGTCTCGGTAATATCTGGTTCCTCGACTGGAGATGGCTTCTCCTCTACTACAGCCTTGACGTCAGTAGTAATAGTCTCGGTTAGCTCTGGTTTCTCGACTGGAGATGGCTTCTCCTCTACTACAGGCTTTACATCAGTAGTAATAGTCTCGGTTAGCTCTGGTTTCTCGACTGGAGATCGCTTCTCCTCTACTACAGCCTTTACGTCAGTACTAATAGTCTCGGTAAGCTCTGGTTTCTCGACTGGAGATGGCTTCTCTTCTACTACAGCCTTGACAACAGAAGTAATAGTCTCGGTTTCTTCTGGTTCCTCGACTGGAGATAACTTCTCCTCTACTACAGCCTTTACGTCAGAAGTAATAGTCTTGGTGAGCTCTGGTTCCTCGACTGGAGATGGCTTCTTCTCTACCACAGTCTTGACGTCAGTGGAAACAGTCTCTTTAACTTTTGGTTCCTCGACTGGAGATGGCTTATCCTCTACGACAGCCTTGACGTCAGTAGTAATAGTCTCAGATGCTTCTGGTTCCTCGACTGGAGATGGCTTCTCTTCTACCACAGCCTTGACGTTAGTGAAAACAGTCTCTATTACTTCTGGTCCCTCGACTGGAGATGGCTTATCCTCTACTACAGCCTTAACGTCAGTAGTAATAGTCTCAGATACTTCTGGTTCCTCAACTAGAGATGGCTTCTCCTCTACAACCGCCTTAACGTCAGTGGAAACAGTCTCTATTACTTCTGGTTCCTCGACTGGAGATGACTTATCCTCTACCACAGCCTTGACGTCAGTAGTAATCGTCTCAGATAATTCTGGTTCCTCTACTGGAGATGGCTTCTCCTCAACTACAGCCTTGACGTCAGTGGTAATAGTCTCGATTACTTCTGGTTTCTCTACTACAGCCTTGACGTCAGTAGTAATTGTCTCGGTAAACTCTGGTTCCTCGACTGGAGATGGCGTCTCCTCTACTACAGCCTTGACGTCGGTAGTAATAGTCGCGGTAAGCTCTGGTTCCTCGACTGGAGATGGCTTCTCCTCTACTACAGCCTTGACGTCAGCAGCAATAGTCTCGGTTAGCTCTGGTTCCTTGACTGGAGATGGCTTCTCCTCTACTACAGCCTTGACGTCAGTAGTAATAGTCTCGGTTAGCTCTGGTTCCTTGACTGGAGATGGCTTCTCCTCTGCTACAGCCTTTACGTCAGTAGAAATAGTCTCAGAAACTTCTGGGTCCTCGAGTGGGGATGGCTTCTCCTCTACTATAGACTTGACGTCGATAGTAATAGTCTCGGTTAGCTCTGGTTCCTCGACTGGAGATGACTTCTCCTCTACTACAGCCTTGACGTCAGTAGAAATAGTCTCAAATTCTTTTGGGTCCTCGAGTGGGGTTGGCTTCTCCTCTACTACAGCCTTGACGTCGATAGTAATAGTCTCAGTTAGCTCTGGTTCCTCGACTGGAGATGGCTTCTCCTCTACTACAGTCTTTACGTCAGTAGTAATAGTCTTGGTGAGCTCTGGTCCCTCGACTGGAGATGGCTTCTTCTCTACCACAGTCTTGACGTCAGTGGAAACAGTCTCTATTACTTTTGGTTCCTCGACTGGAGATGGCTTATCCTCTACCACAGCCTTGACGTCAGAAGTAATAGTTTCAGATGCTTCTGGTTCCTCGACTGGAGATGGCTTCTCTTCTACCACAGCCTTGTCGTCAGCGAAAACAGTCTCTATTACTTCTGGTTCCTCGACTTGAGATGGCTTATCCTCTACCACAGCCTTGACGTCAGTAGTAATAGTCTCAGATACTTCTGGTTCCTCAACTGGAGATGGCTTCTCCTCTACAACCGCCTTAACGTCAGTGGGAACAGACTCTATTACTTCTGGTTCCTCGACTAAAGATGGCTTATCCTCTACCACAGCCTTGACGTCAGTAGTAATAGTCTCAGATACTTCTAGTTCCTCAACTGGAGATGGCTTCTCCTCTACAACCGCCTTAACGTCAGTGGAAACAGTCTTTATTACTTCTGGTTCCTCGACTGGAGATGACTTATCCTCTACCACAGCCTTGACGTCATTAGTAATCCTCACAGATAATTCTGGTTCCTCAACTGGAGATGGCTTCTCCTCAACTACCGCCTTAACGTCAGTGGCAATAGTCTCGGAAACTTTTGGTTCCTCGACTGGAGATGGCTTCTCCTCTACTACACCCTTAACGTCAGTAGTAATAGTCTCAGTTACTTCTGGTTCCTCTACTGGAGATGGCTTCTTCTCTACCACAGCCTTGACGTCAGTAGTTAGAGTCTCAGATATTTCTGGTTCTTCAACTGGAGATGGCTTCTCCTCTACTACAGCCTTAACGTCAGTGCTTATAGTCTCAGTTACTTCTGGTTCCTCGACTGGAGATGGCTTCTCCTCTACTACAGCCTTAACGTAAGTAGTAATAGTCTCAGTTACTTCTGGTTCCTCGACTGGAGATGGCTTCTCCATTACTACAGCCTTAACGCCAGTGGTTATAGTCTCAGCTACTTCTGGTTCCTCTACTAAAGATGGCTTCTCCTCTACTATAGCCTTAACGTCAGTAGTAATAGTCTCGGTTACTTCTGGTTCCTCGACTGGAGATGGCTTCTCCTCAACTACAGCCTTGACGTCAGTGGTAATAGTCTCGGTTACTTCTGGTTCCTCTACTACAGCCTTGACGTCAGTGGTTATAGTCTCAGTTACTTCTGGTTCCTCTACTAAAGATGGCTTTTCCTCTACTACAGCCTTGACGTCAGTAGTAATAGTCTCGGTTACTTCTGGTTTTTCTTCTACAGCCTTGACGTCAGTAGTAATAGTCTCAGATACTTCTGGTTCCTCGACTGGAGATGGCTTCTCCTCTACTACAGCCTTGACGTCAGTGGTAATAGTCTCGGTTACTTCTGGTTCCTCTACTACAGCCTTGACGTCAGTAGTAAAAGTCTCGGTTACTTCTGGTGCCTGGACTGGAGATGGCTTCTTCTCGACTATAGCCTTGACGTCAGTTGTAATAGTCCCGGTTACTTCTGGTTCCTCGACTGGAGATACCTTCTCCTGTACTAGAGCCTTGATGTCAGAAGTAATAGTCTCGGTAAGCTCTGGTTGCTCGACTGGAGATGGCTTCTCCTCTACTACAGCCTTGACGTCAGTAGTAATAGTCTCGGTTACGTCTGGTTCCTCTACTGAAGATGGCTTCTCCTCTACTACAGCCTTGACGTCAGTGGTTTTAGTCTCGATTACTTCTGGTTCCTCTTCTACAGCCTTGACGTCAGTAGTAATAGTCTCGGTAAGCTCTGGTTCCTCGACTGGAGATGGCTTCTCCTCTACTACAGCCTTGACGTCAGTGGTAATAGTCTCGATTACTTCTGGTTCCTCTACTACAGCCTTGACGTCAGTAGTAATAGTCTCAGTAAGCTCTGGTTCCTCAACTGGAGATGGCTTCTCCTCTACTACAGCCTTGACGTCAGTGGTAATAGTCTTGATTACTTCTGGTTCCTCTACTACAGCCTTGACGTCAGTAGTAATAGGCTCGGTTAGCTCTGGTTCCTCGACTGGAGATGGCTTCTCCTCTGCTACAGCCTTTACGTCAGTAGAAATAGTCTCAGAAACTTCTGGGTCCTCGAGTGGGGATGGCTTCTCCTCTACTACAGCCTTGACGTCGATAGAAATAGTCTCGGTCAGCTCTGGTTCCTCGACTGGAGATGGCTTCTCCTCTACTACAGCCTTGACGTCAGTAGAAGTAGTCTCGGTTAGCTCTGGTTCCTCGACTGGAGATGGCTTCTCCTCTACTACTGCCTTGACGTCAGTAGTAATAGTCTCGGTTAGCTCTGGTTTCTCGACTGGAGATGGCTTCTCCTCTACTACAGCCTTGACGTCGATAGTAATAGTCTCAGTAAACTCTGGTTCCTCGACTGGAGATGGCTTCTCCTCTACTACAGCCTTGACGTCAGAAGTAATAGTCTCGGTAAGCTCTGGTTCCTCGACTGGAGATGGCTTCTCCTCTTTTACAGCCTTGACGTCAGTAGTGACAGTCTCAGATACTTCTGGTTCCACGACTAGAGATGGCTTCTCCTCTACTACAGCCTTGACGTCAGCAGTTATAGACTCGGTTAGCTCCGGTTCCTTGACTGGAGATGGCTTCTCCTCTATTTCAGCCTTGACGTCAGTAGTACTAGTCTCAGATACTTCTGGTTCCTCGACTAGAGATGGCTTCTCCTCTACTACAGCCTTGACCTCAGCAGTAATAGTTTCGGTTAGCTCTGGTTCCTTGACTGGAGATGGCTTCTCCTCTACTTCAGCCTTGACGTCAGAAGTAATTATCTCAGATACTTCTGGTTCCTCGACTGGAGATCGCTTCTTCTCTACTACAGCCTTAACGTCAGTGGTAATAGTATCGGTTACTTCTGGTTCCTCGACTAGAGATGGCTGTTCTTCTACTACAGCCTTAACGTCAGTGGAAATTGAACCGGTTACTTCTGGTTCATCGACTGGAGATGGCTTTTCCTCTACTACAGCCTTAACGTCAGCAGTAATAGTCTCGGTTAGCTCTGGTTCCTTGACTGGAGATGGCTTCTCCTCTACTACAGCCTTGACGTCAGTAGTAATAGTCTCAGATACTTCTGGTTCCTCGACTGGAGATGGCTTCTCCTCTACTACAGCCTTGACGTCAGTAGTAATAGTCTCAGATACTCCTAGAACCTCGACTGGAGATAACTTCTCCTGTACTACCGCCTTGACGTCAGTAGTAATAGTCTCAGATACTTCTGGTTCCTCGACTGGGGATGGCTTCTCCTCTACTACAGCCTTAACGTCAGTGGTAATAATTTTAGATACTTCTGGTTCATCGACTGGAGATGGCTTTTTCTCTACTACAACCTTAAAGTCGGTGGTAATAGTCTCAGATACTTCTGGTTCCTCGGCTGGAGATGGCTTCTCCTCTACCACAGGCTTAACGTCAGTGGTAATAGTCTCAGATACTTCTGGTTCATCGACTGGAGATGGTTTCTCCTCTACTACAGCCTTAACGTCAGTAGTAATAGTCTCGGTTAACTCTGATTCTTCGACTGGAGATGGCTTCTCCTTGACTACCGCCTTGACGTCAGGAGTAAAAGTCTCGGTAAACTCTGGGTCCTCCACTGGAGATGGTTCCTCCTCTACTACAGCCTTGACGTCAGTAGTAATAGTCTCAGATACTTCTAGTTCCTCGACTGGAGATGGCTTCTCCTCTACTACAGCCTTGACGTCAGTAGTAATAGTCTCAGATACTTCTGGTTCCTTGACTGGAGATGGCTTGTCCTCTACTACAGCCTTGACGTCAGTAGAAAAAGTCCCAAATACTTCTGGTTCCTCAACTGGAGATGGCTTCTCCTCTACTACAGCCTTGACGTCAGAAGTAATAGTCTCAGATACATCTGGTTCCTCGACTGGAGATGGCTTCTCTTCTACTACAGCCTTGACGTCAGTAGTAATAGTCTCAGATACTTCCGGTTCCTCAACTGGAGATGGCTTCTCCTCTCCTACAGCCTTGACGTAAGTAGTAATAGCCTCAGATACTTCCGGTTCCTCGACTGGAGATAGCTTTTCTTCTACAACAGCCTTGAAATCTGTAGTAATAGTCTCAGATATTTCTGGTTCGTCGAGTGGGGATGGCTTCTCCTCTACTACAGCCTTGACGTCAGAAGTAATAGTCTCAGATAATTCTGGTTCCTCAACTGGAGATGGCTTCTCCTCTACTACAGCCGTGACGTCAGAAGAAATAGTCTCAGATACTTCTGGTTCCTCGACTGGAGACGGCTTCTCCTCTACTACAGCCTTGACGTCAGTAGTAATAGTCTCAGATACCTCTGGGTCCTCGACTGGAGATGGCTCCTCAACTACTACCGCCTTGACGTCAGTAGTTATAGTCTCGGTTAGCTCTGGTTCGTCGACTGGAGATGGCTTCTCCTCTACTACAGCCTTCACGTCAGTGGTTATAGTCTCGGTTACTTTTGGTTCCTCGACTGGAGATGGCTTTTCCTCTACAACAGCCTTAACGTCAGTGGTAATAGTTTTGGTTAGCTCTGGTTCCTTGACTGGAGATGGCTTCTCTTCTATCTCAGCCTTAACGTCAGTAGTAATAGTCTCGGTTAGCTCTGGTTCCTCGAATGGAGAAGGCTTCTCCTCTACTACAGCCTTGACGTCAGCAGTTATAGTCTCGGTTAGCTCTGGTTCCTTGACTGGAGATGGCTTCTCCTCTACTTCAGCCTTGACGTCAGTAGTACTTGTCTCGGATACTTCTGGTTCCTCGACTGGAGATGGCTTCTCCTCTACTACAGCCTTGACGTCAGCAGGAATAGTCTCGGTTAGCACTGGTTCCTTGACTGGAGATGGCTTCTCCTCTACTTCAGCCTTGACGTCAGTAGTAATAATCTCAGATACTTCTGGTTCCTCGACTAGAGATGGCTTCTCCTCTACTTCAGCCTTGACGTCAGTAGTAATAGTCTCAGATACTTCTGGTTCCTTGACTGGAGATGGCTTGTCCTCTACTACAGCCTTGACGTCAGTAGAAAAAGTCCCAAATACTTCTGGTTCCTCAACTGGAGATGGCTTCTCCTCTACTACAGCCTTGACGTCAGAAGTAATAGTCTCAGATACATCTGGTTCCTCGACTGGAGATGGCTTCTCTTCTACTACAGCCTTGACGTCAGTAGTAATAGTCTCAGATACTTCCGGTTCCTCAACTGGAGATGGCTTCTCCTCTCCTACAGTCTTGACGTAAGTAGTAATAGCCTCAGATACTTCCGGTTCCTCGACTGGAGATAGCTTTTCTTCTACAACAGCCTTGAAATCTGTAGTAATAGTCTCAGGTATTTCTGGTTCGTCGAGTGGGGATGGCTTCTCCTCTACTACAGCCTTGACGTCAGAAGTAATAGTCTCAGATACTTCTGGTTCCTCAACTGGAGATGGCTTCTCCTCTACTACATCCGTGACGTCAGAAGTAATAGTCTCAGATACTTCTGGTTCCTCGACTGGAGACGGCTTCTCCTCTACTTCAGCCTTGACGTCAGCAGTTATAATCTCGGTTAGCTCTGGTTCCTTGACTGGAGATGGCTTCTCCTCTACTTGAGCCTTGACTTCAGTAGTAATAGTCTCAGATACTTCTGGTTCCTCAACTAGAGATGGCCTCTCCTCTTCTACAGCCTTGACGTCAGTAGTAATAGTCTCAGATACTTCTGGTTCCTTGACTGGGGATGGCTTCTCCTCTACTACCGCCTTTAGGTCAGTAGTAATAGTCTCAGATACTTCTGGTGTCTCGCCTGGAGATGGCTTCTCCTCTACTACAGCCTTGACGTCAGTAGTAATAGTCTCAGATACTTCTGGTTCCTCGACTGGGGATGGCTTCTCCTCTACTACCGCCTTGAGGTCAGTAGTAATAGTCTCGGTTAGCTCTGGTTCCTCGACTGGAGATGGATTCTCCTCTACTACAGCTTTGACGTCAGTAGTAATAGTCTTAGATACTTCTGGTTCCTCGACTGGGGATGGCTTCTCCTCTACTACCGCCTTGAGGTCAGTAGTAATAGTCTCAGATACTTCTGGTGTCTCGCCTGGAGATGGCTTCTCCTCTACTACAGCCTTGACGTCAGAAATAATAGTCTCAGATACTTCTGGTTCCTCGACTGGAGATGGCTTCTCCTCTACTACAGCCTTGACGTCAGTAGTAATAGTCTCAGATACTTCTGGTTCCTCGACTGGAGATAGCTTCTCCTCTACTACAGCATTGACGTTAGTAGTTATAGTCTCAGATACTTCCGGTTCCTCGACTAGAGATGGCTTCTCCTCTACCACAGCCTTGATATCAGAAGTAATAGTCTCAGATACTTCTGGTTCCTCGAATAGAGATGGCTTCTCCGCTACTACAGCCTTGACGTCAGTAGTAATAGTCTCAGATATTTCTGATTCCTCGACTGGAGATGGCTTCTCTACTACAGCCTTGCCGTCAGGAGTAATAGTCTTAATAAGCTCTGGTTCCTTGACTGGAGATGGCTTCTCCTCGACTACCGCCTTCACGTCAGCGGTAATAGTCTCTGTAACTTCTGGTTTCTCTACTGGAGCTGGCTTCTCCTCTACTACAGCCTTGACATCAGTAGTAAAAGTCTCACATACTTTTGGTTCCTCGACTGGAGATGGCTTCTTCTCTACTACAGCCTTAACGACAGTGGTAACTGTCTCAGATACTTCTGGTTCCTCGACTGGAGACAGCTTCTCCTCTACTACAGCCTTAACGACAGTGGTAATTGTCTCAGATAATTCTGGTTCCTCGACTGGAGACAGCTTCTCCTCTACTACAGCCTTAACGACAGTGGTAATAGTCTTATATACTTCTGGTTCCTCGACTGGAGACAGCTTTTCCTCTACTACCGTCTTAACGTCAGTGGTAATAGTCTCAGATACTTCTGGTTCCACAACTGAAGATGGCATCTCCTCTACTTCAGCTTTGACGTCAGTAGTAACAGTCTCAGTAAGCTCTGGTTCCTTAACTGGAGATGGCGTCTCCTCTAATACAGCCTTGACGTCAGTAGTAATAGTCTCAGATACATCTGGTTCCTCGACTGGAGATCGCTTCTTCTCTACTACAGCCTTAACGTCAGTGGTATAAGTCTCGGTTACTTCTGGTTCCTCGACTAGAGATGGCTGTTCCTCTACTACAGCCTTAACGTCAGTGGTAATTGTGCCGGTTACTTCTGGTTCATCGACTGGAGATGGCTTTTCCTCTACTACAGCCTTAACGTCAGCAGTAATAGTCTCGGTTAGCTCTGGTTCCTTGACTGGAGATGGATTCTCCTCTACTTCAGCCTTGACGTCAGTAGTAATAGTCTCAGATACTTCTGGTTCCTCGACTGGAGATGGCTTCTCCTCTACTACAGCCTTGACGTCAGTAGAAACAGTCTCACATACTTCTGGTTTCGCGACTGGAGATGGCTTCTCCTCAACTACAGCCTTGACGTCAGTACTAATAGTCTCAGATACTTCTAGAACCTCGACTGGAGATAACTTCTCCTGTACTACCGCCTTGACGTCAGTAGAAATAGTCTCAGATACTTCTGGTTCCTCGACTGGGGATGGCTTCTCCTCTACTACAGCCTTAACGTCAGTGGTAATAATCTCAGATACTTCTGGTTCATCGACTGGAGATGGCTTTTCCTCTACTACAACCTTTACGTCGGTGGTAATAGTCTCAGATACTTCTGGTTCCTCGGCTGGAGATGGCTTCTCCTCTACTACAGCCTTTACGTCAGTGGTAATAGTCTCAGATACTTCTGGTACTTTGACTGGAGATAGCTTTTCCTCTACTACATCCTTAACGTCAGTGGTTAAAGTCTCAGACACTTCTGGTTCCTCGACTGGAGATGGCTTCGCCTCTACTACAGCCTTAACGTCAGTGGTAATAGTCTCAGATACTTCTGGTACTTCGACTAGAGATGGCTTGTCGTCTACTACAGCCTTGACGTCAGTAGAAAAAGTCCCAAATACTTCTGGTTCCTCAACTGGAGATGGCTTCTCCTCTACTACAGCCTTGACGTCAGAAGTAATTGTCTCAGATACTTCTGGTTCCTCGACTAGAGATGGCTTCTCTTCTACTACAGCCTTGACGTCAGTAGTAATAGTCTCAGATACTTCCGGTTCCTCAATTACTGGAGATGGCTTCTCCTCTCCTACAGCCTTGACGTAAGTAGTAATAGCCTCAGATACTTCTGGTTCCTCCACTGGAGATGGCTTCTCCTCTACAACAGCCTTGAAATCAGTAGTAATAGTCTCAGATATTTCTGGTTCGTCGAGTGGGGATGGCTTCTCCTCTACTACAGCCTTGACGTCAGAAGAAATAGTCTCAGATACTTCTGGTTCCTCAACTGGAGATGGCTTCTCCTCTACAACAGCCGGGACGTCAGAAGTAATAGTTTCAGATACTTCTGGTTCCTCGACTGGAGACGGCTTCTCCTCTACTACAGCGTTGACGTCAGTAGTAATAGTCTCAGATACTTCTGGGTCCTCGACTGGAGATGGCTTCTCAACTACTACCGCCTTGACGTCAGTAGTTATAGTCACGGTTAGCTCTGGTTCCTCGACTGGAGATGGCTTCTCCTCTACTACAGCCTTCACGTCAGTGGTAATAGTCTCGGTTACTTTTGGTTCCTCGACTGGAGATGGCTTTTCCTCTACAACAGCCTTAACGTCAGTGGTAATAGTCTCGGTTAGCTCTGGTTCCTTGACTGGAGATGGCTTCTCCTCTATCACAGCCTTAAAGTCAGTAGTAATAGTCTCGGTTAGCTCTGGTTCCTCGAATGGAGATGGCTTCTCCTCTATCACAGCCTTAACGTCGGTAGTAATAGTCTCGGTTAGCTCTGGTTCCTCGAATGGAGATGGCTTCTCCTCTACTACAGCCTTGACGTCAGTAGTAATAGTCTCGGTTAGCTTTGGTTCCTCGACTGGAGATGGCTTCTCCTCTACTACAGCCTTAACGACAGTGGTAATTATCTCAGATACTTCTGGTTCCTCGACTGGAGATTGCTTCTCCTCTACTACCGCCTTAACGTCAGAAGTAATTGTCTCAGATACTTTTGGTTCCTCGACTGGAGATGGCTTCTCCTCTACTACCGCCTTAACGTCAGTGGTAATTGTCTCAGATACTTCTGGTTCTTCGACTGGAGATGGCTTCTCCTCTACTACCGCCTTTACGTCAGTGGCAATTGTCTCAGTTACTTCTGGTTCCTCGACTGGAGATGGCTTCTCCTCTACTACCGCCTTAACGTCAGTGGTAATTGTCTCGGATACTTCTGGTTCCTCGACTGGAGATGGCTTCTCCTCTACTACCGCCTTTACGTCAGTGGCAATTTTCTCAGTTACTTCTGGTTCCTCGACTGGAGATGGCTTCTCCTCTACTACCGCCTTTACGTCAGTGGCAATTGTCTCAGTTACTTCTGGTTCCTCGACTGGAGATGGCTTCTCCTCTACTACCGCCTTAACGTCAGTGGTAATTGTCTCGGATACTTCTGGTTCCTCGACTGGAGATGGCTTCTCCTCTACTACCGCCTTTACGTCAGTGGCAATTGTCTCAGTTACTTCTGGTTCCTCGACTGGAGATGGCTTCTCCTCTACTACCGCCTTAACGTCAGTGGTAATTGTCTCAGATACTTCTAGTTCCTCGACTGGTAATGACTCCTCCTCAACTACCGCCTTAACGTCAGTGGTAATTGTCTCAGATACTTCTGGTTCCTCGACTGGAGATGGCGTCTCCTCTACTACCGCCTTAACGTCAGTGGCAATTGTCTCAGTTACTTCTGGTTCCTCGACTGGAGATGGCTTCTCCTCTACTACCGCCTTGACGTCAGTAGGTATAGTCTCTGATACTTCTGGTTCCTCGACTGGAGATTGCTTCTCCTCTACTACCGCCTTAACGTCAGTGGTAATTGTCTCAGATACTTCTAGTTCTTCGACTGGTAATGACTCCTCCTCAACTACCGCCTTAACGTCAGTGGTAATTGTCTCAGATACTTCCGGTTCCTCGACTGGAGATTGCTTCTCCTCTACTACCGCCTTGACGTCAGTAGGTATAGTCTCAGATACTTCTGGTTCCTCGACTGGAGATGGCTTCTCCTCTACTACCGCCTTAACGTCAGTGGTAATTGTCCCAGATACTTCTAGTTCTTCGACTGGTAATGACTCCTCCTCAACTACCACCTTTACGTCAGTAGGTATAGTCTCAGACACTTCTGGTTCCTCGACTGGAGATTGCTTCTCCTCTACTACCGTCTTAACGTCAGTGGTAATTGTCTCAGATACTTCTAGTTCTTCGACTGGATATAGCTTCTCCTCTACTACCGCCTTAACGTCAGTGGTAATTGTCTCAGTTACTTCTGGTTCCTCGACTGTAGATGGCTTCTCCTCTACTACCGCCTTAACGTCAGTGGTAATTGTCTCAGATACTTCTGGTTCCTCGACTGGAGATGGCTTCTCCTCTACTACCGCATTAACGTCAGTGGTTATTGTCTCAGATACTTCTGGTTCCTCGACTGGAGATGGCTTCTCCTCTACTACCGCCTTAACGTCAGTGGTAATTGTCTCAGATACTTCTGGTTCTTCGACTGGAGATGGCTTCTTCTCTACTACGGCCTTTACGTCAGTGGTAATGGTCTCGGTTACTTTTGGTTCCTCGACTGGTGATGGCTTCTCCTCTACTTCCGCCTTAACGTCAATGGTAATTGTCTCAGATTTTTCTGGTTCCTCGACTGGAGAATGCTTCTCCTCTACTACCACTTTCACGTCAGTAGTAATTGTCTCAGATACTTCTGGTTCCTCGACTGGAGATGACTTCTTCTCAACTTCCGCCTTAACGTTAGTGGTAATTGTCTCAGATACTTCTGGTTCTGCGACTGGAGATGACATCTCCTCTACTACCGCTTTAACGTCAGTGGTAATTGTCTCAGATACTTCTGGTTCCTCGACTGGAGATGGCATCTCCTCTACTTCCGCCTTAACGTCAGTGGTAATTGTCTCAGATCTTTCTGGTTCCTCGACTGGAGATGGCTTCGCCTCTACTACCACCTTAACGTCAGTGGTAATTGTCTCAGATACTTCTGGTTCCTCGACTGGAGATGGCTTCTCCTCTACTACCGCCTTAACGACAGAGGTAATTGTCTCAGATACTTCTGGTTCCTCGACTGCAGATGGCTTTTCCTCTTCTACCGCCTTCACGTCGGTGATAATAGTCTCAGATACTTCTGGTTCCTCGACTGGAGATGGCTTCTCCTCTACTACTGCCTTAGCGTCAGTGGAAATAGTCTCAGATACTTCTGGCTTATCTACTACAGCCTTAACGTGAGTGGTTATTGTCTTAGATACTTCTGGTTCCTCGACTGGAGATGGCTTTTCCTCTACTCCCGCCTTAACGTCAGTGGTAATTGTCTCAGATGCTTCTGGTTCTTCGACTGAAGATGGCTTCTCCTCTACTACAGCCTTTACGTCAGTGGTAAAGGTCTCGGTTACTTCTGGTTCCTCGACTGAAGATGGCTTATCCTCTACTACAACCTTTACGTAAGTGGTAATTGTCTCAGATACTTCTGGTTCTTCGACTGGAGATGGCTTCTCCTCTACAACAGCCTTAACGTCAGTGGTTAAGGTCTCGGTTACTTCTGGTTCTTCGACTGGAGATGGCTTATCCTCTACTACCGCCTTTAGGTCAGTGGTAATTGTCTCAGATACTTTTGGTTCCTCGATTAGAGATTCCTTCTTCTCTACTGCCGCCTTAACGTCATAGGTTATTGTCTCAGTTACTTTGGGTTCCTCGACTGGAGATGGCTTCTCCTCTACTACCACCTGACCGTCAGTCGTAATTGTCTCAGATACTTCTGGTTCTTCGACTAGAGACGGCTTCTGCTCAAGTACAGCCTTAACGTCAGTAGTAATTGTATCAAATACTTCTGGTTCCTCGACTGGAGATGGCTTTTCCTCTACTACCGCCTTACCGTCAGTGGTAATGGTCTCGGTTACTTCTGAATCCTCGACTGGAGATGGTTTCTCCTCTACAACAGCCTTGACTTCAGTAACTATAGTCTTGGTTAGCTCTGGTTCCTCGACTGGAGATGGCTTCTCCTCTACTACAGCCTTTACGTCAGTGGTAAAGGTCTCCGTTACTTCTGGTTCCTTGACTGGAGATAGCTTCTCCTCTACTACCGCCTTTACGTCAGTGGTAATTGTCTCAGATACTTCTGGTTCCCTGACTGGAGATGGCTTCTCCTCTACTACCGCCTTAACGTCAGTGGTAATTGTATCAGATACTTTTGGTTCATCTACTACAGCCTTAATGTGAGATTTAATGGTCTCGGTAACTTCTGGTTCCTCGACTGGAGATGGTTTCTCCTCTACTACCGCCTTAACGTCAGTGGTAATTGTCTCAGATACTTCTGGTTCTTTGACTGGAGATGGCTTCTCCTCTACTACCGCCTTAACGTCAATGGTAATTGTCTCATAAACTTCTGGTTCCTTGACTGGAGATGGCTTTTCTTCTACTACCGCCTTAACGTCAGTGGTAATTGTCTCAGATACTTCTGGTTCCTCGACTGGAGATGGCTTCTCCTCTACTACCGCCTTAACGTCAGTGGTAATTTTCTTAGATACTTCTGGTTCCTCGACTGGAGATGGCTTCTTCTCTACTACCGCTTTAACGTCAGTGGTAATTTTCTCAGATACTTCTGGTTCCTCGACTGGAGATGGCTTCTCCTCTTCTACCGTCTTAACGTCAGTGGTAATTTTCTCAGATACTTCTGGTTCCTCGACTGGAGATGGCTTCTCCTTTACTACCGCCTTAACGTCAGTAGTAATTGTCTCAGATACTTCTGGTTCCTCGACTGGAGATGGCTTCTCCTCTACAAAAGCCTTGACGTCGGTGGTTATTGTCTCAGATACTTCTGGTTCCTCGACTGGAGATGGCTTCTTCTCTACTACCGCCTTAACGTCAGTGGTAATTGTCTCAGATACTTCTGGTTCCTCGACTGGAGATGGCTTCTCCTCTACTACCGCCATAACGTCAGTAGTAATTGTCTCAGATACTTCTGGTTCCTCGACTGGAGATGGCTTCTTCTCTTCTACCGCCTTAACGTCAGTGGTAATTGTCTCAGATACTTCTGGTTCCTCGACTGGAGATGGCTTCTCCTCTACTACCGCACTAACGTCAGTGGTAATTGTCTCAGATACTTCTGGTTCCTCGACTGGAGATGGCTTCTCCTCTACAACATCCTTGACGTCGGTGGTACTTGTCTCAGATACTTCTGGTTCCTCGACTGGAGATGGCTTCTCCCCTACTACCGCCTTAACGTCAGTAGTAATTGTCTCAGATACTTCCGGTTCCTCGACTGGAGATGGCTTCTCCTCTACTACCGCCTCAACGTCAGTGGTAATAGTCTCAGATACTTCTGGTTCCTCGACTGGAGATTGCTTCTCCTCTAATACCGCCTTAACGTCAGTGGTAATAGTCTCAGATACTTCCGGTTCCTCGACTGGAGATGGCTTCTCCTCTACCACCGCCTTAACGTCAGTGGTAATTGTCTCAGATACTTCTGGTTCATCTACTACAGCCTTAACGTGAGTGGTAATTGTCTCAGATACTTTTGGTTTTTCGACTGGAGATGGCTTCTCCTTTACTACCGCCTTAACGTCAGTGGAAATTGTCTCAGATATTTCTTGTTCCTCGACTGGAGATGGCTTCTCCTCTTCTACCGCCTTAACGTCAGTGGTAATTGTCTCAGATATTTCTGGTTCCTCAACTGGAGATTGCTTCTCCTCTACTCCCGCCTTAACGTCAGTGGTAATAGTCTCAGATACTTCCGGTTCCTCGACTGGAGATGGCTTCTCCTCTACTACCGCCTTAACGTCAGTGGTAATTGTCTCAGATACTTCTGGTTCATCTACTACCGCCTTAACGTCAGTAGTAATTGTCTCAGATACTTCCGGTTCTTCGACTGGAGATGGCTTCTCCTCTACTACCGCCTTAACGTCAGTGGTAATAGTCTCAGATACTTCTGGTTCCTCGACTGGAGATTGCTTCTCCTCTACTACCGCCTTAACGTCAGTGGTAATAGTCTCAGATACTTCCGGTTCCTCGACTGGAGATGGCTTCTCCTCTACTACCGCCTTAACGTCAGTGGTAATTGTCTCAGATACTTCTGGTTCATCTACTACAGCCTTAACGTGAGTGGTAATTGTCTCAGATACTTTTGGTTCTTTGACTGGAGATGGCTTCTCCTCTACTACCGCCTTAACATCAGTGGTAATTGTCCCAGATATTTCTGGTTCCTCGACTGGAGATGGCTTCTCCTCTACTACCGCCTTAACGTCAGTGGTAATTGTCTCAGATACTTCTGGTTCCTCGACTGGAGACGGCTTCTCCTCTACTACCGCCTTAACGTCAGTGGTAATTGTCTCAGATACTTCTGGTTCTTCGACTTGAGATGGCTTCTCCTCTACTACCGCCTTAACGTCAGTGGTAATAGTCTCGGTTACTTCTGGTTCCCCGACTGGAGATGGCTTCTCCTCTACTCCCGCCTTAACGTCAGTGGTAATAGTCTCGGTTACTTCTGGTTCCTCGACTGGAGATTGCTTCTCCTCTACTACCGCCCTAACGTCAGTGGTAATTGTCTTAGATACTTCTGGTTCTTCGACTGGAGATGGCTTGTCCTTTATTTCAGCCTGAACGCCAGTGGTAATAGTCTCGGTTACTTCTGGTTCCTCGACTGGAGATCGCTTTTCCTCTACTACAGCCTTAACGTCAGTAGTAATAGTCTCCTTTACTTCTGGTTGCTCGACTGGTGACCGCTGCTCCTCTACTACAGCCTTAACGTCAGTAGTAAAAGTCTCGGTTACTTCTGGTTCCTCGACTCGAGATGGCATCTCCTCCATTACACCTTTTACTTCAGTGGTAATAGATTCAGATACTTTGGTTGTAATTGTTTCAATTATTTTTGGTTTCGCAACTGCTGGTGAAGGCTTCTGCTTGACTACATCTTGAATGCTAGTTGCGATTGTTTTGACTACTTGCTTGATTATATTCTCAGTTACTGCTAGTGTCTCGACTGATGATTGTTTGTCCTGTACTACCGCCCCAACTTTGTCAAGAATGGGCTTGACATCGGCATCGGTCACTTCATGTTTGCTATGAATGGCCGTATGTTCGGTTTTGACTTCCTCAACAACATCGGTATATACCTTTACTTCGGTGGTTACTTCCTTAACCCTGGTAGGTATTATCGTTTCTTCGGTAATGACATCATGTACCTCATCAGGTACTACCTTTATTTCGCTTAGGACTTCCTCAGTTTCGTCGGTCATGTCTTTTAATTTAGTAACAACATGCTTAACTTTTTCTGGAATGACCTTCAGTTCGGTAACGACTTGTTCATCTTCGTCTAGAATGTCCTTTACTTCGGTAACGAGTTGTTGAACTTTAGCTGGAATGTCTCTTACTTCGGTAATTTCCTTCTCAACTTCGTCTGGAATGTCCTGTAATTTGATTTGTTCATCTTTGTGTGGAACGTCCTTAACTTCGGTAACGATTTGTTGAACTTTGTCTGGAATGTCCTTGACTTCAGTAGCAACTTTTTCAATCTTGTCAGGAATGTCTTTTACTTTGGTCACAACTTCCTCAGCCTTGTCAGGAATGTCCCTTACTTCCGCAAAGACTTCATCAACTTTGTCTGGAGTGTGGTCTTCTTCGGTTATGATTAGTTGAACTTTCTCTGGAATGTCCTTTACTTCGGTAACGACTTCGTCAACTATATCAGGAATGTCCTTTACTTCGGTAATGATGTGTTTAACTTTTACTGGAATGTCCTTTACTTCGTCAATGACTTCCTCGATCTTGTCAGGAATGTCCTTTACTACGGTTATGATGTGTTGAACTTTCTCTGGAATGTCCTTTACTTCGTCAATGACTTCCTCGATCTTGGCAGGACTGTCCTTTACATCGGTAAAGATTCCCTCAACCTTGTCAGGAATGTCCTTTACTTCGGTTACAATTCCCTCAACCTTGTCAGGAATGTCCTTTTCTTCGGTAAGAGCTTCCTTGTCTTTGTCAGGAATGCTCTTTACTTCAGGTACAACTTCCTCAACCTTGACAGGAATGTCCTTTTCTTCGGTAAGAGCTTCCTCGTCTTTGTCAGGAATGTCCTTTACTTCGGTTACAATTCCCTCAACCTTGTCAGGAATGTCCTTTTCTTCGGTAAGAGCTTCCTCGTCTTTGTCAGGAATGTCCTTTACTTCGGTGACAACTTCCTTAACCTTGACAGGAATGGCCTTTACTTCGGTAACAACTTCCTCAACCTTTTCATGAATGTCCTTTACTTCGGTGACAACTTCCTCAACCTTGTCAGGAATGTCCTTTACTTCGGTAACAACTTCCTCTACCTTGGCAGGAATGTTCTTTACTTCGGTAACAACTTCCTCAACCTTGTCAGGAATGTCCTTTACTTCGGTAACAACTTCCTCAACCTTGTCAGGAATGTCCTTTACTTCGGTAACAACTTCCTCAACCTTGTCATGAATGTCCTGTACTTCGGTAACAACTTCCTCAACCTTGGCAGGAATGTCCTTTTCTTCGGTAACAACTTCCTCAACCTTGTCAGGAATGTCCTTTACTTCGGTAACAACTTCCTCAACCTTGTCATGAATGTCCTTTACTTCGGTAACAACTTCCTCAACCCTGTCAGGAATGTCCTTTACTTCGGTAACAACTTCCAAAAAATTGTCAGGAATGTCCTTTACTTCAGTAACAACTTCCTTAACCTTGTCAGGAATGTCCTTTACTTCGGTAACAACTTCCTCAACCTTGTCAGGAATGTCCTTTACTTCGGTAACAACTGGTTCAACCTTGTCAGGAATGTCCTTTACTTCGGTAACAACTTCCTCAACCTTGTCAGGAATGTCCTTTACTTCGGTAACAACTACCTCAACCTTGTCAGGAATGTCCTTTACTTCGGCAATGATTTCCTCAACCTTGTCAGGAATGTCCTTTACTTCGGTAATGGCTTCCTTAACCTGGTCAGGAATGTCCCTTACTTTGGAAACGACTTCCTCAACCTTGTCAGGAATGTCCTTTTCTTCGGTAAGAACCTTCTCGACTTGGTCAGGAATGTCCTTTACTTTGGTAACGACTTCCTCAACCTGGTCAGGAATGTCCTTTACTTCGGTAACGGCTTCCTCAACCTTGTCAGGAATGTCCTTTACTTCGGTAGCAACCTCCTCAACCTTGTCAGGAATGTCCTTTACTTTGGTAACGACTGTCTGAACATGGTCAGAAATGTCATTTACTTCGATAACGACTTCCTCAACCTGGTCAGGAATGTCCTTTACTTCGGTAGCAACCTCCTCAACCTTGTCAGGAATGTCCTTTACTTCGGCAATGACTTCCTCGACCTTGTCAGGAATGTCCTTTACTTCGGCAGTGACTTCCTCAACCTTGTCAGAAATGTCCTTTACTTCGGCAGTGACATCCTCAACCTTGTCAGGAATGTCCTTTACTTCAGCAGTGACTTCCTCAACCTTGTCAGGAATGTCCTTTACTTCAGCAGTGACTTCCTCAACCTTGTCAGGAATGTCCTTCACTTCAACAGTGACTTCCTCAACCTCGTCAGGAATGTCCTTAACTTCGGCAGTGACTTCCTCAACCTTGTCAGGAATGTCCTTTTCTTCAGCAGTGACTTCCTCAACCTTGTCAGGAATGTCCTTTACTTCAGCAGTGACTTCCTCAACCTTGTCAGGAATGTCCTTTACTTCGGCAGTGACTTCCTCAACCTTGTCAGGAATGTCCTTTACTTCAGCAGTGACTTCCTCAACCTTGTCAGGAATGTCCTTTACTTCGGCAGTGACATCCTCAACCTTGTCAGGAATGTCCTTTATTTCAGCAGTGACTTCCTCAACCTTGTCAGGAATGTCCTTTACTTCAGCAGTGACTTCCTCAACCTTGTCAGGAATGTCCTTTACTTCGGCAGTGACTTCCTCGACCTTGTCAGGAATGTCCTTTACTTCAACAGTGACTTCCTCAACCTCGTCAGGAATGTCCTTAACTTCGGCAGTGACTTCCTCCACCTTGTCAGGAATGTCCTTTACTTCAGCAGTGACTTCCTCAACCTTGTCAGGAATGTCCTTTACTTCGGAAATGACTTCCTCGACCTTGTCAGGAATGTCCTTTACTTCAACAGTGACTTCCTCAACCTCGTCAGGAATGTCCTTAACTTCGGCAGTGACTTCCTCCACCTTGTCAGGAATGTCCTTTACTTCAGCAGTGACTTCCTCAACCTTGTCAGGAATGTCCTTTACTTCGGCAATGACTTCCTCGACCTTGTCAGGAATGTCCTTTACTTCGGCAGTGACTTCCTCAACCTTGTCAGAAATGTCCTTTACTTCGGCAGTGACATCCTCAACCTTGTCAGGAATGTCCTTTACTTCAGCAGTGACTTCCTCAACCTTGTCAGGAATGTCCTTTACTTCAGCAGTGACTTCCTCAACCTTGTCAGGAATGTCCTTCACTTCAACAGTGACTTCCTCAACCTCGTCAGGAATGTCCTTAACTTCGGCAGTGACTTCCTCAACCTTGTCAGGAATGTCCTTTTCTTCAGCAGTGACTTCCTCAACCTTGTCAGGAATGTCCTTTACTTCGGCAGTGACTTCCTCAACCTTGTCAGGAATGTCCTTTACTTCAGCAGTGACTTCCTCAACCTTGTCAGGAATGTCCTTTACTTCGGCAGTGACATCCTCAACCTTGTCAGGAATGTCCTTTACTTCAGCAGTGACTTCCTCAACCTTGTCAGGAATGTCCTTTACTTCAGCAGTGACTTCCTCAACCTTGTCAGGAATGTCCTTTACTTCGGCAGTGACTTCCTCGACCTTGTCAGGAATGTCCTTTACTTCAACAGTGACTTCCTCAACCTCGTCAGGAATGTCCTTAACTTCGGCAGTGACTTCCTCCACCTTGTCAGGAATGTCCTTTACTTCAGCAGTGACTTCCTCAACCTTGTCAGGAATGTCCTTTACTTCAGCAGTGACTTCCTCAACCTTGTCAGGAATGTCCTTTCCTTCGGCAGTGACTTCCTCAACCTTGTCAGGAATGTCCTTTACTTCAGCAGTGACTTCCTCAACCTTGTCAGGAATGTCCTTTACTTCGGCAATGACTTCCTCGACCTTGTAAGGAATGTCCTTTACTTCGGTAACGACTTCCTCAACCTCGATAGGAATGTCTTTCACTTCGGCAACGACTTCTTCAACCTGGTCAGGAATGTCCTTTACTTTGGTAACGACTTCCTTAACCTGGTCAGGAATGTCCCTTACTTTGGCAACGACTTCCTCAACCTTGTCAGGAATGTCCTTTACTTCGGTAACAACTTTCTCAACCTGGTCAGGAATGTCCTTTACTTTGGTAACTACTTCCTCAACCATGTCAGGAATGTCCTTTACTTTGATAACAACTTCCTCAACCTGGTCAGGAATGTCCTTTACTTCAGCAGTGACTTCCTCAACCTCGTCAGAAATGTCCTTTACTTCAGCAGTGACTTCCTCATCCTTGTCAGGAATGTCCTTTACTTCGGCAATGACTACCTCGACCTTGTCAGGAATGTCCTTTACTTCGGCAGTGACTTCCTCAACCTTGTCAGGAATGTCCTTTACTTCAGCAGTGACTTCCTCAACCTTGTCAGGAATGTCCTTTACTTCAGCAGTGACTTCCTCAACCTTGTCAGGAATGTCCTTTACTTCGGCAGTAACTTCCTCAACCTTGTCAGGAATGTCCTTTACTTCAGCAGTGACTTCCTCAACCTTGTCAGGAATGTCCTTTACTTCGGCAGTAACTTCCTCAACCTTGTCAGGAATGTTCTTTACTTCGGCAATGACTTCCTCGACCTTGTCAGGAATGTCCTTTACTTCAGCAGTGACTTCCTCAACCTTGTCAGGAATGTCCTTTACTTCGGCAGTGACTTCCTCGACCTTGTCAGGAATGTCCTTTACTTCGGCAGTGACTTCCTCAACCTTGTCAGGAATGTCCTTTACTTCGGCAGTGACTCCCTCAACCTTGTCAGGAATGTCCTTTACTTCGGCAATGGCTTCCTCGACCTTGTCAGGAATGTCCTTTACTTCAGCAGTGACTTCCTCAACCTTGTCAGGAATGTCCTTTACTTCGGCAGTGACTTCCTCAACCTTGTCAGGAATCTCCTTTACTTCGGCAGTGACTTCCTCAACCTTGTCAGGAATGTCCTTTACTTCGGCAGTGTTTTCCTCAACCTTGTCAGGAATGTCCTTTACTTCGGCAGTGACTTCCTCAACCTTGTCAGGAATCTCCTTTACTTTGGCAGTGACTTCCTCAACCTTGTCAGGAATGTCCTTTACTTCGGCAGTGACTTCCTTAACCTTGTCAGGAATGTCCTTTACTTCGGCAGTGACTTCCTCGACCTTGTCAGTAATGTCCTTTACTTCGTTAGTTATTTCTTTAATTTGGTCAGGTTTTTCCTTCACTTCAGACATGATATCCTGGATGTTGTCACTTGTGTGGTCGACTAAAGCAATTTGTTCGAGGGTAGATTTTTCAATATTAGTTTGAGTATGTAAGAAAGTGTCCGTAATTTTAGTTGCGACGGTTTCAATAGATTTAATTGCGGTTTCAGTTACTATAGCTGCCTGTACTGACTGCGTTTCAGTTGTGTCCGTGGTTGTAGAAATTTCATCTTCTACCATTCGAGGTTCATTAGGCGACACAGCCATCCTTGCAGCAAAAGCATCGGATATGATTTCTTCGCTTATCGGCACAAGATCAGCAAGTTCCGCAAATTCCCTCGATTCCGAGAGCGGAATGATCGATTCTTGTCCCTCGGGAGTTGGCGTCAAATCCGGCTTCAATTCCTTCACCTCTTCCTTGATCTTGCGAGTGGCTCGCTGCACCTCCGACATCAACTCCTTCATCTCGTGTTCGGTGACGTACTTCTTGGTCTCGCTGACGAGCTGAGCCTTGCGGGTCTTCGTCAGGAACGGTTCGCGAGTCTGGTGGAAAGTCGTGCTCGTCGCGTCCGACAAGAAGAAACCTTCCGATGTGCTGGCAATGCGCTCCTTACCGATGGCGATCTGTTCTGCGAATTCCTGGGGTGTTCCGGATATTTCGGTCGGTCTCCGAGGAACTCCATCCGTTGGCTGCTCAGCCTCGACCGCAGACTTAACCGCATCTGCGGTCGAAAGTTCTTCGGTGACTTTCGTTAGTGTTGGGTCTATCACGGATTGTAAAGATGGATCATCTTGTGTTTCGGGCATGTGAGCTGTCACATCTTCCGACGTTTCAGAAAGTAGCGCATCCTCTTCCGGTGTTTCACGTGTAATGACTGACTCGACTAGAGCAACTGATCTTTGTAGAATGCTTTCACCAGCGTGTATGATTTCGGCAAGTTTTTCCTCGAGCTCTGAAGGAACATCTTCATGTGCAGTTCCTTTAATTTCGGGCTCCTTTTCATCTTCGTGAATATCTTTTGCCGTTACCACATCAATAACGGTCTTCTTTTGTATGTCCGTAGGTTCAGCAGGCCTTTCTTTAGATGTTTCGGATGCTGTCTTAATTTCGGTTGCTGTTGTTTCAGTTGTTGAGACGCTAGCTTGCTGTTCATCGTGGTATTCGATAACAGTTTCTTCCTCAGTAGAAGACTCGACGTCCGAATGTGCTTGAGCAGAGTCTTCTTTTACTTTCAGGTCATCGGAATCTTTTCGGAGTTCTTCTTTTGAAGTGTCTGCCTCTTCTTTATCTACAATGTCGACTACTTTCAAACCGCTTGTCTCCAGAGATGTAACAACATCACTGGCTTTCTTTACTTCGGTGACCGTTGTGGTAACACTTTCCTTCAAATTTTCACCTGATTTAGTATCCGTTTTACTTTTTAATATAACTTCTTTGGTAATCTCCTCTGTAAGAACCTTACTACTTTTTGATACTACTTTCGTTATTTCACTGGTATCAGTAACAGTCTTAGTTAAGGTTCGTGTTAATATGTCATCTGAGATTGCCCCTGCACTCCTTTCTGAAACCGTGACGGAGGTTTTTACCAACACCTGTTCAGAAACTGGCACAATCTTCTCATCTTTAACAGCCGGTACCTCAACTGCAACAATTTCTCCTTCCATATCTTGCATGGATGTGGTGGATCGTTTCGATCTTCGTTTAGGTACGTCTTCGGTAACAATCTGTTCTTCAACTTCATCGATGGTAACTCCTTTTAATAAATACATTGTCTCTTCAATACCAAATTCTTTGGATTCTTGTTTTTCAAGAACCCCGATAACTCGTTTGGTTGAAGGCTCTGCTGTCAATGACTTCTCAACATCAACAACATTGGGTTCTTTTTCTGTAAGACGTTCTTCGGCCTGAGCTGCAGGTTTAGCCGGTACCTCTTTCTGAGCAAGTGTTACTTTTTTGAATACAACTGTCTCTTCTACCTGCTCAACAGGCACTTGTTTCTCCACAACCACATCTAGTGAAACAGTTTTATCGTCTCTAATCTCGGCAGTTGCCGGATCTTTAACCTGAGTTAGATCTACATGTACTGTTTGAGATTTCACTAAAAATTCTTTCTCCAAACCGACCACTTTTGACTTTACCTCGGTGGGAGACACTTTCTGGGTAACAACATCATCTTTAATGTCAGTAACAGGCAACTCTTTTACATCAATACGAGGCACTTCTTCAGGAGCCATCATATCTCCTTTTTCTATTGAAATGAAGGCTTCTGTTATATCTCTCACTTGCATCTTAATGGGAATGCTAAGCTCTTGTACTAGTGCAGATGCCAATATAGTATCCTCAATGGCAACTGATTGCACAGCCATTGCAGGCACATCTGAAACGGGCGTGGTAACCTCTTTGGGAATAGTCTTTTCCAAGACATCTAAATCTGACACGTCTTTTACAATCGCTTCTGTGACTGACTCTAAAGGCGGAGCCTCTTGTCGAATGAAATCACTCACCACGGTGACATACTCTGTGGTCTGTGTCGTAACAACTTCACTAGCCTTGGGAGCGCTGACAATTGTACGTTCGACATCTAAGAATGTTGCGCTATCGACGGTTTTGTCTTGTGCTATTTGGACAAGTTCTTTGGGAATGTCTTTGAAAATTTCAGGAATAGTAGGCGAGGTATCTTCTTTACCCGTAACAGAAATATGGATGTCTTCAACTTCTCCAGTTTGTTTAAAAGAATCAACATCTCCGAGTTGGAGAGTTTTAACATCTGCGACTAAAGGAATGTCTTCAATAATGTCTTTAATTATAACCATTTCGTCCACTTTATCAGCTAAAATATTGTCAGTTTTGCTATCACTTTCAACTTCAAGCGTACTCGAAATCGATTCAAACTTAACATCATCACTCTTGTCAGCAATAACAATAGAATCGTCTTCACGATGGGTAGAATCTTCTACAAAATATATAACTTCTTCCATTTTTTTCAATACTTTTTCTTCCGCTTTAACTAGCTGAGTAAGTTTCTCCTCGACTAGCGAAGGTTTCTCAATTTTACTCCTGGTATCAATACCGCTAGTCTGTGTAGGAACTTCAACCGGTTTTGGTACAACTTTCGTTTGCAAACTTTCAGTTGCGATTCTCTTCTCAATACTTTTAATAACCTGTGATATGGGCGGATAGGTATCGGGATCCTCTGCTTCGACTGTATCCTCCTCTTCTTCAGCTTCTTCATCTTCATCCTCATCTTCATCCTCATCTCCATCCAATTCTTCGGTTTCTGCTTTCGGTGCTAATTTGATATCCTCTCTCTCCTGTTCACTGATTCTCCTTCTCATCTGAAGAACCATTTCCATTTCTCTATCTCTATCTTCAGCGGACTCAGGTCGAGGTGAGGACACTCGACGTTCCTGAATCATCGTCTCGTCGAATTCTTCACCCTCAGATTGGGTGAATATCTTTTGTAATTGTTTTATCTTTGGGCCAATGTGCTTGGGCGTTGTCGGAACCGAAGGTATCTTGACCGATTTCACATCAGCCAAAGTCTCTTGAGCTTCCTTGATACTTTCCTTACTCTCTTTCTCCTCCCGTAACTTCTGCACGTGAATTTCTTCCCTGTGTATTTTAACAGATTTGAATTCTGTAGTTGCAATCTCCTTCTCAATCGCTGCCCTCACATCTTCTACAACAAACTGTTTCGGGACCGAATCATCAACTTTCTTGATTTCTTTGACAACAACGACTGGCTTTTCTTGGGTTCTTTGTTGTGCACCCTCTATCATTCTGATCAACGCCTTCACATCGCCAGAGTCACGTCTACTGACAACGACCTCGTCTTCAATCGGATGCTTATCTTTGGGTTGCGGTATATCTATCGGCGGAGATCTCATCATGCCGCCAACATCTATGGACAGGCTTCCGTCGATACGAATCGGACTCACGCTCGCGTCCTTCGTGGCAACGCTATCTGTCGAAACGCCCGCCTCGGACGTTTCAATCTGCAACGGAGACAACGCTACCGACGTCGACTCCGACTTGAAGTCCATGGGACTGCAAGCCATGTCCGAGTATTGTGTCAGTACGATCTCCTCTTCTAGGAAGACCAGGTCGGCACTGGGAAGACCCAGTCCTATATCGTCTGCCTGGATTGGACTGAGACCTGCGTCAGTTAGTTCTGCCTCCTCGCCGCCCGTGTCTACGGCCGTGTCCGACAGAGCGCTCTGATCGTCGAGCAGGTCGAATGCCGTGTCCGAGAACAGTGTACGGTCTTGCAAGAAGGAAACTCCGTGAGGTTTCCTAGCTGGACTCGTCATGGTGTCTGTAGTGCCGCGCGTTATGCTTATCCCTGTGTCTGTAATGTGGTGCGATACGCTGTCTTCCGTCATCGGGCTGTCGAACGCGGGTGATCCGGCTCTTTCCAAAGACTCGTAACGGAAAACACTCTTTTTACCGCTGAAGATAACCGTATCTTCACGTTTACGTTCTTTGGTTATATCGGTGGCGCCGTCTACCCCATCTCCCGGAGGAAGAGGGATTATGTACACATCCCGACGTTCGCCGGGGCTGGCCAACGATTCTTCCGGCGTCACTTCGTCGACCTGCGATCCTCCGGTACCGGCCTTGGTCGTCGTACCGACGTCGACGCGTTCCGACGTCTCTTTGCCGCCCGCGTCACGTCGCGTGGTCGTCACGCTGATGTGAGACTGTGACCTGATCGATATCTCTACGTCACGCGTACCGTAGAGGGTGAGACGACTCTCGGCCGTCGCGGAAGCTTCCCGCGTTCGCACCTCTTTCCGCCCGATGACCAACTCCAAAGTGGGCGGCGGTATCGAACTACGGGTACCCGGCGCGGGTAGGGGCGGATCCGGATTGGGACTGGACAAGGCTTGTCCTTCTAGAGGACTCGTGCCTCGATTGACGTGAGTACCGTCCTCGGAAGAACTCTGACCGCTGACGTTACCGTCGTCGCTACCAGTTCCCCTATCCGTGGTTTTACCTTGTCCTTCGTCGTCGTCTTTCGGTTGTTCTCCAGCTTTCCCGTCGTCCTTCTCCTTCTCATCGCCATCACTAGCCTGCTCCCCTGTCTTCCTCTTTTTATCCTCTTGCCCTAACACTTTCTCCTCCTTACTCCCTTCACCTAGCACGTCTTTCTCCTTCTTGTCGCCTACCCCTACTCCGCCAGACAGTCTTTCCACCTGTTGGAACGTGATCTTTTTCTTACGAATCTCCGCTTCGAGTTTAATATTCTCCTTGTGTTTCATATCCTTTGCGCCCTTCTCCGCCTCGGGCGACCTGACGCCGTGTATGTTCAATTCACCCGGTCTAACGTGTTCTACTACGGGCCCGACATGTTCTTCGGGCCTGATGTTCTCTACGCTCTCACTGGTTTTGTGTAAATCATCCCTAACGTCCGCAACGGTCTCGGGCGAGTCGAACCGAGGGTCGGTCGAGTCCCCCTCGCCGGATTCGCTCGGCTCGGCTGACGCGAGGACCCGCCTACCTCCGCCGACATGCAGCCTCCCATCGTCGTCACGGGGAGGCGGAGTTTCCAGCAAGAACTGCTCTTGGAATCCCTCTGTGTCCAGGGAGTCATCATCCTCCTGGGGTGAGGCACTCGCAACTGTTTCCCACACCACGGGCAAGCAACAATGGGACAATAACAGAGAGAAAAACATCATTAGTTTCCCATCTGTATATATAGTAGTACACGTATGTGTTCTTTTTTAATTTTTTTTTGCCAATGGTGTGCGCGTCGATAGATGATGCCAAGTGGTTCATAGGAAGGAGGTATTGGCAGTGTCTGTCCAGCGGTGAGTGGGTATGATGATAATAATAATAACAATAATAATAATAAACCAGTGAGAAAGAGATACATCAGCCATATCAATATAAAACAAGCGAGCATTTTCATCCAACCAAAGAAGTAAGCGGTTTCTACGGTATGGCGAAGAGGAATGTCCATTTCTAATGCATATGTACGCATAATGATAATAAATGTGCACACTAGGTAAACGGTTCACCCACCCCAATCAATAAAAAATGTCTATTTGCAATTCATAAAGAATAGCTTGCTCTAGTTTGTAGCCGGATCTTCTAGGACACTAATTACCAAGCTATGGTTCAACGTCAGTGCATTGAAACCAATGTGGGTTTCACAAGCACTCCATGAAAACAAAAACTTACTGGTGAATCATTTTGTGAGGCATCGCTTAGGTTTTGTAAAAATCTTCTCGTTAGTGCCAATCTAAGCACCGGATTCCTTGGCAAAGCACATTAGATCTAAGCCCGGAATCTTGAAGACTTATGTGATATCTCAAACAAATAGATTTTCTTCTCATATTAAAATGATCTTACAAGCGAATTTTTGCTTTTGGTTTTTACTAAATATTTTATTAGGCCTAGGATTCCAGTTTTTGTTTTCACGTTTCTAGTCATGCTAGGTTTTACTAACCTGCCAACACCAAAACCGGGGTTCTGTCTGCTGAAAACATGGCCTCTCTTACCGTCACACACACATGCAATGGTTCATAGTATCCAGTCACAGTTATATTTTGCAAGTGATTACCTAATCTTTCCTTGAGGTACAGTCGTCGTTCGCTTAGTGGCTTACATGACTCACATTCCTGATTCTCAGCGATAACAATTCTTATTCTGTTTCTATGTAGGTGTTAAATGTATCATAAGTAATGTTTTTGAATAATCGAGGCGCTAAATTGCATCAATTTATTTGCAGTTAGAGATACTGTAAAATTCATTATGCATCTGGTTCGCAAGGCACCTTTAAAGGGCACATTTCAATAGCAGGAACTATCCCAGTTTTGAAACCTCTCCATCGGTTTAAAACAATTGAAGCAGTTCACCTAGCTAGATTTCCGATCTGTTACATAATCAGGATGTAGACAGGTCAAGACTCACAAGTAGAACTCGCCTTTTTTATCGACATTACGATCCAGATGTCAAATAAGCTCTCTACCTGATTCTTCTACGTATAGGCATACTTATTAAAACACATTTTCGTGCTTTAGCCAGGTATCTCGTCACATGAAAATGTCATATAATTAGATTTACAGAAACTGAAAGTGGCGTCTCCAAAATCGGTGAAGATATTTCATAACCGGCATTTGAAAAATAACTTGGCATACATATGACCTCGGTGGAGACAGAATTAAGTTGTTTCTCGGATACTAACTTGCTCGCTTCAAGTTGTGATTGGCTCCTTAGTGTATAATCATCCCAATGTCTATCTCCCAAAATCTATCTGCATCTCCAGACGTAAATCCTTTAAAATGGCTCCCATAGGGTTTATAAATATACGGATCTAATCTCGTGGATAAATGTATAACTGTTTGTAACCTAACAACGTTGGCAATTCTTGTTGTTCTGCTTTGTGTAAAAAAGATTCTTGTGTACATTAGGAAATAGTTAAGCACCGAAGCTACTATTAGTTATCAATATATTTCCCTTACAACTGGTGTGTCTAGTTACCTTTTTATTCTTCGACTACTTATTTAAATGCTTTCGATTATCTCTTCTGGCTACAGGTAGCATCTTATTTGCTACTTCTTTAATCATTGCAATACCAATACTGAAGTCCCCATCCACTCAATCAGACACACACCCCCACAACTTTACAACCCCTACGTACAGTAATCAAAACTTTGTTGTTTTGCGTTCTAAAACTCCAACTATTATGGTTCATGTTGTCAATCGGTGGATTGATTTGAAACAGTTCTCCATTCCTTCCTTTTTGCCTGATCTCCTCATTTCCTTTTCTCCCTGATCTCCTCTAACTTCCTTTCCTTTCCTTTTCGCCTGACCTCCTCTCATTTCAATTCCTTTCTTTTTCGCCTGATCTCCTCTCATTTCCATTCCTTCCTTTTTGCCTGATCTCATCTAAATTCAATTCCTTCCTTTTCTGCCTGATCTCTCATTTCCATTCCTTCCGCCCGATCTCATTTTTTCCCTTTCTTATTCCGTTTTCTGATAGATATCTATTACGCAGCACATTCTACACTATCTATTGCATAGATTCAAATCTTATCTGCCTTACTACTTATTTCTGCCACTTGTCCTTCAAATGTACGCTTTACAATACGTGTTCCGAGGCAACCTTACAGATGCTTTCGAAGAAATCGTGACCAATCAGCGATCGCTATTTCAAGATTGAGGATCACTCGTCTATGACGAGAGACTGTACCATGGAAAGCGTTGTCGTTTGTTTGAACGCACGTGACTCGATATCAGGGAACCAGGAAGTGTGTGTGTACACACCTATCCACTAAGTCAGAGACTGTACCATGGAAAGCGAATTGTCGTTTGTTTGAACGCACGTGACTCGATATCAGGGAACCAGGAAGTGTGTGTGTACACACCTATCCACTAAGTCAGAGACTGTACCATGGAAAGCGAATTGTCGTTTGTTTGAACGCACGTGACTCGATATCAGGGAACCAGGAAGTGTGTGTGTACACACCTATCCACTAAGTCAGAGACTGTACCATGGAAAGCGAATTGTCGTTTGTTTGAACGCACGTGACTCGATATCAGGGAACCAGGAAGTGTGTGTGTACACACCAAGCCACCGAGTCAGAGACTGTACCATGGAAAGAGTAGTTGTTTGTTTGAATGCGTGTGACTCGATATCAGGGAACCAGGAAGTGTGTGTGACCGGTATAAGTCCGGCAACATCTCTTGTCGAGCATGCGTGTTTACCTTCAGTTTGCACAGCGATGTGTCCCCTTGGCCCGTGGTTGGTCGGACGGTAAATCAGACCAACCATGGTCAGACCAAAGAGAATGTGAAAATAATTCGAATGATGATGATCATGATGATGAAATGGTTCCTGTTTAACATGAATTTCAAAAAAGGATTCTTCATGAAGTAAAGAATGATGATTGACAATGTGATGACGGTGAACGAATGACAAGTATATAGTAATCGATGTGCAAAAAGAGTTCGTTTTCTCTCTCCGAACAATGGTGTATCAATCACAGTTGCAAGATGCAAAGCCGGGTGTAACGTACGGCGAGGGACCAACACATTTATTTGGTGCGTGTGAGAAACTGGTCAGTAAACTCTCTGTAAAAGAAATCGCCATTTGTTGATAAGCAAGTAATAGGTGAGGAGTGCTACAGCTAAGTCTAAGCAGAGCCTAAATAATTTAAACCGAGAGTTAAGGGTCGAATGCACAGTCACGACTCTAGCCGCCTTCAACTTAACGTCTCCTCAGCTTAGTGCAACAATAGCTCAACGGACCGTCTTCAAGGTGTACAAAACAAACAATTCTGTGATGGTAGTTGAGCCGTTGTTGAGCTGAGAAAAAGCTGAGTTAAAAAGGGTTTGCATTGTCGGAACTGCACACCTGGCTCAAAATGAGTCGTCGTGAAACTGAATTGAAATCAAGCGAGTATAGTTCACACGGTTCTAGTTTGAAACTTAGTGTAGGTTGGACGCTACTTTTATTTAAAAAAAAATATAATAGGCCCTACACTATTAACATATTTAGTTCAACAATTATGTAAAAGTGGTCTCTAAAATGGTCTTTAAAATAGAACTAACACTTAAACTAGAAAACACTTTCACTTAAAAAAAAAAAAAGGTTCAAGAGACTAAATTTTGAACATTGCCAAAAGTGTGTGAATGTTTTGGTACGACATCCGGTTACTACTTGTTTGTATTCCCGCTCGATTCTCACACCCATGTTTTAATTAAATAGAAAAGTTGACTACAGTTTAATGCTCGAAAAACAAGTACACAATAGAAAATCAATACACGATTCAATGCTGATGACTTTTCACTGGACATTTTAACGGCTGTAAAGTGAAATACGGTGACAAACTAAATTTGTCCAGTAGCTAACAACCGTTTAGAAATAGTTGACAGTAAAATGCGGCAAATAACCGCACTTATTAATTGTAATTGTTAACGTTTCATAATATTTGATAGAAGCACAAGTAATTGATTTAAACTACAGATAAAAATTGAAGATTTAAATTTTTAATTGATTGTAAATAGTGATTTAATCATTTTTAACATATCGATATTGCATGAATATACAACAATAAAGACAAAAATAAAAATTCAGAATTTTCATGACAAAAAAAAACGTTTAAACTTTCGAAACTGTCGGGTATAATTTAGGCAATGATGAATAAAATGTCATAACTACTGACATGAACGTTTGACGATTTCTTTTAAGGATTAATTGACCATTTTCCACGTCAACTTCCATCGCTTTTGTCCTACTGTATAGGTTCTACCATCTTGTCTGTCCTACTGTATAGGTTCTACCATCTTGTCTGCCCTACTGTATGGGTTCTACCATCTTGTCTGTCCTACTGTATAGGTTCTACCATCTTGTCTGCCCTACTCTAAGGGTGGGTTCCACCATTTTGTCCGCCCAGCTTGAGTTTTTCATTCTATATCCACGTGAGTGAGTGAGTTAGTTGTTAATACTGAACCCCAGGGTTACATGCTCTAGATACAAGCCAACACTAAGTGCTAAGTGGTAAGTGGTAAGAAGCATAAATCAAAACTAGGGGCGGCTCACACAAGTACTACAAACAGCATTACATAAAACATACAAAGCATGAAGCAAATTGAAGGGTTCTTTTTCATGATACGGCGGCGGGGGTGTTGAGTTGTCACACGAACGCGTCAAATAGGGAGACGTTGCTTTCTAACGTAGGTGACGTGACCTTGTGTAGTAAGTAGTACAACAACACACATGTATCACGCATACACCACGTATACACACATTCATGCATACAACACGAATAAACACATACAACACGTATACAACACGTATACAGCACGTATACACACATTCATGCATACAACACGAATAACCACATACAACACGTATACAACACGTATACATACATTCATGCATACAACACGTATACAACACGTATACAGCCCGTATACACACATTCATGCATACAACACGTATAAACACATACGACACGTATAAACACATACAACACGTATACACACATACAACACGTATACACACATACAACACGTATACACACATACAACACGTATTCACACATTAATGCATACAACACGTATAAACACATACAGCACGTATACACACATACAACACGTATACACACATACAACACGTATACACACATACAACACGTATACACACACATACAACACGTTTACACATTCATGCATACAACACGTATAAACACATACAACACGTATACACACATACAACACGTATACACACATACAACACGTATACACACATACAACACGTATACACACATACAACACGTATACACACATACAACACGTATACACACATACAACACGTATACACACACATACAACACGTTTACACATTCATGCATACAACACGTATACACACATACAACACGTATATACATTCATGCATAGAACACGTATATACACATTCATGCATACAACACGTGTATACACACATACAACACGTATAAACACATACAACACGTATACAACACGTATACAGCACGTATACACACATTCATGCATACAACACGTATAAACACATATACTACGTATACAACACGTATACAGCACGTATACATACATTCATGCATACAACACATATAAACACATACAACACGTATACACACATTAATGCATACACCACGTATAAACACATACAACACGTATACACACATTCATGGATACAACACGTGTATACACACATACAACACGTATACACACATACAACACGTATACACATTCATGCACATATACACATGCATGCTCAAACACACATATACAAACACATGCACATACTATCATACATAAACGCATCCACGTAAACAAGCACAATATGTAGCCCACTCGCACAATCTTTACATACACACGAATACAACATGTATACATACAATCATGCATATACACACAGTCACGCATAAACACACACGTACAACATGTATACACACAAACACTCATATACTACACATATATATCATATATAAACACAGACATGTAAACAAACACAATATGCACTCACATGTATACACAACTGCAAGACAACTTAACATGTAAACACTACAATAAACAATCACACAAAATATACACCATCACAACAACCATACATGTATACACATGTACACACAACTCCAAGACAACTCGACATGTATACACTACAATAAACAATCACACAAAATATACACCAGCACAACAACCAGACATGTATACAGGTCACATACAAGCACACACATGTACTCACAACTCCAAGACAACTCAACATGTATACACTACAATATACAGTCACACAACCATACATAAGCGCAACAACCAAACATGTATACAGGTCACATACAAGAATACACATGTACACACACAACTCCAAGACAACTCCACATGTACTACAATATACAATAACACAACCATACACCAGCACAACAACCATACATGTATACACATGCACACACAACTCCAAGACAACTCAACATGTATACACTACAATATACAGTCACACAACACAACCATACATAAGCGCAACAACCAAACATGTATACAGGTCACATACAAGAACACACATGTACACACACAACTCCAAGACAACTCCACATGTATGTACTACAATATACAATAACACAACCATACACCAGCACAACAACCATACATGTACACACAACTCCAAGACAACTCCACATGTATATGCTACAATATACAATAACACAATCATACACCAGCACAACAACCATACGTGTATACACATGTACACACAACTCCAAGACAACTCAACATGTATACACTACAATATACAATCACACAACCATACACCAGCACAACAACCAGACATGTATACAGGTCACATACAACACACACATGTACACACAACTCCAAGACAACTCAACATGTATACACTACAATATACAGTCACACAACCATACATAAGCGCAACAACCAAACATGTATACAGGTCACATACAAGAACACACATGTACACACAACTCCGACAACTCAACATGTATACACTACAATATACAGTCACACAACCATACACCAGCACAACAACCAGACATGTATACACATGTACACACAACTCCGACAACTCAACATGTATACACTACAATATACAATCACACAACCATACATCAGCACAACAACCATACATGTATACAGGTCACATACAAGCACACAAAATACAAAGACAACTCAACACGTATACACTACAATATACAATCACACAAAATATACATCAAGCTTTCACAGTCACACAGCAAATACATGATACGTACATCACCTCAATATACAAGAACACACAACGTGTACACATATTCATACATAAGTACACAAACACGCAATACATGTGTGAAACGCACAACATTACCTATGTTGAATTATTACTCCAATATTTGTGTGCATTCTGCGTAATTCGGGGAATCCACCGCTACGACCGTCGTTTTCGTGACAACTCAAACCTCTCTTTTGTAGTTGTAGGCATAACAAAGGCATTAGGTTTAATACCAAAGTATACGTTTTAAAGTATAGGTACCTCGCGAAATAAGATCTTACAATAATGTAATGATAAGAATGTTCACAATTAACTGCGTATTAAAATTAATACAACAACGTTCTTAAATCTTTTAAAATTGAAAAACGCCTAATTGAGCAAGAAATAAAACTATAGAGGTAAAACAAGCGATCCTTTTAAAAGTTTGTACTGGATCGTTGTTGAGTCCTTACAAAAAGTATCGGTACCTTGTTTCATAAAAGCCATTTGTGAGTTGGATAACTGGTTTCTTAAATAATAAAAATGTTAAAACTTTGAAGCTTATTCTTTTCTTAAAAAAAAATCTATATGAAAAATATCTCATGGTGAAAAATTGTACGACTCCTTTAAAAGGACAAAGATATCTGCATCGGAAAACGAAACCATTGGAATTCAGCAGATATTTCTAAAAAAAAAAAAAGCTTCTAAAACCGGCTACGCGTAAAAATCAACTATCCCACTTAAACAAAGCTTGGGAAAAGTAGACAACTGTTTTTGTTCACCAGAATACACAACAAAACTCTGAACTAGTAAACGCCATACATTGATTTCTTACTAAAAAAATTATTTTTTCAACATTCTAGAAAATTTAAGAACGTAGACAGATTTCAGTGCAATTAATAAAATATCCATCAAAAAGAACCCTTCAAATGACTCACCTTGGGTCTAGTTTAAAAACAAATGCAGAATATATCAAAAGGACGGAAGGAAGTTGTATAGAAATTCGGAAGGAAAATGATGGAACTCAGAGGGAAATTCTGTTACAAACTTCCCCTGCAAATGAAACAAGTTTCAAACATGTAAGAACATATTAAGAAGAGTTATACCACAACATGACGAGTACTGACTTATTGTTTACGTTCCACGATTCAATTGTTTGAGACGAGGCATCGTTGGTCGTTAGAAGCAACCGTGATTTAGAAGCAACCGCCATTTAGAAGCAACCGCCATTTAGAAGCAACCGCCATTTAGAAGCAACCGCCATTTAGAAGCAATCGTTATTTAGAAGCAACCGCCATTTAGAAGCAATCGTTATTTAGAAGCAACCGTGATTTAGAAGCAACCGTGATTTAGAAGCAACCGTGATTTAGTAGCAACCATAATTTAGAAGCCACTGTGATTTAGAAGCAACTGTAACATCAATGTGTCAGTACTCATCTTGCTTTTAGGTACATAATGAATCAACCAAACAAATAATTAATGTTAAGTCTACAAGATTTTAGATTAAAAATCATTAAAACTATTATTAACATCGGCCAGTATAGCAATAGCTGTAGAAAAAAAATCCACAAATCTCAGGCCGTTCAGGATAATTATAAATGATTATTACTGTCAATAATGTGGCACTCAGAAAATATATATGTAAAAAAAAACATACTTTGTAGGATAAATGGAACTATATTACAAAAAAAAAAAACTTGCATAGGAGGTTGTTATGAGGGAGATTGGTCTTATACAGCACACTCGATACAGTTTAACATTCAGCGCACACCAATGACAGAAATCACAAAGACAAACATTGAGAGAAAAAAAAAGAACTGTGTAGTATCGACATTTTATTTGAAAATGTTACTTTTAGATGAAAAGCGCGTTGGTGATAAGAGACTATAGACCCTAGACGCTCTAAGTCTTTCACTTACCTTTCCATCCTAAAAACCCTGACATAGCTAAGCTAAATTCGTGGAAGGTTACCTTCTGGTTTTTGAAAATTACACTTGTGGACGTGAATTCATACAATATTTACTGCGAATGTGTGAATATAATGTTTTTAAAATATTATTTTGAAATTAGTACAAATGTTGTAGAAGAAACGAAACCTAAATATCTATGTTTAAAGAATTGCATCTAAGTCTACACACTGAAGGGTTAGGTTACAGTAAAAAACTCTTAGCTTCATCTAGAAATGTTTCTCCCGGATCCATTACTTGAATCATTTCAATCGATTTGCATCACATGTCCACAATTGTAAATCTCACCTAACACTAACAACAAATATCTAGATAATATAATACAAATATCCCACCGAAGTGAAAAGTTGACATCACAAGAGCAAAATACCAAAGATATACAACAGCCCAACGCGAAAAGTCGTATTTCGTAGGTATTTCTTGCACACTTACTCATCCTGTGACGTCAACACATCTGGACGTGGAATATGTGTACTAAAGAAACTATTCTAAGACGAGATGTATCGCTTTTATAAACCACAATTCGAGTATTTTTTTTTTGAATAAAAGAACCTTTTCAAATCAAATGTCGATACTGAAGATAAAACAAAACACATTGACAACAGAGCTGAAAGATTTGTGTCTGATGAGCAACCATGATCACATTACTGATTCCTATTCGCAACTTTGTGGTTGACTAAACATACCACTGAGGTGTAGTCATAAGTTATGACTGTAACTCTATATTGCATGGTTAATTGTGAATGAATTTATGTTTTAAACAAAAGTTTTAGATCAATCATAGCCATGCCTAAGCTAAGCGAGGTTAACAGATTTTTATTTTTAAACTAATAAAATAATTTAAAAAAATTGTAATCGATTTGTACTTAGATTTATAATCGGGTAGTTATGTTTTGTATCTACTGTTGAAACAAAACAAATTATTTAATTATATCGAAATACGCGATTATGCATTACTAATCAATTCCCAGCATTAGTAACAATTTTTTAATTGTTCAATATAAATAATAAAACCAATCATTAGTAAATCAAACAATATTGTAAGTTGCATATTGTATTGGCTATAATCTGTCTGGTTTGAGTTATAAAACGCTATGATTATTTTTTATGAATCAAACAGTCGTTTTTTAGACGTGTTTTTTCTAAGACATAACCACGATTGCTCATTAAAACATCAGAAGAATTGAGAAAGACGAACTTATAAGTTGATTGGCATCGAAATAGTCCACAATAGTCACAGTAAACAAAACTCGAAGATGGACGCACATATTTCAATGACAACCAACTGTATAAATATACAAGATTACTTACGCAATGTCCCGTCGGCACGAGTTGCCGACAAGACGGAAATTTGCAACACAAAAGCGACAACGACAACAACAACAACAACAAAACTCGGCAACGCTGTCGAGTACATGTTACACGAGTGTCAAAGCACACAAACACACAACTAGATCAGTTAGATACGACGACGTGTTCACCCCATTTCGTTACGTGTGACATTACCTTTTAAGTAATAATATATCAACAACTAGAAGATAATAGATATGCTTTTTAAAATATTTGCACTACGATTTTGTAGTATTAGCATAATTACACAATAAATGATTCTAACAGCTTGTATGTAATACGCGTGCATTCGCGCTATTAAATAGAAAGCGTAGAAAGCATGATGATAAGCATATTATGCATAGCTTTCTTGAAAATGTTGATTTTGTGAGTAAAAGTATACAAAACACAGCTTTGATTTTAAAAGTCAAACAAACACTATTGTTTGTAGCATGCAAATCGGTATTAAATTTGTTTAGAAAAATAGTGACAATATACAACAGCTGCCATGAAGCGAAAACTATGCCTTGTGAACAAGGACCGTATGGCAATGGAAGATTAATTTATTGGAATTATTCTTGCTACGATACAAATGTATAAGATATTTTGTTGACTACAACAGTGCTTATTCTACGAACATGTGTCCGTACCTACTTCTAGCACAACTGAATGACTGGGTCAAGTTAAGTTGTTAAGTTTTTAAATGTATTATTATTCATGAACATTAAAGCACTGACCACGAGTTGCAGTAACATAACGAAATTCAAATTGTCACTTAATCCGAAACTTACTTTCTTAAAACCTATCTTAAAAAAATCCAGTATATATATATTTTTTTTCTGACAACTACCTATCAAAAAAATCTTTAAATATGTCACTTTATCCGAAAAGAAACTTGTTTGCAATGATCTTATGATAGCTCAACCTCACTGTATAATAAAAAACGAACTGCTCTCACATATTTGCAAAAATGCATAATTTGTCTAAAAGCCAGAGCGTGTTTTCTAAAAATCTTCAATTTGCCAGAAACCTACTGTTGCACATCGATCTTACAATAGCTCATTCGAACGCTAAATTATCGTAAAATAACCCATCGACTGTGAATGATAGACTAACTTTCCTAAAAGATCGTAAAATAACCCATCTACTGTGAATCATAAACTAACTTTCCTAAAAGATCGTAAAATAACCCATCCACTGTGAATCATAAACTAACTTTCCTAAAAGATCGTAAAATGACCCATCCACTGTGAATCATATACTAACTTTCCTAAAAGATCGTAAAATAACTCATCCACTGTGAATCATATACTAACTTTCCTAAAAGATCGTAAAATAACTCATCCACTGTGAATCATATACTAACTTTCCTAAAAGATCTTAAAGTAACCCATCCACTGTGAGTCATAAACTAACTTTCCTAAAAGATCACAAAGTAACCCATCCACTGTGAGTCATAAACTAACTTTCCTAAAATATCGTAAAATAACTCATTCACTGTGAGTCATAAACTAACTTTCCTAAAAGATCGTAAAATAACCCATCCACTGTGAATCATATACTAACTTTCCTAAAAGATCGTAAAATAACCCATCCACTGTAAAACATAAACTAATGATTCGAAAACTAATTTTCCTATAACATATATCTAAACATATATTTTCTAGAACTATGTATCTACATTAGCCGCCTAATTTCCATATGCCGAACCTGCGGTCCATAAAAATTCTACAAATAGCAAACTATTATACGAAAACTGACTTTCCTTGATAGAATTAATTCGCCCACTAAATCAGAAACAGTCTCCTAAAATATACTTACTTACAATGACGGTAACTAACTTTCTTCAAACATCTACCCGAAACAAACTTTTTTTTTAAATCGTCAACAATTAGTCAATTATAACCAAACTATGACCTTGAAAAAAACAAAATGAACGCCGTCGATCCTACTATAGCTACCTATCTATGTAGTGATCTAGCTGTTGTGTGTGACGTGTTTGCTCGCTAAACCATGTACACAGACAGACAGACAACTAAACTCATGCGCCACACGATAGGTTGTATTAGGGGAACAGGAATGTCGAGAAGTCGTGGAACTGCACATCACATGTATTCCAGCAAAGCCGGTGAAAAAGTCGCACACTACTACAATACCTACGTTGTATGGCTTTACGCCGTTTCCAGCATGCGAAAATAAACTGATTGGATTTGCGGTAATTTTGTTTTCCCCCCATTCTGTTTCTAGTAGGAAGGAAATTAACGATATTAGATTAAGTAACTGAATAAATAAATAAAAATCAGTAAGGCTGTTTTAGTGGCTTTGAACTAATATCAAATAGGCTCATATGAATTGCTTATGAACGATATACTTAACGTTTTAAACAACACTAGATAAATAATGCTTCAGGAGAGACAATTTAGTAATTTCTTTGAAACATTTAAGGCCCAACCATAATTGACGGCATCGTATTCGTAATCGGAGTCGCAATCGTAGAAAAATGATTTACCATTAGAATTAATTACGAAGTTACGATTTTGTTGTGAACAGCACCATAAGAACCAAGTAAGTTAACTCTTTCACGATTATCGGATTACGATTACAATCACGATGCCGTCAGTTGTGGTTGAGTCTTTAAGTACAATTCAATGTCAAAGATTCTGTCAAGACACCTCAAATGTACCAATCAAATTAAATGTATCTAGAATATATTTTCAATGTATTCCAGTTATACAAGTTTTTAGATGCCAAAATGTGGTTTACTTCTTTATTTACAAAAATGATCAGTTGCTAACGAAATATGTGTTGTTTGAAACGGCAAATATAAAAACACCAACCTCCAATGCAGTTTATGTTGCACATTTGAACACACAAAAATCTGCTAGAACAGCCTTAATGACCACTTTCAAAATGATTTAATCGCGACCCTTGAAATCGTCAATGATAAAAATGCACAACAATCAAAAATATAAAATCAAGGTTGATGATGATAACGACGACGATGATGATGATAATGATGATGATGATGTATGCATCAACGAAGCTCGACATAACATTTGAAACTAGTTTTTAATGGTTGTGCATTGTCGTCATTGAAGATTTCGAGGACAGTGATAAAACACATAGATCATTTTGAAAATGGTGTATTTGATTTAAATAGTAAAAAAAAAAAAAAAAAAAAATTTAACAATTTAATTTGAAAAACTATCCAAGTTGATTGAAACAATTTGTGTGAAAACTACCATCGAATCCAATTTGTTTACTCTCGCACGCACAAACAGACAACTCGTACACAGCACAGCACATAGCACAGCACAACACACGCACTAACATGTAACAACAACAACAACAACAACAACAACAACAAGGTAGTATGTACAGACAGACAGACAGACAGACATACAGACAGACATAGCGGGCGGGTGAGCTAGACTAGAAAGCAAACATGCGTGCGGACTCGGGGCTAATACATAGAGAGAGAGAGATGTTTCTAGGTGTTCAGTATCAACAGAGTATATTGTGGGCGGGGCGTTAACACTCATTTGCAAAAAACTGTACGATTCAAAACTTGCACCACTTTACCCTCGACACAAATTTTAACAAAATGCTGTCACTGCAATCAGTTATTATTATAAAAAAAAAACATAGATCAACGTGTACAATACATGTCACATAGATTTTATGACATATATTCTGATTTAATAAATAATTTGCAGTGGCACATTTTTTTTTTTTTTTTTTTTTTTTTTAAATGTGTAAGAATAATTTCGGAATTGAGTCGTACAGTCAGTTCAAAATATTTTACACCCTGCAATGTAATTAAGCCGTGCGTTGCAACGAACCAACCAACGACAACATAGGGCGGCTAAAAAGGTGGTATAACGTGAAAGAAAAATGCAACACAACATTAATTACCATATTTTCTTGTTTTCGAAAACATCGACAACAACAACAAGTGAATTAAAACATTTTTATCACTCAAGCTGGTTACAAGAACAAGGTAGTAATAATAATATTTTGTCACCACCTCTTAAAACGATGAATGTACAGTGAAGAACATAAACTGTGCAACACGATAATGCTAGGTATAAGTATAGAAAATATGGGCTATAATGGTTTTGGCCTAACATATACAGCGGACAACCTGACTAATGTGTACGTGATTGGTGTTTCATTGGCATGTCGGTTCGATGTTGGTGTCGTTTGACGAAGGGGATTCGGGGGCGTCGAAAACATTTTTAAAGATATTGCTATCATGGAAAAATCAGTTTTAAAATTAAAGACAATTTTTAAATTCTAATAATGTGGTCTTAAAACCACTAATAATACTAAGTCAAATAATACCTAGTATAATAATATCTAGCAATAATAATAATAATAATAATAATAATAATAATAATAATAATAATAATAATAATAATAATAATAATAATAATAATAATAATAATAATAATACCTAGTTTGATAATACCTAGTAAAATGTAATTGTACATCTATATGACTATGATGTACCTGAATCTGTATTGAACACAAACTTGAATATTTCCCTAAATTTCCCAATTCAGGAGAATGTGTCGTTACCTAGTTTGCTACACCAGTTTCCCACAGAGAGATAAAAATTAAAGAAAATTCCCTTCGAACAAGGTTTTGTGACATTGCCAGAGTAAAGAAATATTTCGTGAAAGACCAAGAGCGACTGTGACTTCATCGACAGAAAAAAAATCCAAATTTGAGTTCTCAGTCAGTAAAAACTTGTTCGACGGGCAATTTTCATCAATAATGAAACACATGAAAGTTTTTCTCTTACCTGAATGAGAGTGGATTTTAGTAGAAATTTATTGGAACAGAAAGCGTTTTTAATAGATTCAACAACAAAACGGATCAGTTGAATTAAAAAAAAAGAAATTCGAATCAAAAAAATGTTAGCCGCCGATTTACGCGAAAGTCTCGTTAGGAACGATATACAAACGTGCGAACACGAGACCCCACCAGAATCACCGTCCGCGCGCGAAATTAAAAGACCCGCACACCCGCAAAAACACGAACGATCAAAATTTTCGAAAAAACGCGAAATTTTCAAAAACAACAATAAAACGCGAAATTATCGAAAATCGAAAATTATTCGAAAAATCACGCAAATAAAATCGCGAAATTTCGAAACGACTCGGCTTCGAGAAGATGGGATATCGTACACGTTCGGCCCCACACTGACTGTGAGTCGTTAGGGTGTCACTCGTGCCTGGCTAAACAGGTAACATGATCCAGTTAGGGGAAGCCTCGGCTCGCGTTGTGACGTATGATAGTCAGGTCACACTTGTCGGGTTTCATCGGCACTCGCTGAATAAGACGGTGGAACACCGCTCAAGGCTCAACCACAACTCACGTTATCTTATTTATTTTGTTGCATAAAGAAAAAAAGAAAATTATTTGTATGTATAAAGAAGAAAAAGAAAAAAAAAAGAAAAAAAAAGAAAAAAAAAGAAAATAACTGATTTGTTAACGTGATTGTAATTGTAATCCGGTAATCGTGAAAGGTTTAACTTCCGATGGTTCTTTTGGCACTGTTCACAACAGAATCGTAATGGATTGTAATGGTAAATCATATTTCTACAATTGCGATCCCGATTACAATTACGATACCGTCAGCGTCAATTGTGGTTGGGCCTTTAACTTTTCTACGATTTCCGGATTGCGATCACGATACCGATAATTGTGCGTAGGCCTCCACGGTCACTATCTCTATACTGCACATCGATTCGAGTACCACAGAGTAGGTAGGCAATACACACGTCTGTTCATTTGTGTAAAAAAATAGGGTCTTTAAAGTCTAAACGATCATTTTTGTTTGTATTTGTGTAAATACAGGAACACTCCAAATAATTGAATACGATCTTTTATGTAAACCACCTAGGTACTACTCACAATATTCAAAACGCAAATTAATGAATGATCAACCCTCTATAATTAAACTCTACTATGGATTCAACTATATATTTAAGAAACCACCGAGGTATTCTTAAATAAAAATAAATAAATAAATAAACATTTAGAGTCTACCCACTCAGTAATTAAACTGATTTGCAGTGGGGGACTTTAATTTAAAGTGACTAAACCAACCCTGTAGGCTTCGAACACCATCGGCGAGTGAGCGATAACCAATCAAAGATCGATATTTCAAATACGAAACATATGAATCAGTGATTGGACAGTGCGAACACCTGCGGACAAATGCCAGAATCAACAAGGCCGATTTAGAACAACTTTGAATTTATTGAGTGTTTCGTTGCTAGGACGGCTCCAAAGTCCCCGTTTATTTATTCCTAAGCCAAGAAGTAATGGAATTGAATCCAAATTAGAAGTTAAAAAACTTCTGCCTGAAGCGGTATTTGAACCCGGGACCTTCTGCATTGGAAGCAGGGATGCTAACCACTGGACCAACAAGCCCCCTTAGATTGGTTTTGTTTTAAACTACTACTAAACCCAATAACCAACGAGCCACACAAAATAATAAAATAAAATAATATTAAAATCTTATTAAACATTATAAATAAAATCTTTCGCAGGAAATACCTTCTCTTGGATCCACCTGATCCCCAGCAGGGTAAACATTGCTTCGCTCCACGACTCACTGACCACTACAGACTACTGAGCCCGGTGTCTGCCCACGCATCCACCAGTAGCCATGGGAACGCGATTGACAAGATAGTCTGTCTAGAACCAGCCGCTATCTTGATGGTTCTGTTCTCTAGCCGACCCGATCGAGTGCAAGATAGGATACCTAGTGTAATATAATTATTATCACTTCTACGTTGCGGAAACAGAGTTATGATGATGAGTCATGAATATGGATGCGGTTTATTGTTTGTTAGCCGTGGTATTACTCCCGCGCCCCGTGCGTGCTTGCTGCGTGCCTGATAAAATATTAATATTGTGCCGCGGGATCGAGATCAGTAGGCGAGTCGTCGATTTTGTACGTTTTCGATTTGGATGGCATCGATATAATCGATTTGGGGATGACTAATCGATATTTGAGATAATCGATATCGCAATGAGATCAGTAGGCGAGTCATCAAATCAAATCAAATCAAAAAATCCATTTTATTCTCATATCTTAAATATGTACATAAGAAAAGTAAGTTTATACACATTTTTACGTTTCGATTTGGATGGAATCGATATAATCGATTTGGGGATGACTAATCGATATTTGAGATAATCGATATCGTAATGAGATCAGTAGGCGAGTCGTCGATTTTTACGTTTCGATTTGGATGGAATCGATATAATCGACTTGGGGACGACTAATCGATATTTGAGATAATCGATATCGTAATGAGATCAGTAGGCGAGTCATCGATTGTGTACGTTTTCGATTCGGATGGAATCTTATCCTGCCACGCGCGGCAAAATACATAGTGCTTTTCGCCTCAAACAATTTTTTTTAAATATATACTGTATAATAATATAGGCCTATTTACTGAATCCGATTTTCAGTGAGGTAAAAAAAAACAAAAAAATAACGAGTTTTTATTTTTAAATTCGTATCTTGTATCATCAATACCACTAATCAGTGGGTCACGAACCCTTACCACAAGACCACAATTCACGCACTTGCCATTGACGGGAATCGAACCCGGGTCTCTCTGCACAGCCCGAGGTCTATGTGCGTTGTGCGTACGTGAAAAAGAGTGTACACCAACCACTTGTCAAGGCTTAAGGACATTTTTCACGAGTACCAAGCGTAACAAAACAGAGCAAGAGATGCGTGGAATGGTAACACGAGCCCTGAACACAAACACTCCGTAGGATAATGTTTACTGCAACTCTGCGCACGAAATACAGACTGGGAACAGCGATAATACTGCCCCATTCCTCATTTCACACGGTTCGAAACCGGGGCTTGAACCCAGATTCTGTTGGGCTAGCTTATATTTAAGTTTTGAGTACATGGGACTTGAACCCAGATTCCGTTGGGCTAGCTTATACTTAGTTTTGAGTACATGGGACTTGAACCCAGATTTTGCTGGGTTAGCTTATACTTAGTTTTGAGTACATGAGACTTGCACCCAGATTCTGTTGGGCTAGCTTTACTTAGTTTTGAGTACATGGGACTTGACCCAGATTCTGTTGGGCTAGCTTATACTTAGTTTTGAGTACCCCGGACTTAAACCCAGATTCTGTTGGCTAGTTTATACTTTGTTTTGAGTAAAAGGGACTTGAGGCCAGATTCTGTTGGGCTAGCTTATACTTAGTTTTAAGTAAAAGGGACTTGAACCCAGATGCTGTTGGGATAACTTATACTTACTTTTTAGTACATGGGACTTGAACCCATATTCTGTTGGGCTAGCTTATACTTAGTTTTGAGTACATGGGACTTGAACCCAGATTTTGCTGGGATAGCTTATACTTAGTTTTGAGTACATGGGACTGGCACCCAGATTCTGTTGGACTAGCTTTACTTAGTTTTGAGTACATGGGACTTGACCCAGATTCTGTTGGCTAGCTTATACTTAGTTTTGAGTACATGGGCTTGAACCCAGATTCTGTTGGGCTAGCTTATACTTAAGTTTTGAGTACATGGGACTTGACCCAGATTCTGTTGGGCTAGCTTATACTTAGTTTTGAGTACATGGGACTTGAACCCAGATTCTGGCGGGCTAGCTTATACTTAGTTTTGAGTACATGGGACTTAACCCAGATTCCGTTGGGATAGTTAACACTTAGTTTTGAGTATATGGGAATTGAGATTAGATTCTGTTGGGCTAGCTTATATTTAAGTTTTGAGTACCCGGGGCTTGAACCCAAATTCTGTTGGGCTAGCTTAACTTAAGTTTTGAGTACCCGGGTCTTGAACCCAGATTCTGTTGGGCTAGCTTATACCTAGTTTTGAGAACATGGGACTTGAACGCAGATTTTGTTGGGCTAGCTTATACTTAGTTTTGAGTACATGGGACTTGAACCCAGATTCTGTTGGGCTAGCTTATAGTTTTGAGTACATGGGACTTGAACCCACATTGTGTTGGGCTAGCTTATACTTAGTTTTAAGTAAAAGGGAGTTGAACCCAGATTCTGTTGGGCTAGCTTATACTTAGTTTTGAGTACATGGGACTTAACCCAGATTCCGTTGGGATAGTTAACACTTAGTTTTCAGTATATGGGAATTGAAATAAGATTTTGTTGGGCTAGCTTATACTTAGTTTTGAGTACACGGGGCTTGAACCCAGATTGTTGGGCTAGCTTAAACTTAAGTTTTGAGTACATGGGACTTAAACCCAGATTCTGTTGGGCTAGCTTATAGTTTTGAGTACATGGGACTTGAACCCACATTGTGTTGGGCTAGCTTATACTTAGTTTTAAGTAAAAGGGACTTGAACCCAGATTCTGTTGGGCTAGCTTATACTTAGTTTTGAGTACATGGGACTTAACCCAGATTCCGTTGGGATAGTTTACACTTAGTTTTGAGTATATGGGAATTGAAATTAGATTTTGTTGGGCTAGCTTATACTTAGTTTTGAGTATACGGGGCTTGAACCCAGATTGTTGGGCTAGCTTATACTTAAGTTTTGAGTACATGGGACTTGGACCCAGATTCTGTTGGGCTAGCTTATAGTTTTGAGTACCTACATGGGACTTGAACCCACATTCTGTTGGGCTAGCTTATACTTAGTTTTAAGTAAAAGGGACTTGAACCCAGATTCTGTTGGGCTAGCTTATACTTAGTTTTGAGTACATGGGACTTGAACCCAGATTCTGTTGGGCTAGCTTATACTTAGTTTTGAGTACATGGGACTTGAACCCAGATTCTGGCGGGCTAGCTTATACTTAGTTTTGAGTAAAAAGGACCTGAACCCAGATTCTGTTGGGCTAGCTTATACTTAGTTTTGAGTACATGGGACTTGAACCTTAATTCTGTTAGGCTAGCTTATACTTTGTTTTGAGTAAAAAGGACCTGAACCCAGATTCTGTTGGGCTAGCTTATACTTAGTTTTGAGTACATGGGACTTGAACCCAGATTCTGGCGGGCTAGCTTATACTTAGTTTTGAGTACATGGGACTTAACCCAGATTCCGTTGGGATAGTTAACACTTAGTTTTGAGTATATGGGAATTGAGATTAGATTCTGTTGGGCTAGCTTATATTTAAGTTTTGAGTACCCGGGGCTTGACCGAGATTCTGTTGAGCTAGCTTATACTTAAGTTTTGAGTACATGGGGCTTGAACCCAGATTCTGTTGGGCTAGCTTATACTTAAGTTTTGAGTACATGGGACTTGAACCCTGATTCTGTTGGGCTAGCTTATACTTAGTTTTGAGTACATGGGACTTGAACCCAGATTCTGTTGGGCTAGCTTATACTTAGTTTTGAGTACATGGGACTTGAACCCAGATTCTGGCGGGCTAGCTTATACTTAGTTTTGAGTAAAAAGGACCTGAACCCAGATTCTGTTGGGCTAGCTTATACTTAGTTTTGAGTACATGGGACTTGAACCTAAATTCTGTTAGGCTAGCTTATACTTTGTTTTGAGTAAAAAGGACCTGAACCCAGATTCTGTTGGGCTAGCTTATACTTAGTTTTGAGTACATGGGACTTGAACCCAGATTCTGGCGGGCTAGCTTATACTTAGTTTTGAGTACATGGGACTTGAACCCAGATTCTGGCGGGCTAGCTTATACTTAGTTTTGAGTAAATGGGACTTGAACCCAGATTCTGGCGGGCTAGCTTATACTTAGTTTTGAGTACATGGGACTTGAACCCAAATTCTGTTGGGCTAGCTTATACTTAGTTTTGAGTACATGGGACTTGAACCCAGATTCTGGCGGGCTACCTTATACTTAGTTTTGAGTACATAGGACTTGAACCCAGATTCTGTTGGGCTAGCTTATACTTAGTTTTGAGTACATGGGATTTGAACCCAGATTTGGTTGGGCTAGCTTATACTTAGTTATGAGTACATGGGACTTGAACCCAGATTCTGTTGGGATAGCTTATACTTAGTTTTGAGTACATGGGAATTGAGATTAGATTCTGTTGGGCTAGCTTATACTTAGTTTTGAGTACATGGGACTTGAACCCAGATTCTGTTGGGCTAGCTTATACTTAGTTTTGAGTACATGGGACTTGAACCCAGATTCTGGCGGGCTAGCTTATACTTAGTTTTGAGTAAAAAGGACCTGAACCCAGATTCTGTTGGGCTAGCTTATACTTAGTTTTGAGTACATTGGACTTGAACCTAAATTCTGTTAGGCTAGCTTATACTTTGTTTTGAGTAAAAAGGACCTGAACCCAGATTCTGTTGGGCTAGCTTATACTTAGTTTTGAGTACATGGGACTTGAACCCAGATTCTGGCGGGCTAGCTTATACTTAGTTTTGAGTACATGGGACTTAACCCAGATTCCGTTGGGATAGTTTACACTTAGTTTTGAGTATATGGGAATTGAGATAAGATTCTGTTGGGCTATCTTATATTTAAGTTTTGAGTACCCGGGGCTAGACCGAGATTCTGTTGAGCTAGCTTATACTTAAGTTTTGAGTACATGGGGCTTGAACCCAGATTCTGTTGGGCTAGCTTATACTTAAGTTTTGAGTACATGGGACTTGAACCCTGATTCTGTTGGGATAGCTTATACTTAGTTTTGAGTACATGGGACTTGAACCCAGATTCTGTTGGGCTAGCTTATAGTTTTGAGTACATGGGACTTGAACCCAGATTCTGGCGGGCTAGCTTATACTTAGTTTTGAGTAAAAAGGACCTGAACCCAGATTCTGTTGGGCTAGCTTATACTTAGTTTTGAGTACATGGGACTTGAACCTAAATTCTGTTAGGCTAGCTTATACTTTGTTTTGAGTAAAAAGGACCTGAACCCAGATTCTGTTGGGCTAGCTTATACTTAGTTTTGAGTACATGGGACTTGAACCCAGATTCTGGCGGGCTAGCTTATACTTAGTTTTGAGTACATGGGACTTGAACCCAGATTCTGGCGGGCTAGCTTATACTTAGTTTTGAGTAAATGGGACTTGAACCCAGATTCTGGCGGGCTAGCTTATACTTAGTTTTGAGTACATGGGACTTGAACCCAAATTCTGTTGGGCTAGCTTATACTTAGTTTTGAGTACATGGCACTTGAACCCAGATTCTGGTGGGCTACCTTATACTTAGTTTTGAGTACATAGGACTTGAACCCAGATTCTGTTGGGCTAGCTTATACTTAGTTTTGAGTACATGGGATTTGAACCCAGATTTGGTTGGGCTAGCTTATACTTAGTTTTGAGTAAAAAGGACCTGAACCCAGATTCTGTTGGGCTAGCTTATACTTAGTTATGAGTACATGGGACTTGAACCCAGATTCTGTTGGGATAGCTTATACTTAGTTTTGAGTACATGGGACTTGCACTCAAATTCTGTTGATATATACATTAAAATTAATTTTGAGTAAGAACCCAGATTCTGTTGGGCTAGCTTCAAGTAGTTTTGAGTATATTAATAATAATAATAATAATAGTAAAAATCTATATTCAATTGCAACTATCTTGGGTCGAGCGGTGGTTGTGCACCTTTCTCTAGTGAAACTGTCAATGTCTAAAGTAAGACACCTAATTAAAAAAAAAGTATTATTATAGATAAATATATAAATCAAGTTAATTTCAATTTAGTATTTTATTAATGCTGTTATTTGTCCAAAGTAAATTAACTACACCATATATATTATTGGGGGGACCTATTTTCATGTACATCTGTGTCTACGGCCTAGTCAACTATGTACATTAGCAGATACTTTCCTTAACGAGGAAGTGTGAGTCTCAACAGAAAAAGTGCAAAGTCAAAGGTATTTAGTAATATCTCAGAAACGTTAAATAAAATTTAAAAACTGGTTAACGTAACTAACATACCATAAGAACTAAAAACGGGATTAAGGAAATCTCAAGTATTGCAATCATTATGGTTATCATTCATGAAACCAACTGATTATTAATTCTTTATTTGGCATCAAAAAAAAAAAAACAACCGCAAGAATTAAAATATTCGAACCTTTCAAATCCGGTGTTCATTTCTTACAATACTGGTTGGTTAGTTTAGTAACCAATTATTCAACATCACATAGCGCCCTTAAGGTATTACCTACTACAACATGTTAATTTTGCACAATTTTAATAGTGAGACCACCCATCCATGTTAAAATAAATTGGTCGTACTTATAACTACTCATCGTAGGGTAGATAATACTACAAAGATATCTAAATATCGCAAAACGTTAGGGTGGAAGGGTAGACCCACTGTAAACACTGCACCAAATTATGTTTTTGTAAAGTTATATTTTTAGAATTTTACACAAAATGGAAAAAGGAGCAAATGGGGGGGGGGGGGGGGGGGGGGGGGGTGATTAAGGTTTTGTAAAAACTGGATTGAGAAAATTTCAAATATTGTAAATTATTAGGGAAGCCAATTAAATAATGAATAATTAAATGGTTTCCCTTAATAACAACTGTAATTATTACAATATTTGAGATTTTGTTAACCAAGTTTCTAGTTCTTACGAAACCACGATCCCCTCATTCGTCACTTTTTCAATATCGTGTAACGCCTCAACACAACTAAAACGCTAAAAATCGTTGCGGCGTTTACAGCGCGACCATTCTCCGTCGACAAGAACCACGCTACGGGACCGACGAGCCAACGAAACACCGTCTCCGCACACCGTACGTACATACACGACAACGTCGTACGTACGTACGAGGCTAACTAGATAAGCACAACGCTAACAAGCCTGGTAGAACCCATACACGTCGCGCGTGACCAACGCAACGCAACGCAACGCAACGCCGTCGTCGTCTCCCTACCTTGAGTGGTGGGCTGACGTTCTGTGCTGAGAGAGCCGGACGCACTCCAGGCGGTCTGGCCTCCTGTAACCAGCGGACATGGCACGTTAGTCACACGCTCACAGAGCTACACAGAGCTACACTTATAAAAACTGAATAAGACAGACAATAAATGAAAAAAAAAATGAATAAATAAATGAAATAAAAAAAAAAATCATAAATAAATAAATATATAAATAAATAAATAAATAAATAAATAAATAAATAAATAAATAAATAAATAAATAAATAAATAAATAAATAAATAAATAAATAAATAAATAGATGGATAAATAAATAAATAAATAAATAAATAAATAAATAAATAAATAAATAAATAAATAAATAAATAAATAAATAAATAAATAAATAAATAAATAAATAAATGTATGAATGAATGAATGAATGAATGAATGAATGAATAAATAAATAAGTAAATAAATAAATAAATAAATAAATAAATAAATAAATAAATAAATAAATAAATAAATAAATAAATAAATAAATAAATAAATAAATAAATAAATAAATAAATAAATAAAGAAATAAATAAAGAAATAAATAAATAAATAAATAAATAATAAATACAATAGAGTTTATGAAAATTTTGCTATATTGGGGCAGCCATGCACGTGTTTAATGCTCCTGCTATAGGAGTTTTGCTATTCAATATATTCATATACTCTGCTTGAGGTACAGACATTCCCCTTTTCAGTACCCATTATAATTAGAGGTACTAGACATGTTTTTGTACTTGGGAGTTTTTCTAGAACACAAAAAAAAGAATGTAGTGATGGCATAGGCGCCGACTTGTTAACATTTCAGGGGGGGCTCAAATAAATGACTCGCATACACATTGGAGACACAGTTAGTAGTTATGAAGTTTGGATAGATTTATAGAGGTGCTATAGTTCAGAGAAATATTCAAATCCTCCGTGAAAAAAACGTTCAAACCTCCGTCAATTTTTGAAGTTGCAAATTGTTTCATTTTGGCCATGTGATTGATTACTTTTACCTGAAACGCATTTCGAAAATTTGATCACAAACTTGAATACGCACTTACAGATATGTCGTTTGGTAATCATGAGCGTCACTGCCATCGTCAAGTCGACGGGGTATTTTCCTTTTTCTGCAGAAAGGTTGGCTCTACTAAATAAAGCTTGTGAGCTCGACTGTGATTTTTCCCGTCGCTAAATATCCGTCACCACGTAATACAAATACCTGGATTGCCGTTGTAATTGTGGCGATCTTAGAGACATTTAAAAATAGAGGCAAGGCAAGTGCTTTGAAAAATTTCGACTTTCACTGATCGTCAAGACGTGAAATAGTAAGTTTCAAACTGGAGAGTTTTGACAGAAATCCATTGGCTTTTCCAGCCCCATCGCCCTGGCCTGTAAAGTGAACGTCTTGCAAAAACGGTAAAATCTTTTGAAAGTAAGACTCGGTTTGATACAAAACACCATCACCGTGTTGGGCAAAATGGCCGCAATGGCTTGTGAATCGTCATCTTGAAATAACTTAAAGATTGCTAATCTTTTTGGCGAGTTTCGAACGAAAGCTATAAGTTCGCGCATCAACATGAGAAAGTCTCGTATTTTTTCTATGCGTTGCATTAAATCTCAGGGGGGGCTATGCCCCCCCTGACCTTCTTCAGGGGGGGCGCTAGACCCCAAGCCCCCCCGTAGTCGGCGCCTATGAGTGATGGTGTAAAGATGTTATTATTTTTTATTTTAAATGATTAATTTGCCAAAAATTTTGATGTTTGTTAATGCAAAACTGCATGTTTAAAAAATAATGTACATATTTGGCATTTCGAAAAATTATACTTGATTATTATGCCTAATTAGTGATACGAGCTCAATAGCGGCCCAGTATTTCTTGGCTTGCACCATATTTCGAGGTTTGCAGTATATATATTACATTTATTTTATTATTATTATAAACGCAACTCACCGGTCTGTTCTCGGTTGAACTCAGCAGGGCTGGGCGGCGGTGTCTTAGCTACCTTGGGCGATAGGATTCCTGCGAGAGAACAGAAACACACCGTTAAGTACAAGCTTTCTACTACGTTGCTCTGTATAAATAAAGGTATAGTATGTATAACATATAAGTAGAGATCCTTGTAAATGGTTTTATTTTTCAGCATATTTCGTTTTATTAAATCCAAATTTCGCTGTTGAGCAGTAATTTCAGCTTTTTGGCGGTGTTTCAATTTTAATTTACCAAATCTAATTTGTATTTAGTATTCTAACGTACGTGGCATGCCTACACTGTCGCGTATGTCTACCATGATAGTAAAAAAGGAAATGGAAGGTAATACAGTCAGTAAGGATTCACTGCAGTCACTGCAGAACATGTTTTTAATTACGTTCTTGACAGAAATTCAGTGATTTCGCGTCAATTCAACAGCTTCAGTCTTTTTGTTTTTATAACACTGAACTTATGCTATTTCGAGTATACACGGGATTTCGTTTTATTTCGCGATTCAAAAAGACTATTTTTTGACTCACAACAGACTGTCATGCCAACATATTTCAATTGCTGCACGTTTCAAGTGATTTCGCGCTATCGCGCATTGCGAAATACAAGGATCTCTACATATAAGGCATATATCCAGCAGCACAAAACTGGACCAATTTTCTTGCTGCAAAGTGCAAACGCATGCGTACGCAGTTCCATACCTACAGGGGGCTGTGGGTGGCCTAGCACAGTGGTAGGTGGAGTCGATAAAGTAGTACTACTACAACTTGAAGTAGTAAAGTCTGGTTACCGAATGAAATGCGTTACGTAATTTTCGGTCAAGTATTTCCGGTTGACTGTGTGTTCATACGCCACACAGCCAAAGATGGCTGCTCTCAGGAACGAAGAAGAACATAACCTATAACCATCTAGGCTAAGCCTATTTGTGTACACTAGCCGTCACTAAACATTGAAGATTTTATTGCCAGCCTTACCTTTACGTGTGAATTGTGTTCTGTTATCCAGTTGATGTGGAAATAAGTGGACATAACACTAGAATATCAGATATACGAATGGACCATATCAACATTGAGCACGAGGGTTGGCTACCGGCTAACGTCCGGTCTTGGGACTACTTTCACGGGGAAACTTCAGTGTTGACTTTTGACAAAAACAAATTTCACTTGGCGTTTGAGATCATGTTTTGTTTAGCACTAACTTAAAATTTAAAAGTTGTGAAATAATATATAATACAATGCAAAATACAATGCTTTCGCAAACACCAAGTTTTGAGAAAACTGGTTGAATGGAAAATTATTAAACAATCTGGTTCTAATATTGCAACGTTGGTTGCATTGCTTGCACAATCCGACAACTTCACAGGGCCGAATTTCGATGTTAAACTACCGTTTGCGTGCATCTGGCGGGTATGTTAAGTTGTCAGCTTGACTTTTACATAACGATAGCCTATTCTTTTGGTAACCAGACTTTACATATTGATGTATTTCATTTTATTAATTTAATGTCTACCCTATTCAGTTGTAAAACTGATCTACAAAAGAAGGACAATAATTAGAGCTAGGCCTATACAATAAATAAAGAAATTATCATTTTATTTATAATATTTTCCTATTCATACCCAATGATTCAATCAATCATAAAACATAAAAAAATATATGTATCTTCCATTTAAGCTTCAATCGTTGCATGCAACAGTCAGCTAAAAATAACAGGAAGCTTGTATTCATTTTTTTGACTCAAAGTGAATACATTTACTATAAGTTTCATGCATTCAACATAAAAAATATTTTTATATATTGGGACAGTTCTTGACATTTACTCGGCTCGCGTGATGAACGTAGTAATTGATTGCAGCATAAAACTCCTCGAATCCTCCCCCTCCCCCCCCCCCCCCCCACACACAGCAGATTCGTCTCGAAAGTAGCCATACAAACGTTGTAGTTGGAAATAGACTAAATAAATAATTAACTAATAAATAAATAAACAAGTAAATGAATGAATGAATGAATGAATGAATGAATGAATGAATGAATGAATGAATGAATGAATGAATGAATGAAAGAACGAACGAACGAACGAACGAACGAACGAACGAACGAACGAACGAATGAATGAATGAATGAATGAACGGATGAATGAATGAATGAATGAATGAATAAACTAATGAATAAATACCACCATAGAGTAAGTGTACTCACCATCCTCGACCGGCACGACCTTGAAGGTTGTCTCGAGCCGTCCGAGCTCCTCGCTGACCCCCTGGAAGAGTTCCGAGTCCCTGCGCTGATCCGCCGACGCCTTGTCCGAGCTCTGTTTCTGTCCCTCGACAGTCGTCTTGGTGACCACCTCCCTCCCGTCCTCCATCGTTGTTTTGGTCACCTTCTCCGTGACCTTGGTGGTCTTGGTCACGACGGGGATTCCCGAGGTCTTGGTGCTGACGGTGACCTCCTGCGTCGTCTGGGAGACGAACTCGGACGTCTTGGGCGAGCCGCCCGTTTCGAGGGCGACGGTTTTCGTCGAGACCACCGGGATGCCGGAGATCTTCTGAGTTAAGTCCTGCGTTTCTCCGCCGGACTTCTGCGCGATCTTCGGTATTCCCGAGGTCTTCTGCGTGACGGTTTCGGTCGTCTTCTTCGAGCCGTCCTCGGCAATCTTCGTGACCACCTCCGTGACCTCGGTGGTCTTCTTCGATCCGTCGTCGACTGTCTTCGTGACGGTCCGTTGGGTCTCGGTGGTGGTTTTCTGCACCCCCGACGTCTTCTTGGCAACTTCCGGGGTTTTGGGCGCCGACGCGGAAACGGGGATTCCCGACGCCTTCTTCGCGACCTTGGTCACGACGGTCTTGTCGGTTTTCTCTTCCGCGGCGCCGGAGAACTTCCTTCGAATCTCTTCCACGCTCAACGATTCTTCGATTTCCGTCTCCGGCTCGGGGGTTTTCTCGGCGGTCTTTTCGACGATTTCCACCGCGGACTTTGGTCGGTCGTCCGATGTGGAGATCTTCCTCTTGGTCACTTGTTCGATCATGGATACGGGACGGCCCCCCGTGTCCTCCATCGAGCCGATGGAAGGTTGGCGTTCGTACTGGCGGTCTCGTTTATCCGCCGCGAATATCTCCTTGAGCTGCGATACAGACTTTTGTTCTTCTACGACTACTTTCTCCTCGCCTACGTACTTCGTTTCCGTTTCGTCCGAGTCTCTTCTACTACCGTCTTTTAAGCGTTCGGAAGGCTTTACTTTTTCTTGTAGCACTAATTCTTCCACAGACTCGGATTCCTAAAAATGAAATGATATTTTAAATAAATTCACATTAAAGTAGAAGGTTAAAGCCCCAACCACAATTGTCCGTACACGGGGATTGTGATCGAAATGCAAAAATCGTGGAAAAGTTAAATTATGGTACATGGTTCTTATGGCGCTGCTCACAATAAAATCTAAATGTCGTAATGATCTGTTACGAGAAAATGTACGATTGCGATTACGATCCCGATTGCGATCCCGATGCCGACAATTGTGGTTGGGGCTTAAGAGACATGACAGGCAAAAAACCAGCCTGGGGACAAGAGGTATAGAGATTATTCCTATCATGACAATCGCCCGTCTACTGTACTGGTGGTGTCACAGGAGGGACCTAGTTCATCAAGAAGAACTCCTTACCTTCATGATATCCTGCTCATCACAGGCGACGTTTGTCATGGGAGGGACCTAGTTCATCAAGAAGAACTCCCTACCTTCATGATATCCTGCTCATCACAGGCGACGTCTGTCACGGGAGGGACCTAGTTCATCAAGAAGAACTCCTTACTTTCATGCTATCCTGCTCATCACAGGCGACGTCTGTCACGGGAGGGACCTAGTTCATCAAGAAGAACTCCTTACTTTCATGCTATCCTGCTCATCACAGGCGACGTCTGTCACGGGAGGGACCTAGTTCATCAAGAAGAACTCCTTACTTTCATGCTATCCTGCTCATCACAGGCGACGTCTGTCACGGGAGGGACCTAGTTCATCAAGAAGAACTCCTTACTTTCATGCTATCCTGCTCATCACAGGCGACGTCTGTCACGGGAGGGACCTAGTTCATCAAGAAGAACTCCTTACTTTCATGCTATCCTGCTCATCACAGGCGACGTCTGTCACGGGAGGGACCTAGTTCATCAAGGAGAACTCCTTATCTTCATGATATCCTGCTCATCAAAGGCGACGTCCAGGCTGATATTCCTTCGGAAGGCGGTGTCACGGGAAGGACCTAGTTCATCATGAACTCCTTACCTTCATGATATCCTGCTCGTCAAAGGCCACGTCTAGGCTGATATTCCTTCGGAAGGAGGTGTCACGGGAGGGACCTAGTTAATCAAGAAGAACTCCTTACCTTCATGATATCCTGCTCATCAAAGGCAATGTCTATAGGCTGATTGATATTCCTTCGGAAGGAGGTGTCATGAGAAGGACCTAGTTCATCATGAACTCCTTACCTTCATGATATCCTGCTCATCAAAGGCGACGTCTAGGCTGATATTCCTTCAGAAGGAGGTGTCACAGGAGGGACCTAGTTCATCATGAACTCCTTACCTTCATGATATCCTGCTCATCAAAGGCGACGTCTAGGCTGATATTCCTTCGGAAGGAGGTATCACGGGAAGGACCTAGTTCATCCTTGAGCGTCTCGAAGCCTGACTGGTCGAGTTTGACTCGACTCACGGCTCGATCGACCTCGTCCACATTGAAGATGCATTGTTGCACAATGTCTTCGCGGCCCAACTTGCGTAACGCTGCCTCCAGCGCTCGGCCTGGCAGGACAAGATAACACTTTGTTATATTTGGAAACGTAATCTATAAGTGTTCAGTTCATTTCTTTGAATCGTATTTTTCCTCGAACGTTTTTTCTCGACGTTTGGAAGTAATTGAAGATGACGGATTCAGATGGATGTACAAAGTAGACAAAAAAGGATATTTTTAAATTACCCGGCCAGAATTTTATAAAATAAACAGTAATGTCTCTTGCTGCACGGCAAGCTGATGCGCGGTGACCAATCAGAAACGTGGCTCAACTCTTGCACTGCCTTACAGCACCGCAACGGAAATGCTGCGGCATTTCTGTGTCCCATCGTATGGTCTCAACGTTTGGTCACCGCGCATCAGCTTTCCGCGAGAGAGAGAGACATGAAAATCGGGCATAATACTTTTGGTGTTGAACTTCGATATTTCGATAAAATGTTTCAGACAGTAGGTATATAATCTTTAACCAGATTGTCAAAGAAATAAGATTCACCTAAAATTTTTGAAAATGTTAAAAATAAAAAAATTACATTTTTCAAAAGGATATTCCGTTAAAAGTATGATAATGTTCAGAAAGTATAATCTTTAATTACTTTGTCAAAAATAAATTTCACCTACAATTTTGAAAACGTTAAGAATAAAGAAATAAATCACATTTTTAACAAATTTTTTATTTTTTTTAACAGATTTAAATTTTGATATAATTTTTTAAATTTAAAATAAGAAGATTATGACCTTGAACATTAAATTTTCGAAAGGAGGGATAGCGAGACGTACCGTTGGCCTTGTTCCCCTCCTGCTGCAGCCAGAGTCTGAGCATCGCCATCGCCTGCTGGGCGGACGAGCCCGGACACTCGGACTTTATCAGGTTCACCTCGGAGTTGGTGATGTTGAGCTCGCCGGCCAGCGGTACCCAGTCCTGGCCGAGCAGGTTGGAGATGTCCGAGAGACGCAGGTCAGTGCGCTGGTACGCCTCCAGCCGACCTACGCGACACACAAGACACGTTTCATTCGATGCTTTCTATATTTCAAGATGTAATACATTTTTAATTAGTTATTAAAACAGATCAGAATTTTATTTATTTTTCAAAACCGATTTTTTTTATTTTTTTTATTTTTGTGGGGATTTTTGTTTAGAATTTTAACACATGTTTCATAGGTTCAAACACTTTCTGAGTTTTCCTTCTTGCAATCTGTATCTGCAGAATTAATCCTAAATTTGTTTTATTTCAAAATATAAAACATTTTTTAATTCATTTTTTAAAGCTCTGAGTTTTTTTTCTATAGGATTTATATTGAAAATAATGATTTTAATATTAGTAGGTATTTTGTTTTTAAATGTTTGATTCGAGAAATTGAGTTTTTTTTTTAATTCTTTTCCTATTTTATACTTTATTTTAAAAATTTAAATAAAATTTTAATGGATTCAAATCAACAATAATGAAAACCGCTGTGCTGTGCTGTTAGATCAACATCTGAGAAAATGTGTTTTTGAAATTGGTTACAAAAAGCTTAGTATTAAAAAAAGTTTAGTATTTACTAATTTGTTATTTTGACTAAAATATTACATCTTATATCATAACAGTTAGTGAGTTAGTTTAATAAATATATATATTAAGCATGCGATTGTTTCTATAGTGCTTGCTATAGTGCTCTATCAAACTTAATTAATGCATTAATTGTTATTTTGTATTATTCAAAACAGTTTCAAATTATTATAGGCAATTTGTACAATGCAAACATAACTGGTTTAACTTTAAGTTTTTATTTTTATTTTTTATTTATGTATTTATCATCAACAGGGTCAAAGCCCTACAAGTGTGATATAATATATTGAAATGCATTAGTATTAATAATGTATTAATAAATATTAATGATGTATTAATAAATATCAATTATGTATTAATAAATATTAATAATGTATAAATACATATTAATAATGTATTTACATATTAATAATGTATTAATAATGATGATTGTATTAATTGTATGAAATTAATTAGTCGTGCGAGCAGTGCAGAAGTAGAAACACACCTAACCCACCGTCTCTGAGGAAGCTATACTTCTTGTTGAGCGCCTGAAGGTCGGCCTCCACTATGGTCGGCTCGGGCACGATATCGTCGGGCAGCACGATGTTCAGGATGCAGATGGGCTGCTGAGGGGGCTCGCCCTTCGCGATCCTGCCCTCGCGCATGAACAACACCCGCCCCACCGTATCCGCGTGAGGGTCCTTCACTCGTACGGTGAACGGCAGACGGTTCTCTCGGAACGCTCGGAAGCCCAGCTGGAGTTGGTCGCCCGACTTGGTCACCGGGACCAGGTTGCCAGAGAACTCGACGAACTGCGGCTTGCCTTCGAGAACCTGCGCGAGCACGAGATAGAATAAACGAAATAGATTTATAATTATGCTAGAGAATGCCTTAGACCAGTAATATAGGTAGACGGAGTATGACGTCATCGCGAGTGAAACCATCATTGAATCGAGGCAAACCACGTGATGTGGGGACACAGCCTTCTCGACGGGTCAATCCGCGATAGACTGCATTGTTGCGTGGGGTACCTTTCAATGTTAAATATTTTGACATGGAAAAAGCGAGCAGTTCGCAGGTTTGCCGCTAGATGATGTTAAGTGCGCGATAAATACGTTTGACATTTGACAATGGATGTATTATTATTTGTATTTCCTCAGAAATGATTAGTGAAGGTACTGTTAATCTTAGTTAACATATTTTTAATTTGCACTAATTGATAATGATCATTTTTCTTGTACTTTTTTCTTGTGATGTATTTGTACTGTTCATACGCAGACGCTTTAAATTGCCGCGCATCCTGTCCCCACATCACGTGGTCTGCCTCGATTCAATGTTGGTTTCACTCGCGGCCGGTCGCTAGCATCTGCTTGCTCCGTCTACCTATATTACTGGTCTAAGGAGAATGCTAGAATTGGAGATTCCAGGTAGAAGAACGAGAGGAAGACCACGACAAAGATGGCACGACAAAGTGAGGAAGGATGTGGAAATGCGAGGAGGGGACTGGAAGGTAGTTGAGGGGGAAGAGTGGTGGCAGGATAGAAGAAGATGGAGAGGCTTATCTTCAATGCCGACCCAACGCAGAGTTGGACGTGGCAACAGATGATGATGATGATGTCTATACCCACTCAATTACAGGGCCCAGATTCAAGAAGGTGCCTAAGTGCTAAGACGTCCTAGTTTAGGCAAATCTTAGTGATATAAATCACGCATATGTCGTTCTGCAATGTCATAAAGACAAAATAAGGTAAACTATCAGTAATTTAACTAATAATATTGTATTTTGGAATGTGTAGTTATACCCAGATATGATTCATCTTGATTTATCTAGCTAGTATTTGCCTAACTTAGGATAACTTAGAGTTAGGCATCTTTGTGAATCCAGGCCCTGGAACTGATTTTCAGAGGGGAGATATCCTATAATCATTAGGGATGGGTATCGATTTCAAATATGGGTATCGATAATCAAAGGACAATTATCGTTATCGATCGATCATATCGAGAAATTAGAAAAAAAAAAAAAAAATTTGTTAGTTGGACAACAATTTGAAATTCCATTAAATAAGGAGTTTTTAATTTAAATATTTGCAAGAGAGACTTCGTATAGGCCTAATTAGCAAGTTATCAGCAATATTCTGGTTACACTGTTTGATGTTTTAATAAAAAAATGAATTGAATAAATCCATTTCTCCCTTTGTAAAACAGTTATATAACATGAATTGGATTAACATTAAAGTAATTATTTAATAACTAAACAGTGGCGTAACTAGGTAAGTAAAATTACCCGGGTAAGGCATGATCTGAACTGCTTAAGAAAGGCTTAAGGCTTACAGGGGTCTGGGGCAGGGCCCCAGCCACTGGAGGCAAAAGTTATCTGAACTGTTTTTTTTTTTTAATGTAAGTGCCTAAAATGGGTTTTAAGCAAGAAAAGTCACCACAATTTGTTAGCTATTTGGCCACCATACTACAGATTCACAGAAGAGTATATTTCACTAAAGGCATGTACACGCCTGTTTGTCTATAGATCGTATACTTGGAGGATTTTTACCCGGGTTACCGATGCCTAGTTACGCCGGTGTAACTAAATCATTTCTGAACCAAAAGTTGTTTTGCCGTCGGCGCGCGTGCAACCGTAAAGGTTCATTCACGATAAAAACTTAGTAGTAAACTTTAACTTAAATGTAGACGCTACGTCTTCATAAACTCATTTAATAACGTTTCGTCAATTAAATTCTGAGCATGTTTCGGCTCCATTTTCGATTAAGCTAGCCTAGGCCTTGCGGCTGGCGCTGATTGGTTCTTTCTTACTGTTAAGTTTATTTTTATTTTAAAGTTTGATCGTTCCAAACTTAACCGTAGCCCAAAACTAAGTTTAAGTTTTGGTCGTGAAAAATTATGTGATCTTCCATAAGCCAAACCTTACTTTAAGTTGTAAGTTTACGCTTAAGTTAAATCGTGAATGGGCCTTAACAGTGGCTGAACCTACCTCGACGTCTCTACTTTTGGCAACTTCGGTGAAATGTTCTTGATGTTCTAGCGTCTTGTCTTCCTTGTCGTCTGTCATGCAGAAGACTCGAAGTCGCGCCTCCAAGACATCGACACGCTTCGCAAACACCACGAACCTGCAACCATATCACAACTCCGAGCTATAGTGCGGACATGATAGAACTTCTGACGTCTCTGTCGACGATCAAACCGACGCTTTAAACACGACAACTCGTAGGGATTCCACCAATAAATAAATAAATAAATAAATTCACATTTAGAGTCTACCCACTCAGTAACGAAACTGATTTTCAGTGGTGGACTTTAATTTAAAGCGACTAAACCGACCCTGTAGGTTCCGAACACCGTCGACGAGTGAGCGATAACCAATCAAAGATCGATATTTCAAATACGAAACATATAAACCATTGATTGGACGGTGGGAACACCTGCGGATAAATGCCAGAATCAACAAGGCCGATTCAACAACAATTTCTAACGTTTAAAGAACGTAGTTGCGTGTGAGCGATAGAACGCAAACAGCTTACCCGGGTAGAGTGACGGTAAGCCGCGATAGAAGAACGCAAGAGACACGTAATAGCAGAACTTCACGGCAATGGGTAGCTCGCATAGGTTCAATTAACAGAATTTTGTTGATTTCTGTTAACACTTTTAAGATATTGACAAAGTGGTTCTTATCTGAGATTTACCTAAGAATCAGCTAAGCAATGAATTTTAAAACTGTTTTATTTTAAATTTTAAAACAATGATACCTAACAATAACAATTTTTGAAACTTTATAAATTCATTGTTTAGCCAATTAAAAATCAAATCTAGGGTTAGAACAATTTTTTCAATATCTAGAAGCGTTCTCAAGGAATCAACAACAAAACTGCTACTTTAACTAGCCCCATTTCTAACCCCATTTACTTTTAAAATAATGTTTTCGGACAATGCAACCTTTATCAGTAACTAGAGAGAGTAGGTCGCACTGAACGAAAACTTGTTCCATTTGTTATCGGTCTGGTACGTTCCTCTATCGCAGTTTACCATCACTGTACTCACATAAGCTGTTGGAATCCTATCTCACTAATGCAGCTACATTGCCCAAGCCTTTTGGCACTCTCCTATTTAAGGTCACAAGAGTTTACATCAACGACGACAAATTTGATAGAAGCAAGAAGAAGAAGAAGGAGGGAGATGACAGATAATGGTACGTCAAGCAGTTAGGAGATTGTCAATCAGCTCATCTACTAACGAGAAGGAATCCTAACCAAGGTAACAGCAGAAAGCATCTAAGGGAATGATTCGATAAGGCACGATAAAACTAAAACTGTTTGTACCGGTACGATAAGATTTGCGACGTTCTGTAGTTTCTATGTATTTTTTCGTTTGGTTAAAAGCCGGTTTGATCACAAAGAGATTCACAGAATATTTTATTCAAGTCCTTTCTTTATGTAAGCAGTAGTTTTTAACGATAAGATAGGTGTGAGTGCCTTCTAAACTAGAATTAACTACGGAAAGAACGACAAACTACGAAATGTTATGTGATGACTGATGAGTGATTGAATGGTGCTAAAGAGCTTACCTTGATATTTAGAAATAATCTAAAATTCAATACGGCAACCTCAAGGTAACTACAGAATCATTTCGAATTGTATTTCATACTCTACATCACCACTTCCTGCCATAAGCAAAACAATTGTAACATGAAGGTTCCTTACCTGCGAGTGCCTCATGCACTCACTAGGAACCAATAAACTATATATTTAATTTGTATTTGTATAACCTGTTTGACAACAATAAAACTTTCAACCTATTATACCCCTAACATTAATTGGCATTATGAAATTATTACGTCATTAAACATTAAATTGATTAGTTTTTCATTAATTTAAATAGGAAACAGGCTACATTTCAAAGTAAGTACAGTAGTTACGTTACGTAAAAAGTTAAATCCGTACAGAATTTAAATTCAATTCCAAATTTGAATGACAATTAAATGTGAAAAAAAAACATCAAACAAAAACCTGTGTCAATTAATGGCAGATAAATATTTTTCAAGGTGTCTTATTTTTTTATTTTTTTTATGATTAAATGTACATTTTGTATAAATTTATTTTACAAATTTTATATTATGTACACATTGTGAACTTCATGATGTAGTTCTACAAGAAATCAAAATGGGCCTAGCATAAGAAAAAAAACACCCCTACTAACTCATGATCTGCATTCTATTTCTAAAATACATACTACACCAGCCTTAGATTACCGAAACGTTATGTGTTTAAAGACACGCGAAGCTGCATGTTGATTGTCGTACAAACGATGTTCTAGCTCTGCATGAATGGATGATTGGATGATGGTGATGATGGTGATGATGGTGAAGATAGATGGTGAATACGTACACACAAACATGCATTACTTGACTCAACAACCAAACCCATGCTAGAAGATATGGTATAGTCTACAACACAAAACCAATCAGCATTGTTACTTTGGAAAACAATCTATACTAGTTAATTGTGAAAGTATTATTATTTACAACTTACAAGAAAAAGTATTAGGTCAAATAACATCAATATTATTTACAGATACATAAACTTAACTATAAATCCTATACTTTTGTACTTGTGAAGTCTTTGGATGCTAATAAAATGAAATGAAATGAAATATATTTCTACCATTAGAAATGGAAACTCAGAGCCTACAGAGGCTAGCTAGACATATGAGAGCCATGCAAATTCTAATTGATTTCATTGACCTAGCTTAGATTAATTTGAGAGTTAAAGGGTAATAACCACAAGTGTGGAATTATTAGGAAACCTGTTTTTGGGAGTGCATATTACTATGACATAGGTATGGTCCGTTCCGCATTTCCTCCAAACAAACACGGCTACTGGTGACACTACCCATTTTGCATGTAATGTTGTGGCGGAACCCATGATTACTGTACCATTCCGAGATTTTTAAATCGGAGATTAAGAAAGTTTGGGGAAATTCGGACCTTAATAAGTAATTCACACTCCCAAATGTGTCAACATATACTCGTAACACTGACTAATTATTACGATAACAATCCCTGAATGACAGCGGTCATACAGATAGAGGTGGACGAAATACTAACACACCTTTGGTCATTTCTACTTATTCCGCAACGTTATGCATTGCATTTTGTTTGAATAGAAGAATTTAGGCACTGGTGAAAATAAATGATTTGATCTACCAAACTATGTATTTGTGGCTGAAAACATGGAAATACTAAGAGAACACCTTCTGTTGAAAGCATTCATCCAAACTGATTTGTATAAAGCCGAAATTTTCTTTTAGAAAATAACAATATTCAAATAATAGTGTACTGGGCTACAAAATAGCAAAGGCCTTCATTTGGGATTTATTCTACCTTTTCTGGAAAATTTCCACTAACTTGTCACAGTTTGTAAAAAAGCCTGGATACTTGCTCGTTTGTAAGAGAAAGAACAAATTGAAATTGAAATTGCATGAAGCCAACACACAGCCTGCTCATACTGTACTGCGGCACGACAATATAATAAGAATACAAATAAAAATATTTAATAAAACTAAGGCCGGTCTTTCAATCTACTAATAAAAAAGTTACTTGTAGCAAATAAGTTATTTTTGGAGGATTTCAAGAGTATTGATTGGTGGTTGCCATGGAGAAAACAAGCTATTCGACGAATAAGTAGTTATTGGGACATTATAAGACTGGATCTAATAATACATAATAATAAAATAATAAAAATATTTAATATTTTTTTTAATACGTTTTTTTCATAAAAAAAGTGTTAATTTAAACCAAAAGTTGGCCGGTTTGGATGGTGGTAGTTGGCTAGGCTGGGCAGTCTTACTTGGCCATGAATGGCACTAATACTAATACTTATACTAATACTAATAACAATACTAATACTAATAATTATACTAATACTAATAATTATACTAATACTAATAATAATAATAACAATAAAATAACATATTTTTTTTTTAAATACAGTTTTTTCGTAATAATAAAAGTGTTAATTTAAACCAAAAGTTGGCCGGTTTGGATAGTGGTAGATGGCTAGGCTGGGCAGTCTTACTTGGCCATGAACGGCACTAATACTAATAATAATACTAATACTAATAATAATAACAATTAACAATAAAATAACATATTTTTTTTTTAAATACAGTTTTTTCGTAATAATAAAAGTGTTAATTTAAACCAAAAGTTGGCCGGTTTGGATAGTGGTAGATGGCTAGGCTGGGCAGTCTTACTTGGCCATGAACGGCACTAATACTAATAATAATACTAATACTAATACTAATAATAATAAAATAATATATATTTTTTTTTAAATACAGTTTTTTCGTAATAATAAAAGTGTTAATTTAAACCAAAAGTTGGCCAGTTTGGATAGTGGTAGATGGCTAGGCTGGGCAGTCTTACTTGGCCATGAACGGCACGTGGATCGCCTCCCTGTACAGTTCCGTGGCCATCTTGGTCGCCTCGGCAATGTTCCGGCAGTCCATCAGCCAGAACCGAGCGCTGACCGTGGTGGTGAAGCTGACGCAGTCGTTGACGAACGTCAACGGAGTCGATCCCGTGACGTCCTCCCACTGGGCCCGCGTCGTTCCGCCTGGAACATCGCACTCGCAACGTCAACGCCCGTACGTGACGTGACATGGCTACAAGTACCACCAATGTAAAAGTGAATCGTTTTCTATTTAGATACAATTCAATTAACTCCATATTTTTCATTTACATTTTTTGCATTTACTTTTTTTTATTTTCTAAAGTAAATCATTAAATTTATATTTAGTTACAATGCTCTATATTTTTTCTTTTGCATTTCTTTTTTTTCTTTCTATTTTCTAAAGTAAATTGTTTAATATAATACATAACAAACAAAGTTCCAACTTGTTGTAGGCTTTCGCGGCCCGAGTCAATATTAATAATTCTTGGCTGTCGGGTGTCGCCGCGTCTGTCGTTTATTAAAACCTGACGTTTCGGACTTATTGCATAGTCCATCTTCAGAGTGAAGAGACAGTCACTGAGAGAACCTACTCGATCCGACTCTCCAGCACAGTCGCTGGGTAGAGCTGGATCGAGTAGGTTCTCTCAGTGACTGTCTCTTCACTCTGAAGATGGACTATGCAATTAGTCCGAAACGTCAGGTTTTAATAAACGACAGACGCGGCGACACCCGACAGCCAAGAATTATTAATAAACAAAGTTCCACCAAATTTAGTTTTCCACCTTTCTTTGTTTCATCTCTCTATTCCTAAAGTATTGAATATTTCTTTAGTTACGAAGTTCCACATACTTTCTTTCCCCACTGAAATTAAATGACAGTGAAATGTTACGTCATCACGAAGTCATCAACACTTTTTACGAATAAATTTACTACACATTTGTTGGACGACAAATTAAATCATTGTTGTCAATCTCTTAACAAGATCCTCTTAAAACTATAATTTTCTGTATTTTTGTTAAAGATATACTGGATATTTTCTATTTCTTTAATAATGTTTGTGTAAATGTAATTATTATAGATACATACTATAATATACATTGACAGTTAGAACTCATTTTCTTTGAAACTGCTCTGTAAATGAAACAGTGTTTAAAAAACTTGAACATTGTTACATTTGAATGTGACTGGCTACCTTACTATGACATCAAGCCCTGTTTTTCCCACCATAATGAAATTTTATGAATGAAAATCTGTTCTGAAATTTGATTAATTTAAATAGCTTTGTATTCAGAAGGAAGTTTCTAATAACGTAGAGTTGAAATCTAAGCCTAGGAGCATTCTTCAATCCCTCATATGACAGTTCGACCCACACTGCGATCACAAACACTATGGACCAAAGAAATACGTACTGTTGATTGGACTTACGTAGTAATACATATTTATTGTCCCCATTTGTATTATGTTTTTTATGTGAACTTCAAACTCACAAATCCGTCATCTTACACGAAGGTAAGCTGTTGGATCCTTTCCTCACATTATATACCCCTTTAAATGTAGGTTTAAGTTAAAAATAGATGTAAGTGCTTAGTACATTTATATGTTCTTCCATCTCTGTTAACTAGCATCCATGTATTAGATATATACATACATGTACAGATATTATTTCACATGATTAAGAAATATACCTTGCACTATTTTACATCAAGTATTACTGTACTTGTATTTGGCTCAAATTCACTTCCAGTGATGTATGTTAATTGTTACTAAACATTTGTCTCAACTTTCTACGTTTTCATCAGAGTTTCAATACAAAACTTAGATTTCAGTTACGAAATGACAAACATAGTATCCCACTACATGCAACAACATTTCTCAGTAGTTAGTAAATTACGTAACTTTATGATAAAATATTGTAAGTCAGTTTAGTAACTGAATGGGGTAGACAAGAGGTACTCTCACTACTCAAACCGAAGTATTTATTAACATCTTGTGAATGCTTAGCAATATTGAGAAAGTGATAAATAATTTGCGGATGCGCAAGAAACGGAAGAAACCTGTAAGAACTAAAACCTGGATTAAAAAAGTTTCAGATATTTCAATCATTTTAGGGAAATTAAGTAACAAAGTGTAATTTATATTACGAATAACAACCATAACGAGAAACATATTTCAAATATTTTTAATCCTCATTTTATTTTAGTACTTACAGAACCAGACTCAGATTATTGATCGCTTTTTCAATATTGCGTAGCATTCTCAAGATATATAAAAAAAAAAAAACTTTCATTTTGTGCTGTTTTATGTAGTAGTGAGCCTTATACCCCTTTCTATTATCAATACATGACAATGATTACTAGCTATAAATACTTACATGTTTGACATCAGCCGACACAATACGTATCGAGTTAACGAAACCTAAGGCTCATGCATGCGCTGACGTGTTGTCGACGATATAAACGAGGAGCTTAACTTACGTAAACAATAATTCTACACAAAATGAAAGAAACTACAAATAATAATAATAATAATAATAAAAATAATAATAATAATAATAATATGTTCACATCATTCATAAGCCATGACAAGGGAAGCGAAGCTGAGCGGTCGGAACGTAATAACGTTAAGCAAACCAAAGCGGTATACAAAGCGCAAATAAAGTTTACGGTTAGAAATAGAAATACTTTTTCAATTTCTGTGAATAAAATTGCAGTTGTCTGTTTCACAAATTGCGTCCGAAACGAATTTTCTCGAGCGCTAATTACGGAGGATGGGTCGTTTTGTGTGACGCATGTCTACAAATCGCATGGTGAAATAAAATAAAAATAAAACTCTCCGGCTCTCGATAACACGAGGAAGTGTTGTTCAGCCACGTATTTCATACTCCATGGATTAATAACAAAAAAAAAACGTCAATGCTAAGATAATCTTGGTAATAATTGAGCAATAAAATAATAAATCATCAAGTGATGATTTCGTTTTCAATTAATGTACTCGGAATGAAATACGATTTAACTCGAGGGAACTTTAAAGAAAAATTGTTAAATGTGTGGTGTTCTATAAAGAACAGCAAAATATGTCAATCTATCTGTAACTTCTGTGGACATTAAACAAAATATTATTTTTGTATAAATACTGATAACAGTTTTGTTAAGAGAAATACGTAAGTCTTCTGTGACTATCGATTCGTTCTCTACACGAACAATGCTGCAGGGATGTCTTAATTACGATTGGGTTTTAGTTTTTTCTAAACGCAACAAGGATAATCAACGTTAATGAACTTGATGTGATCATGAAGATGAACATATGCAACACAGTATTTCAGTGGTCATATTAAAATCACAATGCAATGCGTGTTTGATAGTAACGAAATGAGGATGGTTTTTGAAGTACGTTGTATATGACGAGACCTATTTCATATAAAAAATCTATATTGAAACATAAAAATCGCCTTTTTTTAAATTATGTTCCACTTCAGAAATATGAATGGAAAATTTTGAATTTTGCTCAAATAACCAGAATGTGTTGTACAATTAGCATTAAAATGAAATGTTTGAATGTTTACTCATATCTATTTTTTCTACCTTGTAACCTCATACTCAGTATTTTGTACAGCTATTTCAGCATGGGTAGGTTAGATGCAACTTTGCCCAGGTCTCGAGCCCATACCAATATATGAAACCTAAATGATTGTGAGATGGAAGTAGAATTACAAAGTAATAATTCCTGATTTAAGTTGGGAGTATTGGTATTAAAAACCGGACAAAAATGACTATAGGGAGTATATAAATATGTGAACAATTGATGTTTATTTTCAATAAAATGTCGTGTCCAGTTTTAAATCAAGGGACAAGTGAACCTGTTATAAAGGAGTCAAGGTTATCACTTGCACTTCTTTCGAGGGTATCTAGAAAACACTAACAGGTACAATATTAAAAAATGGCACATAAAAAAGGTGTAATATACATGGTGTTTGTAGTGCAGTTTTTAAGGGTACACATCCCTTGCAATTTGTAAACAGAAACATGCGCATATATTCTAGAACGTAAAAAGGCATTTTAAATCTAGACTACTTGCGTCAGTGCCAGTAATTAATTAAGATGTAAGCATGAACGGTTTCAGAAAAGAACCCTTTCTTGGGCAATGAACAACAGCTTTCAGTCACATTAACTTTTGGTTTGGAACAAAAAAAAGTATAAAAACAAAAGATTGATTTCTTATAAAAACGATGATCAAAAACTCTCGAAGTTGTCAATCAACGCTGGCAATGCCGACGTGAATCAGTCAGCAAGCGGAACGTCTAGATTACACCCGCTAAGAGGCTATGACTATGACTACGCCTTAAGGCATTACGCTAGACTAGTCTATTTCGCTCGTGAAAAGCTTGTTAAAGTTTCAAACACATTAAAATCGTTTTTATGTTTTCAACAATTATGTCATACAATTTGAAATATTAATATAAAATTTATAATATGTGTTCAGAGAGAAAAATGTGGCAAACTAACATGCTTACCAAAATAGTGCCAATAGAAGGGAAACTATTAATATGCATACGAGAATATGTGTCGGACTTCGCTTATTACTAAATACGCTATTCCGTCTCAAAACTGCTTCAAAATCTAACACATTTATTTACACAGTTTAATTTTCTTTGCTGTACGACGAGCGCATTTCAAAGTCACGGGAATTTTACCTTTCTTGAAAACTAATCTGCTACAACTTTCGAACCATGTAAACATTTCTTTTTACAGCACAACTATTACGATAAAATAAAACCCTTGATTGCTTGAAAAACTGGGTTTAGACGGAACATGATAAAATACATCGGATGTTTGTGATGTTGTATTCGAATAAATTGGCGGGGGTTCAATACTATTTACCACCAGGCGAGAAATTAACAAGCCGGAACTTTTTCCTAACAGACCGTAGTGAAGACAAATTTATTAAGAAGTTCTATGAATCTAGACAACGGTGTAGTTAAGTTACGATGAAAGAAAAACCTGTCACAGTTTAGAAGAATTGAAGATTTCTATTGCAATTGATGAATGCATATACGAATTAGTTTTTTGAACTAAATACAAAACATTTATCATGGCGGGCTGCAAATATTAAAACTTTTTCAGTGATTTAAATTGTGTGCCATACACAAATAGGTCTAGGGTTGAGTTGATTTGTTTTAATTTTAGAATATAATCTTCATTCTTCACGTTATCTTCACAACATGCTAACAATTGGTAATACAAACACGAAACCAGGACCTGTCTTGGCATTGTCAAGTGAAGGTAATTGATGCATTGTCGAGTGAAGGTAAGCTTTTCTTGAAAATTAATAGTATTTTAGATACACTACAATGCCAAGATGTTTCAAAAATAAAATTACTGTATTGGCACCAGTGGCACCATTGATGCTTCAACTAGGACATTGATATATTTGCCAGATTTCTAAATCCCGTTCCGACGCGATTGGTTGCGGAGGCAACTCGCAAATAGCAAATCCTCATAACATGAACTTAAAAAAACAAACGAAGAAACAGATGTTGTAACATTGAAATCTAGACTTAAACTTTCATGCATTCCAATTATTAATAGAAGTTGTAAATAGTACATCTATTGTATTCCAATTCTGTCTCGAACAGCAACTTGATCTAAACTAGAAATTTGGCACCATAGGTTGGCAAGCATGGTAGGTTTACATATTTCGTCCTTCAGTCCCAAGTTGTCGCCCCCTGATTAGATAAACTGAAACCCAGACGACGTCGTATCGTCACAAACACGTAACATCGCTAAACGTTTCTCTCCGGCATTTAATAAAAACATTTTTCCGTTTGTAAAAGCTTTCAAATTTTCTACAGCGTGGCACTTAAGCGTATTTTTGTACAACTTTGAGAGCTAAGAATTGGAATGAAAATTATACAATAAAGATATGCAGCAACTCTAATATATAGTGAGATGGTGTAATAGATGGTAAAATGTGATTGTTCTCATATCATTTAGTAAGTCAAGACATTAAACATAGAACTGAGGTCCCTCGTCAACATGCCAGAATAGACGGACACGTTACGGAGGTCAAATTCCAACGAAGAGTGATACCAAAGTTGATACATCGTTCTGCCGATGTCAACTACTACTTTTTTTTAACTTCGTAAAACACAAATTAAAATTAAAATTAGAAAAGTACATGAAAACAACATCTTCCCTAGCGGAATAATAACCAAATCCAAACATTGCAGAATTTTGGAGGTTTTCGGAAACACCGACTTCAGGTCGAAAGAAAAAAGAACTGACAGATAAATGAAAAATAGCATGGAAATAGGGGTGACAAAATCAATAACCACAAACTATAGTTGGAAGTAATTTTTACTTTATCAAGTTTACCTTGTGATAATATCCTTTCCTGACATATTACAGTCCCAGTGTTGACAACATGAGAAAAATGAGTCTTTTACTCATATCACAAGAATGCTATTAATGCCGTTTAAAAAGGTGGAATGCAGCACCCGGAGGTTTGATCAGAACTAGAGACGTTACGCTAAATATTTCTAATGCTGTAAGCAAAATGATTGTATATGGTTCAAAAAAATCTAAATACAAATCTCAGTGACAATAAAATTAGAAATATTTATCATATCGTCTGTAGAACTAATGAAACCACAGGTTGCTAAATAATAACTTTTTCTGTGGTGAAGCATTGTTGAAATATGAAAATAAAAGCCATAATTCCACAAGCTGTTTATAGTGGGGCTACTGCAATGACTAAGTGGTAATTAGGCCTAATTGAGAGGATTGGCCATTTAATCATGGTTTGGACTTAGCCGATTACGAAGTACTGTAAAGGAAAGAAAGAGATTTTTTTTTTATTTACGTAAGACGTCCAAGGTTCAATTGAACTGAAAATAAATACTAAACAATTGTTCGTCAACCCTATTCCATACATTCACTAAAAATTATAGCATATTGTAAGGGGGTTTGAAATAAACAAGCTTGAATGTAAAATCTTAATATTAAATGTTTCTCAACATTCCAAATGTTTTTTTGACGGCTTAAAATCTCTCCGTAAGCAATGACCGTGCAATTCTAAGACAAAAGTTCAAATGAAACCATCCAAGACATAACGGGCGTCGACAATTTCGTGTCCAGAATTGATCTCCGTAATTGCCATCGATACCGACCACGAGCGAACCTCAATTACCAATGAATAAAATAAAAACAAAAAAACGTAGGATCATAAATGTGGAAGATAGACAGAGAAGAATCAAGAGAGGGTTAGAGAGAGAGAAAGAGAGAGAGAGACAGAGAGTGTATTGCCGATTACCTTTGAGGGATCTTTTCCGAAACACTCCTGCGATACGTGTCGTGCAGCAATGATAGGGGCAAAGTGAGGCACGTCTTATTAGTTCACGTACTTGCCACCAGAGAGCATTAAAGAGGCCAGCAACCACAACGGGGACATTATATCATCATTATTCGCGGATACGGGGACGTTTCGACGTTCCGTACTTTGATTCGTGACGGTTATTCATGTTGGAAATGGAACGGAATTCGACTGGCTGGACTGGATCTAAAACTGAGCAGTTATGGCCGTACGTCAACCTACGTGGCAGAACCTCTGATTTCTTTCTTTTAAAATTACTTTCAAATGCTTTTAAGTTAAGTCACAGAGTAAACAAACGTCATTCCTAGAGTACCGATTTCATTCTGTATCTTATGAATGTTCCTCGGTTACAATAAATATTCTTATTTCATTGTGCAAGGTGTGTTGCAACAACAAATTACAAGAGTTAAATGAGAATATTCAAAAAATGGAAATATTTATTGGAACGAAGATACATTCGTAAGAAAGTGCAATAAATTCTCTAGGGGTGCAATATTTTGGTTTACCTTTTGACAATTTTAATGCATTTTAAAGCGATTGTAATCGATAGAAAACTGGGGTCGCCAAGGTAGGTTGATATACACCTTATGGTACGTTTACAGCTACGCGTTGCGAGCGAAGCGAGGGCGCAAGCTCCAATCAGTGGCCGAGTTTGTGTGAAACTACTAACTTCTTTGCATGAAACTCGGCCGCTGATTGGAGCTCGCGCCCTCGCTTCTCTCGCAACGCGTAGCTATAAACGTGCCATTAATGAAACACGCAACAAAAATGGCGACAACGGTATCGTACAAATCGTCTTTCTTGCTAAGTGAGAGCAATATTAATTAATGTCCCTGGTCAGTTACAAAATCGATGCACATTTGCCGCCATTTTTGTTTCGGTCATTACTGCCCGTTTAGTAAGTCTCGCCAAGTCGAATGGCGAGCGCTTGATGTCTTAACACCGTTCGGTCAGTCGAAAGCGGAAATGAGACCCCGCGGAATCAAGGGGCGGACAAACCGCTCGGGTCACAAAAGTTCTATCGGCATCGGCGTAGTTTTGGGCCGGGAGTGAGATAGATGGAAATATGCTAAGAACACAGGTGAAAGCGAATTCTCGAATATTGTTGTAATTTTATTGATTTTTTTTTAAACTAGGAAGGAATTTGTAAAGGGGACAAATCATGGATAAAGGTATGATTTTAACATGTTTTGGAGTAAGCAACAATTGGGACATAAAAAAGAAATTAACAACAAGGAACAGAATTAAATGTGTTATGTACATACAGGTTTTGGAAAAGAAAATTTTTGGGACTGAACCGAGAGTTATTTCGGGCTAAGCGTAACTACGTACACGCTTGGTGACGAAATTACTAGGCCCAATGCAAACATTCACGCAACACTTTTAAAAGACAGGAAAGAAAGAATAGTCCAATATTCATTAGATAAGTACGTCTATGAAAGATGATTGTAAATACCTTCGAAGTAAGAAGGAAAAGATTCGTTTAGAACGGTGAAAAGGGACTCTGAAGGGAGACGGCAAAGTTTGCACACACGCACACACAACTACACTGTAAAACAAGGTGGAATGCAACCGATAAAGACGAGGAGGTAAAGGAATATATTTTACACACAATATTACAAGGTACGGTACTGATAATATCTGTGTGGCGCAGTCCGTACGTCGGATACAAGAACCGCAGCCTAGAAAAACATCGACGCGTGTTTAATTCGTTAACACGTTTTTAACGGCGTCAGAAAATTGGCACCGAGACTGTACGAATTAAATAACCTCTCCAGAACTATTAACGGTGTACCTTGAGCTTTGCAAAGTAAACCACTTTTTGAATACCTATCAGAATATCGTCCATGAGTGATTAAAAATGTATTTACAAATACTACGTAGCTAAAAACACGTAAGGTACATAGGCCTAGACTCATCATAGTTTAAGGTTTATTGTATACAGAAATGTATTTTAAAAAGTTGCTTTCATAAACTTTCAATAATTCATATCTCAATCAATGCCGTTATTATCCTTACTTCTTCATAACAAATCAATCAAGACAACATTTTGAAAAAATCTTAAATTTGGATTTACAATAAAAACACAGCTAAAAAATCAAATTCCATCAATGCAGACTGGCAAAGTAACAACAAAAAACAACCAGATTTGTCATTCATGCGACGAGAATCCGGAGCCACGAAGCGAACAAAGCCGATTCACGGTAAACACAACATTTACGTACCACACAGATATTATATATACTGCTAAGTAACTTGGTCTCCTAGTTCAAGTAATAATAATCTTACTGGGTTGAGGTTGCTAACCTCTGGGTTGTAATATAAATACTGCACACTCAACACAACTGTTAAAAAATTAGTGATAAATTACAACATCAAAATTAAATCAGATCTAAAATGTAACAATAATTAAAGAATTACCAAATATATAATATATACTTTACCAACAACGGTTACGTAAAGGTCTATTTTGTCTATTGGTAATTAAATAAGTTCTATGGAGTCCAACTTTCAACTACTAAAATACTTCACAAATGATAGAAGCATCCTAGGTCTAGCCCTGAAAGTCGTACCATAGTTTGTTGATACACGAAATGTTGGTGCCCACAAAATATATTATTATACACAGGATATCATATTCATCTATTTTCCTATGATACTTGCGATTAGAAGAAAATGCAACTGACGTAACCCCGGGAATGAGGAGTTACACCAAAACTGCCGTCTTTAAAATTTATACTATGTATCACACTTCTTAAGAGTACCCTAAACACTGTTTCAGTCCATATAAGACCATGTGAAATCATATTTTTTTTCTTTTCGGTACTTAAACGGATTTTCAATGTAATTCCCAACAAAACTTCGTGCATGTAACATGACTAACTGTATAAGTAATGAAATGCTATTGTTTCAGTAGAAAAGTTAAAAATGAAAGTGATATTTCTAAAATCGTGAACGCCCACAAAATTGTCAGCACACACCGAATCAAGAAAGTCCTGAAACTCGGCCAAACAAAACGAACATTTTGACCGATTTGCATTCCACAAATTAAAACATTGATTCTAACATCTTTTAAAACAATCATGATTATATAAAAAAATCTAATTATATTATTTGCTGATAATATACCAAGATGTTGTTAAATGCAAAGCCAGCTGTAACTAATACAGTTACAAATAATAAAAAAAAAAAATGAATGTCAACGATTTTAGACAGTGCATGCACTGATTTGAGCTGATGGAATTGTTGATGGTTATTGGTATTCAAAGATTGATTCAATGGTTGTTGAAACAAACAAAAAATTTAAATAATAATACAGATTTTAAGATTAAATATATTTTCACATTTTGGTAAACAACAAATAAAAATTAATAACAATATTAACAATAATTAAATTTAAATTACAAACTATTATGTGAAGAGTGAAACAATTTAGTGGCAACAACATCGAAGACCAAATTTTAAAAAAATATCACATAAAAAAAAATGTGGGCACCAAAAAAAGGTGTGGGTGACGGATTCTAAGTAATTCCAACGTGACCCCCTACCTGTGATGCTACAGAGCAGTCTAAGCGTTGGCGCGTCGCCGGAGTACTGGTTTATCATTCCCTTGTTGGCTGCCTGCGGTACCGGTATCGTCAATGTGATTGGCTTGTGGAACTTGCGTCGCCTCGGTTCCACCGTTACGATGGGCGATACGGCGACGCGGTTGCCGAGCAGTTTTGCTGCCAGCTCGGCGGGGATTGGCTGGGCCTGCGGAGACATTGCGTGACGGTCACACGAGCTACACGCATCCATTGCGTGACGGTCACACGAACTACACGCATCCATTGCGTGACGGTCACACGAACTTCACGCATCCATTGCGTGACGGTCACACGAACTACACGCATCCATTAAATAAATAAATAAATAAATCATGAATGAATGAATGAATGAATGAATGAATGAATGAATGAATGAATGAATGAATGAATGAGTAAATAAATAAATAAATAAATAAATAAATAAATAAATAAATAAATAAATAAATAATGAATGAATGAATGAATGAATGAATGAATGAATAAATAAATAAATAAATAAATAAATAAATGAATGAATGAATGAGTAAATAAATAAATAAATAAATAAATAAATAAATAAATAAATAAATAAATAAATAAATAAATAAATAAATAAATAAATAAATAAATACATAAATAAATAAATAAATAAATAAATAAATAAATAAATAAATAAATAAATAAATAAATAAATAAATAAATAAATAAATAAATAAATAAATAAATAAATAAATAAATAAATAAATAAATAAAAAAATAAAATAAATTCACATTTAGAGTCTACCCACTCAGTAACTAAACTGATTTGCAGTGGGGGACTTTAATTTAAAGCGACTAAACCAACCCTGTAGGCTTCGAACACCGTCGACGAGTGAGCGATAACCAATCAAAGATCGATATTTCAAATACGAAACATATGAATCAGTGATTGGACAGTGCGAACACCTGCGGACAAATGCCAGAATCAACAAGGCCGATTCAGAACAACTTTGAATTTATTGAGTGCTTCGTTGCTAGGACGGCTCCAAAGTCACCGTTTACTTATTCCTAAGACAAGAACTTATTCCTAAGACAAGAACTTATTCAAACATCGTTATATATCGTTCGATACCACTTTTTGAGATTGTTTTAAATGATGAAACCGTTAAGTGAGTAATATAGGGTAGAGTCGCAACGCAATCGGCAGTTTGTCTATAGCCTTTTACTGCCCAATATACTTTAGTCGGGTAGTAGAAGTTCGCGAAGCGACGCGATGACGGAGTTTTCGGCTGTCTTCGTATATCTTCGGTGACCAATCAGACTCTGTCATCGCGTCGCTTGGCGAACTTCTACTACCCGACTAAAGTATGTTGGGCAGCATAAGGCGGTAGACAAACTGCCGATGGCGTCGCGACTCTACCCTTTATTACTCACTCAACGATGAAACGAAGACTTAGACTGGGAGAATTTTAAATAAAATACACTCAGCACAAACAGTAACCACGGTCATAACTTAACAAAATACTTACCAGAGTGCGTTAATTTTCGAGAGCACTCGCTCTCTTAGTGGGGGGGTGTTTTTAGTGGTATATATATATATATTTAGGCCTACTGGGCCTTTTTGTTTCTAGTTTATTGATCTTACACTTATTTATAAAAACAAACATAAAAACAATTATTGGTAGAAAACTACTCACAGAGTGAAAATTACTACTACTTACTTATTTTGTCATACATTTCATGAAAAAACACTGACATATTATACTTTGATATGTAATTACCACCAAAATTTAACAAAAATATCGTGAAGAATACGGGTTGACTGAGGCCCCAAGGCAGAATCACGTATAATAATACCAGATATTTTCATTTTGATAGACACCCCACATTTCACGATATGCGGAATAATTGAAACAATTGCGGGTCAAGGGGAGTCAACCAGTTAAATTAGTGATTTTTCGTTAATATCTTGAGAACGGTTCAAGATATTTTAATAGTGATTTACATCCAGGATTTGGTTGTTTATCAGCTGAAGGATGAATTTAAAAATTTAAAAACCCGTTATCGTTACGATTGTTATTTCCATTATTAACAGAAATAACAATCGAAAGGATTACAATATTTGGAAGTTTTAAGTTCACTGTTTAGTCAATGTTATGTGGGTAGCTTTTAAAGAATAAGTTGAATTCTATAAGCACTGAGACTAGCCACTGAAATTACATACAGCGCTATGGGTGGCGCTCGCAAGCAACTCTTGAATTAACCAGTGTAATTATTTCTATGTGAAAAATGGCAAATTGGGAAAATTATTTCATTAAATACGGCTTGAAAATTTTTCGTGAGAATTATGAATCTCATCAGTCCATCTCAGAAGGCAACGCGTTACGTAAAGCAGGATACGACCAAACATAACTGAAAGACACATTTCACCACAATTTGCATCACTACAACATTCACTTTTAACTTCTACCACGCAAGAGCTGACACGCGCAAACATCTGTAATATTTTAACGACTAGTTGAAGGATGTAATCTACAAAACCAGATTGAGAGAAAGAGAGAAAGAAAATTTTCAAATAGAAAAAAAAGAAAAAGTTACTAAACTGCTTTTATAATAGAGAATTTGTTCACAAATTATGCTATGTCATCATTCACATAAATCTTACTGATAAACTTCACAACATATGACCAATCCTGAAACATTGTCACTAAAGAATGTCTAAGCACTCTTTACCAATAAAATCAAATGTGCAAAGTTTGTCTCTCTTCGTGACAAAAGTACCAAAATACAAACGCAATCAATTTTACCACACAACTACACACGAGAACATGTCTTAAAGATATTGAGAAAGTCATTCCTAAGCAGAATTGAGTTTTGTATCAGTTAAAAAATTAATCTTAAACTGTAATTGTTACGATTGTTATTTTAATAACCAATTACTTAAAAATGATTGAATGAATGAATGAATGAATTAATTAATTAATTACAGAAATAAAAGCGTAACAATATTGAATTCACAATTATCGGATAATCCGGGCATTACTGTTTTAATTGTCGACCCACTCACTTACAAAAACTGATTTTCAGTGGAGGGACTTCACACCAAGTTAGCTAGAAGTACATTACCTACATTAAAATACTGCCAGATTCCACTACCATACCACTAGAACCCCATCAAAACAACTAAACGAAAAACATGCATAACACGACATCTGTAATTTTAAAAGTCAAATATTGCTGTCACCCATTAGATTCCATTTTATATTTCAACCACGTTTTACCTTTAAAAAATGCTAGATCTGAGGGCAAAATTCCTAAATTGGCACAACTGAAATTACCAGCCAGGTCAGGCAACAGTCATGCACATGTACGACTACACATAAGCAGCGTGAATCAACTTACCTTCATTGCGAAACAAAGAGACGATTGTTTAGTTAGAATGATAAAAGCGTCGATGTATCGTGGTAATTTCTTCTCACTTGGCAGTCAATTTAAAAGTAATAGGTATTGTGTATGAGTCTATGAGCACCATGTTGAATCTACATTCATTTGTTTTATGCATTTGATTTAAAAAACACTATTGTACTGGTATTGATGTGTCTAAACATTTTACTAGCAAATTTAAGTTTATTCATTTTTTAATAATTCTTTAATAATAATTGTACCAGAATTGTCATTTTAACCATAAGAAATCATATTTTTGAATTTAATAGGATTTTTTTAGATTTGAATGTATCTACATGTAAAACAAAACAAGTAGTCTAGCTGTGCAATCAAGTTGTGCACAATAAAAATATACATGTTTTTTTAACGATTTGTTCCCCTTTAAAAAAAATGAGTACCTTACTCTTGTATTCTCAATTAAATCCACAACCTAATTTAACAAATTAATTGTTTTAAATCATGAGAATTGTAGAAATTTAAATCAAATAGTCTCTTGAATCATTTTCTCCTATTATGAACTATTTCAAAAATTTTAATTTACCTATTTATTTGTTTATAACTCAAGCTGTTATAAAAAGGATACAACGATTAGACCCTTACAAGTTATAACCATACAATACATGAATCATTTTACAAATCTAACAAAGTAGTTGCCATTCCAGTACAGTGTTTTCTAAATAAAAACTTTTTAATTAGGTCCTAAAAAAAATTCAACATGAGTGTTGGCCTACCTACTTGATAAAAATTCACATTCTACAAGTTCTAAACATATTTCAGTGTTTCTTTGCTCTCTCTCCAGACGGAGCGTCTTGATAGACCGAAGTCTCAGCTGCAACTTGCGTTGTTTCGTACCGGAACCGCATGCTTAGGCTCAATGCATGCAAGGTTTTGTTAGTGAGATAGAACCATAAATCGTGCCAAAAATGTGGTTACGATAAAACTCCGACTCGGGACACAGTGTTGTGTACCATAGACCGTCGCCCTTTAAGAGTCACTGCACCTTGATACTGTACTTTTGCATCAGAGTAAAAACGACACAAAAAGCCGTCTGCAATTTGAGCAAGAATCAAATGACGATAATTGTCTTTACTCTGTACAGACTGCACTAGATGCAGTGCTCTTGTAGTATCTACTATGCTACTAAATTGCAAAGGACACAACTACAGACAACACTGATTCTCAATGTAAATACTGTATTCAATGCACATATTATGCATATTTATGAAATGTATATAGGAAAAATAACAAAAATATATGTTTTTAATATTAGTAATTTCCATGCTAGATATTTGTGTTTGTCTATAGAATAAAGCTTTAAATCAAAATATTCCAAAGTATGTAAGAGTGTACCATCCATAAGAAATAACCTTGTAAAAAAAATAAGAAAATAAAGAAGTTTTACAGATAAAAAAGTAAAATGTGTATAAATAAATATAATGTTAAAAACAAAACGAACATACGGTAGTCCTTAAAATATATTTAAACTTATGACAAACTAATCCTTCTGAATGGCTTAATTGAACAGTTTTATGTGTTTCTTACGTGTGTCCTGTGCACTTTTAGCACATAGATTACAAGTTCTATAAATAATACGAAAGTGTAGTTCCAATATAACAATCATGCAAAACTACTGTTCTTTCGACGTCTCAATCAAGAATGATACAGAACTTCGAAAAAGTGATAATGTATAACCGTATGTGGTTTCGTAAGTACTACGATTGTATGACTAACGTTATAAATATTAATTTTTATTATCTAGATTTGATATCCAGTATCTTCTTAATATCTAGATTTTGAACAGTATGGTTGTTGTTTTAGATTTGACGCCTAAGTACATATTTCAAAAATTAAATACACTGACAATAATAATAGAATTATCTGCAATACACTCTTTTACCGTTCTCAACACAAATAGTTCAGAACCGCGCAAATTTAAAGTTTCTTATTCGTATCTTTTAAACGACATTCAATATCAACATTTCGGAATAATACGGGGCTAGTTCGTATTATCAAGATTTACACGTATTCTCAAACAAAGGATACAAAATTAACCGTGTTCGGATAAAATTAAACACTTTCAATAACATCTCAACTTGTCCAATTTGATCATAATATAGAGATCATTCTTTAATCCTGTTTTGAGAATTTCTGTACATTGAGATAATATCAACGTAGTCCTGCACCGTTCCAAAATGTTCACACCAAACGTAATTTTGACACGAAAAAACTTTTAATTCTCACGCACACACAACACAATTTGTTGAAGTCAAACTATCTTAATTCATATACTAAAACCACATTCAGTTTCGACATCATTTTCCCGACGTTGACTAGCGTTCTTGAGATTGTTAACCGATTGTTACTGGGACTATCCTCTCCCATTAATAAATAACTATAAGTAATGAATCAAGGAACGGGATTCTGCGGGAGTAAACAGCACACAAGCAGGGCTCGATATTAGCATTCGCTTGCAACACATAAAGCTTGCATCAAGCAACATCCATGAGAAATGCAACACCGTCATGACGACCCTCCGATTACAAAGAGACTGCGTCGTCGAAACAACTTTCCGTAGCGTCGTCGACTACGTTTTTGCCTACGATAGCTGCTCGCTCGTCCGCTCGCTCGCTTTGTAATCGGCGGTCTGGACAGAAACTAACGAAGTGATCTTTGACGATGATTCCGCAGACCGACGGGCGATTTACTCTCGGGCGAAAACATCGACGGACAAAAATCGATCGGCGGTTTTCTTTTTTTTTTGGGGGGTGAGGGAATCATTTCAAACATCACGTCGTTACGCCAAGAAGATTTTCAGAGGAAATCCAGAGAGATTTCAAATGACATGAAGTGCGAGCATGCGATGAAATTATGAGAAAGTGCTGTGAAAAGAACGACTGCTTTTACGGTATATATGCCAAAATTCAACCAACGTTAATGATTAAATTGACTGATTAACAGTTTTGTATGATTTCCATGCAAATGAAATGTATGCCCATAGAAATTCTAAGAAAGCGAGTCTTCGTTCGTGATTATTTTAAAGCACATATCAATTGGTTGACTTTTAGAATAATTAAACCATATTTTAGATTATTTTAATTAAAGGTTAGAACTTCTGCAGATTTCCTCGACAGAACAACCTTCGTTTTCCGCCCAATAAACTTAGTTAAATCGACAGCCTGTCATTCCTCTCCCGTGACTTATCGTCTGGATCCATGCCGCCATTTTATCGACCCGTGCTTTGGTGCTCTTTCAGGTGTACACAGTTGAAATCTACTTACGTACAAGAAGTAGGCAGATGTTTTCGTTAAGTTTAACTAAATTTATTGGGCAATTTTTTTTTTTTTCATTATTTGCGAGTACAGTTAGTAATTAGTATTATTTTTAGATGAGTGTGTGCATAGCAAACTAGTGATATGCTGTCAACAAACAGTATCAAGTTTTAGACTAAACAAGAGTTAGCTACTACATTAGTATTGTATTCTTAAATATCTTGGTGCATCAAAAACACACAAAGTGAGAAACACAGTGAAACAATAGATTGGCGGCATCCACTTTTCATGTCGCAAATCCTTAAAAAAAATTTAGGCCAGTAGACCTACACAAATAATTGTGAGTAGTATTCACATCTTCTTTTATTCTTATAAAAAAATAAAAAAATGAACTAATCACAAACTATTTGGTTTGTAAACTAGCGGCAGCTATTTTTGGCCTTTTTCCCATGGTTGAAAAATGAAAGCGTATGATGGGAACCCCTCTTTGGTTTGAGAACATGTTTCTAGAGTCTGGAAAGTCCCAGAAATGGCCTAAGTAAGGCGATTTGGCACTTTCTACATTATATGTATTTGATAAGGGGTCTATATTTCAGCTGTATTTTTTAGTTGACATAAAATATATGATATATATGGAATGGAATGGAATGAATTTCTACATTCACACTTAATTCTAACACATACTAGGAATATTCTTCTCCAGAGAGAGTGTGTGAATAGCCTGTAGATTGTTTTGTATCATTATATGAGTATTAGAATTGTAGATTGTAATAGATATCTTTAAAAAATACTGGTTTTGTCATTTCAGTGAGAAAACAGGAATAGCGAACCAGTGACAAAATCTTAATCGTTAATACATAAAAGCAATTACCGTTTTTAGAGACTTAGCAAGTCTCTGAGTGAAAAGAAAAATTGTGTTCACATACAACAATAATTATTGCCTGAACCACAACATTTGTGTTATTTCACTTTGGGAAAAGATCCACCAAGATATTTATTCCACCATAACACAAAACAAAAGCAGCCATTGACATAGGAATGATATTAGTAAAGCATGCAATACAGGTTAAGTTGAGAACCCCAACAAAGAACCGCTAGCGTTCAGCCCCACACGAGAACAGGGCAGTTCGTTCAAGACGACTCATTACATGCGCTGCTACGTTTCCACATTCGGAAATAAGCACCACTACTCGCTCAAACTCTCCGACAATCATGGATTTTCCTTATTTGATCATAATATGACATAGCTCATGAAATTAAATTCACGAAACCGTTACTTTTACTCTGAATCCGAGAACAGGGCTTACTGCTGTATAAATGTACTGTCTTTGCTAAATAGAACACATTAAAATGTAATTTGGACACTCATTTCATTTAGGCAACTCGTTTATAAATCCTAAACAATGCTTTGATTTCTCCAATTGGTTGAAGCCCCTACATTACAATAAGGTATCAACAAGTATTCACTAAAACAACATTGATTTAAGCAATTTATTAATTGATAAAATTGATTACTTTATGCACACGATAAATTGCATATTAGGTAATTGCTTAAAGAAATCAATTTAGTAAGAAATTTATAAACTGCTGAAAGAAATCAATTTTGTAGTTACGACCTAGCTATGTCGTTATTTTCTACATTTCCACCTGCCATATAAGTTTAACTTATTTGTAAATCTCCACACTACTGTACTTTCTTTTCTCTCCCAGTCTATGTATTGCTTCATACCTGACAGCTCCAATATCCCACATTCGCTTCTCTCCATATATTCCAATCTAAATCTACCTTCACAATTATTTTCTCTCTTTCCCTGTTACATTCATTAATGTTCATTTGTAACTTACAATCCCCCCAACAAAAAGATCACTCCTTTTAATTCGCTCAATCCGCATGAGAGGATCGAAAGTTGTCGCAACGCTCGTTCGACATAAATCTCAAATACCTTGCAACCTCTTTGTCAATACTCCGCTTACGAGATGTAATTGACGAGCTCGAAAGTACACGATCGAAACTTTCGAAAAACACTTTCGGCGACGAATCGAGCTACGTTACACCGCTCTATCAAATACCACCCACTGCAACAACGATGTAGTGCCACGTATTCTCACGAGATCTGAACTCTAGCAAAGACAATAAAACTACTCAACTTATTCTACAACATTTCACGTATTAATGACATTGTCGTAAGACTAGCTAACGCCGTCGGACCAAGTCTAGAACATTTAAATCCCTGAACGTGTTTTACGTCTACTTCCGACTAGGTATGCTAACGACAAAGTACATTCTACGTTATATCCAACGGAGGGTCGTTTAAATGTAGTCAACAAACAGGGACATATAAAAATAAATACATCTCTGAATGATTCTCCTAAGAGGATAGAAATGAATCGGCTACACTAAATGAACACCAGATAGTAGATGGTAAAATCAACTCCTACGTATCGCAGCATTATTCCGACCACTGGGACGGAGAAGTACTTTGTGTGCAGGTTTGCACTTTAGAAATGAGTCGGACAATTTCTGGTTTTGTCTTTTCATCAATGTTATTAGGTGTTTTAAAAAATACCTTCATATTTAATTATTTTTCTTAATATTTCAGTATTCAGATAGCATCCAACCTACCTTCAAAGTTGATGGAAGTTGAAGAAATTGAGAAATTATTTACAACACAATTTTTTTCCAAAATTACTTTCATATCTTAAATTCGTCAGTTTCATCACACTTTGAAGGTAGGTAACCTGTTTTTGTACGGTTTGCGTGCTCTGTCGATCACGAGAGCTATGCCAGCGGAAGCATATGCTTCTGGTAGGCCACCCTAGCCGGACAGGTCAAGGCCCCCCTTCCTTTTTTCCTCCCAATTACGTCCTACTTGTCCCTTTCCTCCAATCACTCCCCGACGTCATATGACCCAGTTGTCGAGTACGTTGTTAAACAACAAATAACAAATGCATTCTGTTAATTGCATGGGTGAATCGAACTCGGATAATCCAGAGTACCGTATAATGGAGCTCAGGAAATCGAGATCTCACCATACACTGAAGCACGTCCTTATATTTGACAAAAGTTTGGGCCACCTATACCTAGAGACAAAGTACTTCCCCGTCACACAAGAACCAACCCGCAAACAGGTTGGCAAAACCTTGTCACTCTTACTCCCACACTCTTCCCTTTCCTATTTATTTTATACAAGTTTAGTTTTTTTTTTTTACTTTTTACAGAGTTGTCTTAATTTGTACTGAAGACAGTAAACACAGCAAGAGATGGACTTAACCTGAAGATAATGGCAACTAAGCCCACCTACGTCACAACGACGAGGTTGAAACGCCACCAAGCTTTGAAATAGGGGGCACTAGCTTGAATACTATCTATGTATTCAAACCAAGCAAATATGAAGTTGCATCATTCAACCCGTCCTAGCTTTATATAGATGAAAACCAACTCGATAGAGATGGTAATCATTATTGTTAAATATGCTATTTTTAAACTTAAAGGAATGGTAATAAATATTTGTTAATAAATTAAGATTGTGTAGACACTCGAATTTCGATTCCAGTTGAGTTTGATTTTTGTTTAAATTCAGTTTATGATAGAAGTTGGCTGAATGGGAACTAAATATTTTCTTTAAACAAGCTGGAAACATCGGTTATTAGATTTTACATTGAAGAGAAAATGTTAATTCCAGTATTAAAAGTGCGCAACGGTTTTCTAGTACCGTAACATATTAAGAACAATACAGAACATGACAAAGCTTTTCATAGGAACTAAATGATCGATTCTAAAAAGTTTGAATTATTGCAACCATTACAGTTATTTTGATTCTATTTGATTACTAATTCATAAGTCAGTAATCAAAATATAACAACCATATTGATTACAATATTTGAAACTTTTCACTTCATTAATTTCATTGAAGATGAAGTTTTGCTTTCAACAGGAAATTAATTTTTGGTTTAAACGAATTGGAAACCCTGATCAGATTTTACATCACGTGTACTTACATTAAAAGTCTATCATTTAAGCCACAAGGTTAATTCTAGTATTAAAAATACACAATTTTAACGGTTTTATACTAACGTAATAAGAACGCTACAGAGAATGAAAAAGTACGTCAAGATCAATGTGGTTTTGTGAGAACTAAATAACTTACTCAAAAAGTTTGAAGCACTGTAACGGTTACAGTAATTTTGGTTCTATTTGATTACTTATTCATAAGTCAGTAATCAAAATAACAACCATACCGATTACAATGTTTGAAACTTTTAACGTTCAATCTTTAGTCCTTACAAAACCACACCGAGCTTATTTCACACTTTTTCAGTGTTGTGTATTATTTCTTCAGACAACTCAAATTAATGTTTAAATCTCTCAGTTCTAAACTTCTTATATTAAAACCAACTAGATCGCGTTGACCGAAAACAATAATAATATTATATTAAGTTTTGTTTGTTCTATTTCCCTCTATACTATCACGATAAAAACGGAATCTCAACTGGAACTCCAAAACATCGAGTGTTCACCACCTCCAAATGACATGATTTGTTTTCAAACAGGGGTTTACGATGCGTACTCGGATACGTTTTCTTCTACGAAGAGCGTAAGCCGTAAACAACGAAAAGTTTAACGTGACACTGATAGCACGAGTACAAGAGGCGAATGATTTCATAACCAAACAAACATGATTCAAAAAGAATTTCTAACAGCAGAAACACGACCAGTTTGTGTATAGTTATAGTAATAATCAATCTTTAACGGGAAGAACATTAAGAAAACTGAATCTTTCAAAGGAAGTGAAAGAAATTAGTTTCAAAATCCAATCCAAGGGTTTATCACATAGGGTTGGTTTGTAAACCTGTCTAAAGGTTCGACAACTATACTTCCTAGTGGGCTAGTCTATGGGGTAAACAGACGGGTAGGCCATTTTTAGGCACGGTTCGATTCTTGGAAACACCTGGTACCAACTCGCAAGTTATTTTATGCACAGAAGAACCTTTGAACGAAGGTGGTTGCCTTAACCATTCAACCAGAGGGCTGCAATTTAATGCTCGTCTTACTGTTGGGTCTATCTGACTAACCAAATCTCACTAAATAAATAAATAAGTACATAAATGCTAAATACATAAATACATACCTATGCCTATAAATAAGTAAATGAACAAATACATAAATAAATTAATTAATTAATAAATAAATAAATAAATACATAAATAAGTAAATATATAAATAAATAATAAATAAATGAAAAAATTAATATATATATATATATAATATATAAAAAATAAATCTCATTATATATGTACTGTATATAAAAACTGTAATCTATCCAAATGTGAGAATAAAATATAATTGAATTGAATTGAATCCTCTATGCCTACGCTTTGATGCTCACTTCACAAAGTAGGGCCTACATATATATAAAAAAAAAAAAAATGATAATAAATTATTAGCCTTGTCTGCGAATGCACTCATAAGGAGCCAAACACATTTTAAAAGAATAAATACACATTTAAAGTTTAAACACGAAACAAAGTCGTGCATGCGTGCTGCAATCGTTAGGAGCCAAACACATTTTATAAGAATAAATAAACATTCAAACACGAAACAAAGTCGGTCCAGGTGTTTCCAACGGTTTCCAATACGTATGCGTCGAATGAAAGTCTACCAGACGAGCGAGAATCGCTTCTTCTTGGGGATGTGATTGACGGTGATCTTTTTCAGCATGCCGGCCGAGGCGCCCTTCCTGGGCTTGAACAAGTTTACCTGTAGTCCGACCTTGATCTTCTTGGTGAGTGCGCCTTGGGGGAAGACCGCCTGCACTTGAGGTACCACACTGGACGATACCATTCCGCCCTCCGGCCCGATGGCGTGGACCTGTAAGTAAGTAAGTAAGTAAGTAAGTAAGTAAGTTTTATTTGCCTGTCGATTAATACAATACATCATTAATACATCGTCAATTTTAATTGCTAAATCTAGAATTTCTATAAAATTTATAAAATCTATAAAATTTCAAGCAAAGCTTCGACACTCCTTGACGGAGAGGGTATTATACTCTGTCAACGAGTTATGATACAATAAACAATTGTTTTAGTTTTAATACGTATCACATTATACATTTTTTAAATTCGTGTATGTATGTCACTTAGGCCTATGTATGTATTATGTATAACCTGACGAATCCAATTGCTGTAGAGGCTCAAAGGATAATAAAATGAACTTGAACTAGTCTTATATAATTAATAATTAATGAACAATTCTGAAAGGATACTTTGTTATAGATAGCCTATATGTACCCACATATGTGATGTTTACAATATATTTACAAATACTAAACTTATATTAATAACACTCTAGGTTTCAAAATAAGAGTTGCTTGCAAAGGTCTATACTCTATAATATAAAGGCTGCGTATGGTGCAAGGCCCAGATTAAGATTATTGTATAATAAAATGTAATTCTACTTTATGGGCCCTAACCGGCTAACATGTACCTATTAATCGCTCTGTAATGAAACTGAAGATGAATACAAAAATGTATATCTATCTACAGTATCTATCTAATAATTAAATGTATAGTCACATCTACAGAGTAGAGAACAAGGCAATAGAGGTGGTGCTTTTCGCAAGGCGCTAGGGCAGGGATGGAGAATCAATGACACGCGTGCCATAAGTGGCACGTAAGACTTTCTGGCAGCACACAGAAATGTGTACAACATATTTAATCAGGATGAAAGTGACCACACTTCAAAGCCGTTTTCCATGCACTTAGAGAATTTTGGGCACAAAAATTTTGCCTCCGGCAAAATATAAAATATTATGTGGAACGATCACATAACATTACAATTTGATAAACTGACCATTTGTTCTCTGGAAATCATTAATAATAATTCAAAAAGCTATAATTAAAATTTCGTTAAAATTTTACTGCAGTTTTTTTAGAATTTGGCATGGCTGGGTGGGGTAAATTCTATAGTTTGTAAACAATGGCACTCAAGCTGAAAAAGGTTCACCATCCCTGCTCCATAAAGTTCAAGATTTCTAAACACTTTGAACATTACTTTATAAAATGGTTTTAGGGTCGCAGTTACTGTAGACAAGCTGGCTACGCGACGAGTATAACATCGGAATACGGAAACTCACCTCTTGACGAATGCGAGAGACGATGGCAAAGTACTGCGGGAAGTCTGTCGTCAGGATGCGAGTGGTACGCCCGGAGTTTGGCTCCTCCAGAGCGCTGATTTCTGTAACAGAACCATCGGCGATCGTCAGCAAACGGGAGCAAGTAGGCCCATCTATTGCTTTGTATTTGAAAGGGTATTTATAATATGAAAATAATTTGAATATGCATACATGGTTTGTTATACTCTGTATTTCTTAAATTATCTGTATTTTGCCAATATTCTGTAATATTTTGTGTATTCTTTATAATTTTTTTATTTTCTTTTCATTAGTTAGTACATAGTTTGTAATTTTGCTTTGTATTGAGTACCTTGAAAGAGTATTTATAAAATCAAAATAATTGGAATATGCATACATAGTTTGTAGCAGTATATTGTAATTTGTATTCCTAAATTAGATATTTTATGGAAATTTAATAGATATTTTGAATAGTATAACACTCAAATTGACACACATAGTAAGATACCTTAATTCAAAGTTAAAATATTTATTTACGTAATATTGTTAAGAATGAATGGCCTATGGCTGGTCTGGAAATCCTAAAAACAGGCAAGAAAAGCTTCGATATTGGGGATATCGATACGTCACTTGAAAAGTTCGATATCGCCATTTCTTCCCGCGATATCGAAATGATTTTTCTATCGTTGGACAGCCCTAGTTTTTTGTAAAATGGTAGTACCAAAATATATATATATATATATATATCGCTACTCTTTATTCCAACATCATTTAGTTGGGTAAAGAGGTGTTTCCACCATTGATCTTGGGCATCCCAGGAATCAGTATCGGCATGCCAAGCTCGAAACATCATTTTCTTTAACTTAATTCTCTTCATGAATGAATTCCTCTTGCCATTCCACCAACTCTCTCCACCTTTTTCTGTCCTCCCACCATCTTTCTCTATCCTCTACCACTGGCTACTCCTCTCCTCTCGCTTCCACATCTACTTGTACCTGCACTGCGATTATGTAACTTTGGTAGATAACGATCGACATTGTTGAAAATTGTACGTTTGAACAATCGTAGCTCTTAAATTCAAATATGTACAGCTCAGTAACGCTATTAACCGTTGAACACTCATCCCGGGGATGACAACTAACTATAGTTGCAAAAATATGGGATGTTAACCCCAAATACCATTAATATCATCATCACGAAAATCGTGCGCGCCTCTCGATCGCGAGCACCCAGCCATTAACAGCTTTCGATGCCAAGAAATGGCGGAAACGCCGGTGTTTAAACGAATTTATTTCATAAAACTAAACTAAGACGGACTATACCTTTAGAGTTTAGACCTCTCTAGAATACAGTGGAATATTAGAATAAATACGTGCTGTGAGTAGTTACTCTATGGATCTACTCAGTAAAGTGTAAATTTTGATACATTTTGACAGGCTTTCAATAAAAACAAAAGACTGTCAATGTTGCTCACAGCTAGCTGGATTTTGACTAGTTCCTGTGAACTTCTTCAAATTCTCGACTCTCATTGGCTACACAATAACGATTTCAACGTTAGCGACTATGAGCAACTAAAGTTACATGATTGCAGTGCTGGTCCTGCCATCTATCTCTAGGTCTTCCCACTCTTCTTCTACCAAAATAAGACAAATAAATAATGTAATGAAATGTCTCACCGTCGGCCTCGAAGCTCTCGTTGAGAACGTCGTGCACGGCCTCGTCGCTCGCCTCCATCGTGTGTTCGCGCCAGGTCTCTCCGTTGTCCGAGCGCAGGATCACGATCTCGCGCTCCATCCCGCGCAGGGAGCCGAAGTGAGGCACTTCGATGATGACGGGCCTGCAATCATCAACACACAGTCACATGCATGACCACACTCTGGCTACTTTGGCAATAATATCACCCTCGTTTGTAAATATTGTAATTTTTGTATTTATTTTCCTTCGAAAATATTGTAATTTTGTAAATATGACTTTCCTTTAAAAATATAATTGTTGTTAACATTTACTTCCTTTGAAAATATTGTAATTTTTGTAAATATTAGCTTCCTTTGAAAATATTGTAATTTTTGTAAATATTTAAGATACATTCCTTTAAAAATATTATAATTTTTGTAAGTATAACCTCCCTTTGAAAACATTGTAATTTTTGTAAATATTACCTTCCTTTGAAAATATTGTAATCTTTGTAAATATTTAAGATACATTCCTTTAAAAATATTATAATTTTTGTAAGTATAACCTCCCTTTGAAAACATTGTAATTTTTGTAAATATTACCTTCCTTTGAAAATATTGTTAATTTTTGTAAATATAACCTTAATCCTTTGAAAATATTGTAATTTTTGTAAATATTACCAATCGACAGTCGACATTATTATCGAACACGACTGACAGCAAATAAAAATTTCGGCTGTTGATGCTGCAGTTGTTTATTTTGCTGATGAGTGGCGATACAAATATTTTTTGTGACGAAATTAATCATTTATTTTGATTGTGTAATTAAATATTAGTGTAAAAAAATATTAGTGTAATGTGTAAATGTTTAATTTTTTTTAAATTTTAAAATTAATTGTTCTTTTGAGAGTTGACAAGATTAATATATATAGGTGTCTTGTACACCACTATGTATCTACCGAAGCGCTATTTAAATAAATAAATAAATAAATAAAGTTAATACTGAAATGAAGAACACATTTTATTTGCTACTTCTCAGGGTCTCTAAAATGTTAATGATATATAAAATGACTAGTGATATGTGAAAATTCAAAATAGCATTTTCAATTGTCATTCTATAGCGTTTTGTAGCATCTATTTTTTTGCCAAGATTAAAATACTTGAGAATGAAGTTTTCTCAAATTTTTATTTTTAAATCATGTCATACTATTAAAATTAAAATCAACCAAATTGCCATTACCATAAACAAAGTAATTTCTATGTTAAATATAATAAAATAGGAACAGAAAAACCTTAGTTTCTACTGAAAAAATAGCCCTTTGTAGCATCTATACACAAAACGCTATTTTCACGTATCTCTAAAAATGACTCACCCCAGGAACTTGGCTCCGACGGGCCCCAGCTCCAGGATCCTACTGGCCAGCGCCTCCCCCTCCATGAGGGGTGGGGGGTGTGTCAACTTGTCCCGCTTGAGGTAGCGGCAGGTGACCCTCATTGGCTGTGCTGCCTTGCGCGGGGGAACTATCACCCTCACTCCGCTGTGACGACACCCCCGCATAGCTCCACCCCTGGCATCCACGAGGAAGCTCACCAGGAAGCTGCGGGGGAGAAACATTCGCGCGGCGTTAGACGGCGAGTTTCACTCGTTTTGACGTAATACGTGCAATAATATGCAATGCAATAATAATACGTGGTCCTGTAAATTTTGTTAACCAGTTCCGTGGTCATGACGAGATATTCTGTCACGCCGGTTATATCCCAGTACTTAGCGCCTTGGACGTTATATCTCGTCATAAGTATTTTGAAATCGCTCCCACAGTGGCCGTGGCGAGTCTCGCTTTAAAATTTTCCCGCACTCTCTGCAAAGAAGTTGGTTTAATCTTTTTCCGCTAGATAGAAGTACATGTATTGAAATGCTGTCAGCAACACGTGTTTGTAGAGAAGGAGGTCTGACGACCGACCGCGCGCAAGTAGCGTGGGGAAATAAGCCGCCACTACGCGCACGGCAAGCGCGAGGGAAAGTCGCCACTGAACTGGTTAAAAATATAAATGCAAACGAGAGAAAACTGTATTTCGTATTGATTTTTCAAACTTGCGTTTCATTACAGCTAATGCTAAAAAATGTCATGAATGCAAAATAAGTTCTTTTTGCTAATTTCCACTAAAAGCAGTTAATTTTTGCTATTTTTTTTTATAATTGACAGTTTGCAGTCATTACTAGTTTAGAGAAAATCATTTTTAAAATTCAATTTTGCACTAATTTTGAGTAGTTCGCAGTAAATCAAACAGTAATAAGTTAATATATTAAAATAAATGTTTCTACCAATGAATTTAGCCTATTGAATTTTGGTTCAGAATGAAAGAGCAAGCTTATAGAAACATTCTCCTCAACCTTTCTAGTACAGTGGTACGCTAAGTCGAAATGTCTTGCCGTTATGAACATTGTAGGAATTTGTAGTCTCGATAATATGTATATTTTATGTCTCTTCCTACACACAAGCGGCTATTGAATTTTCTTAACTAAACTGTTGGTTCTTACCACACAGTCACAAAAAAATCACTATTAACATGGATATTGTATCTGTAGACTTGTGTACTCTAGTAAATATTTGGAATCAGATTTTATAACATAACTCATAAATCATAATAGTACATGATGCAATAACTATAATGTGATAAAATGATACATGTTTTATTGCTTTGTGAATATGGTCACGTAGAATCAAATCAAAAGGTAAACTGTTTCAGCAATAGGGGAGCACATGCTATGGTGACAGTTAAGAAATCATAATATTTCAATGCAATGCAGCTAATCAATAAAAAATAGGGTTACAGCACGGTACGAGTACGGTCACAAATAAAAATAAGACTGGATCATTCTACTAACAAAAATGCTAATAAAATTAACAGTGGCAGCAATACTTCTTCAGGACATTTTCAAAGACTTGCTAAAGAAAAAGATTTAGTAGTAAACCGCAGTTTTAACATGTACTGGTGCAAAAATCTGGAAATAACAATCAATTCTTGTGAGTGAGATGGACAGTAACACACTTTTATTTACGTACTAATGTAAAACTTACGTTACTAAACACTTTCTACGATTGATTTTTCTCAAGACTATAAAAACCGATAATTAATTAATTACTAGTACAAAAAACTGTACTTATATAACTAATATAATATATTACACTGACAGCTCATTGGCTCTCAGCACATGCTCATGCGCATACACGTTCACCTAGAATGATGGCGCTACTTACTTCTTCCAGTGCAGTTTCCTGTATCCGTCCGGTTTGTTAGAAATAAAGCAAACACAGTATTGTTAGTTAAGCGGTTACGTACTACGCCACCAACACTTCACGACTGATTAGTAGGCGTACCCACATCGCGTTAGTTCTCGATTAAGAAAAGAAGCCGTGCGGAAACCAGGCCGTAAGCAAACGCAGTTGTAATGTTTCAACATTTTATTTGTTATGGTTGTTATGGTAGCACAGGATTACCCTACAAGCAAATTTTAAGATTGAAATGTAAATACCGTATTAACCTGAATTAAGACTATAATTATTTCCATTTTTTGTAGTTAAAATATCGGGGGTCATCTTAGATTCACGTATTAAGATTATGAATAAGAATATGATTTTTTCCTGTTTTAAATTCTTGGAATAAGGGGGTCGTATTAAGTCCGAGGTCGTCTTCTATTTGGGTAAATACGATATATTGAATAATGCATGAAATTATTTACCCTCAACACATACCACTTATTTTCCCACGATTTTGCAACATGTATAGGTTAACTTATATGTGAATCTACAATGTTTAATACAATATTGGAGGGATTTTAACTCTGCGTTCTTAAAAATATCGGTGCGTCTTATAGATCGGCATGGATTGTGAGTAAATACAGTGAGTGGAAGTAGCAGGCATATTGAACAAGTTAATATTGTTGTTGCCTAATTTATGATATACATGATTAAATTAGTACCATGTTTTCTGAATATATTTTTTATAAAGTATAGGCTAAAAACTTATTAAATAAGACATTAGTACGTATTCAGTCCTAAGGTGGTACAGTTATATATACTGAGTTTCTTTAATGTGGCAACAGTAATTTAGTGCCTTTGTAGCCTATTGTGCCAATCAATAATATTATATAGTTTACAAGATAATATTAATTGACAATTTATATACATAGTACTGTTCTTAATGTCGTAAATATTGTAACTCCCATATTATTACAGTATAATAATAATAAAGTTCACTCAAATTAAATGTTTAGCCTACTAATTTTGATTTATTATTGTTCAAAGTTAATATTGTAACTCCCATATTATTACAGTATAATAATAATAAAGTTCACTCAAATTCAATATTTTACTAATTTTGATTTATTATTGTTCAAAGTTAACATATTAACATTGTGTAACAAAATATAATAAGAATCGCTAACTTAATTTAGATGTTAATGATATTCAAGCATCAGTAATTCGATTAAGGACCGGCATATTGAACAGGTAATAAGAAAGTTAGTAGGTAGCCAATAACTTGTTTTCACCATGGCAACCACCAATCAGAAGCATTCAAATCTACCCAATATCTTATTAACTCCTACTAACTTCCTTATCAGCTGTTCATAAGACCACTGCCAAGGCCCAGTATTACAACATGTCCCTATGACGAATTACTCCATCCAATAGTAGTGTTATTAAAATAATATTAATTTACAATTTATATTCATATAGCACTGTAGTGGTATGTAGTAGTTCGTTAGTAGTAGTAGTAGTAGTAGTAGTGTAGTAGTGTAGTAGTACTGTAGTAGTATGTTAGTATGTAGTTGTTTTCTCCATGGCAACCACCAATCAAAACCTTTGAAATCCTCCTAATAGCTCATATGCTACATACATATAACTTCCCTATTTGTTGATTGTGATACCGGCCCTAAATCAGTTAGATTACGTTTGTTCTGGAATGTGTAAAGTGTTAGTAAGGTATTATCGGGTCCAGTACGCACCCAACGTGCACCGGATGTCTGGCGATGTCTACGTTGTCGGGCGTATAGTTAGCCGCGTACTGGGCGTAGCTCTCCTTCACGTGCTGGGGACTGATGGTGTCGTCCACAGCCTGGGGTGGAGCTGTGGACAGAGAACGTTACTTGTATAGATCTTTGATTGGTTATCATCGCTCACTCGTCGAAGGTGTTCGGAGCCTACAGGGTTGGTTTGGTCGCTTTAAATTAAAGTCCCCCACTGAAAATCAGTTTTGTTACTGAGTGGGTAGACTCTATAAATACGAATGTATTTATTTATTTAAGTACACACACGCACGCACAAACACATTAATAGATGTGGGTAAATAAAGTAATATAAGTAAAATAGGTAAATGAATACCGACCGGTAGTTGGATAAATAAGGTGAATAAATATGTTAATGAGTGGATAAGTATAAATATGTTTAAGTAAATAAAAAATATATGCAATTGCAAAGGCAAAAAAACAGTGTAAATGAATTTTTTGTAAATAAATAAATAATTGTAATTAATAAGAAATTAATTAATTAATGGTTACATAAATAGATAAGTTAACAAATAAAATAATAAAATAAATTAATAAGTGAACATAAATAAAAAAATAAAAAAATAAATGAATGAATGAGTCAATGAATGAATGAATGAATGAATGAGTTGATGAATGAATGAATGAATGAATGAGTGAATGAATGAGTGAATGAATGAATGAATGAGTGAGTGAATGAATGAATGAGTGAATGACTGAATGAGTAAATGAATGAATGAATGAATGAATGAACGAATCAATCAACCAATCAATAACGTACCCATGTGCTCGCGGTTCGAGTCCATCCGCTCGTCGCGAGTGACGTCTATGGGCAGAGAGTCGTCGCCGAGCGATTTCATCTCGTCGACCGTCAGATAGCGATAGGGTTGATCGCTGAGCATCGTGTCTTCTCCTGTACAGACAAGCGCACGCAAGTAAGCAACGACCCTCCCTTCTCCTGGACGTGTCTTACGTCTAGACGAGTTTAATTGAACACTATCTAAATCAAATAAGTAAACCATCAAAAGCCATGCTGGATGATTTTTCAATAAAGAGATACACTTAGGGATGATTAAAAACAATGTTTTGCTCGTCGCTATCGGTCGGTATAAAATAATAACTTGAGGTTCTCTCTCTCCTGCTGTGGCAATATTTCCTACGTACACATACTTATTATATCACATCTGTACACTAACCTTATTTACAAAGCAATTAATATTGAGACGGTAAATATGTAGCTATTCAGCCCAGAATAAATAAATGAGTAATAGTTTCGAGCATCAACTCTCAAATATTTTATTTGCATGAAGTGTTAAACTTCAAACCTGCGTGTTGATTCCTTTACACTTAATACACACACGGGCGATGATGTAAAATACGATAAAAAATTAACGGTACATAGACCAGCATTCTGGTGGCATATATGACTAACTGAATTTCTGCCCTACTATGTTATGAGGGTGAGAGTATATTACAAAAAAAAACTTTATTGTATTAGGATTTAATTTAATTATGCATATCATAACAATAATTCATTCTGAAACACCATTTACTACCATCTTATCTTATTCTAAGCATTTTTTTAAAACATTTTTTTTTTTTTTTTTAATAATTAGGTATACCCTACTTTTTCAAGTTACTTTATAACCACTTCATCACCATATTATCTGACTATTGCTTCAATTTCTTAAAACAATTCATTAAGTGTTATCCTGCTCCCGACTACACTGGTATGTTTCGGTACAGAGTTATTCTTGTGAACCATCATTTTTCCTTTTTTCTTCCTTACCCCGTCATTCCTCACGATCTTTGGAGTTCTGAATTGTGTATATATAGTATATACGTGTCTTACCACTATGCTATTTTAGTCATGGTAATTACTAAATAGGCCTAGAACTAAATTTATATAGACATACTAAGCAACTGTGCTTAAAAACTGCTCCACCTTAAGGGATAAGATGTACCTATTTATTTATTTACCACCAATATTAAAGCCACAGTTTTTCAATCGTATCTTAATAATACTACACCTCAACAAAAAAATGAAAACCGGGCTCAATTTGGGTTCGTACGAGCTAAATACCACGTGAAAATTATTTGCAATATTGTCATTATCACGACTACTGTTTGAAATCTACTTTATAATTTAAGTAAATTTAAAATATAAACGATATTAAAGCTTTTTTAAACAGTATTCAGTTCTTTCAAACCGAATTGAGCCCGGTTTTCACGGTTTCTGTGTGTTGTAGCATTATTGAGATACAGTAAAACTTCTTTATAAAGATGGTACCTTTACATGCATAAGAACCTTTTGGGGCCTCAAAAACAGTTTGTTCTAAAGACGTTTCTCGTTTTCTAATAAAGAAGTTTCACTGTATGATTAAAAACCGGTAATTTTGCGTGGGTTTTAATATTGGCAATAATCTACCCCCTTAACCTAACACCACACATATTAGTAGTTAAGATAAACACATAGAAAGGACACAAACACAACAGACAATGATTGATATGGATGAAGCATGCAACAAGAGAAGCGTGAATAGAAGTGAAGTGAGAAGGCGTGCAATGAGATAATGTTGAAGGGATGCCCACCAACGTCGAAAGTCACCCGCACGAAGTTACTACTAGTACGACTGTCGAATGATACCGGTAGCCGTTTGAATTGTAGCCACTACGTAGAATGCTGGTATCAAACGTTTCCAGTATGAATATAGGACGACGGTCTAGTACTCTCTCTTGATTTGGATATTATTGTTGTGTGTCAAAAGAAATTGATGTGTTTAGTACGTTAACACCAATTATTGGTGGTAACACTTGAAGAAAAAGTAAAGATGATCTAAATTTAATTCTACGAAACACTTTCGTGCGCTCAGTATAATATGTAACCGTCTACAACGAACTGAAATGTGTTGGATGAAACAACAAAAAATGTTGTATAAAACTTGACAGCAAAATGAACAATTTTCATTGTATAAATAACATACATGTATGTGTCACAACTAATGATAGGTGTTATCATAAAACGCTGATTTACCAGTCTTGTCGGAAACATTCTATATCCAATAAACTGTCGAAAATTTACTGTGAAAATTTTTAAATAAACATAATCGTTAAATACGATAATGATTGTATAATGAATTGTGTATTGATTAGGTAAATCTTTTCCCTACTTTTACAAAAATTGTTCTACAACAATTTTCAACGTCCTACGAGGTAGGCCTACGTAAACGTATTTCCGTAGAAGAAATAACTTAAATGTTCATAATGAAACCATATAGTTGTCAAAAAGTAAACGAGTAAATAAAGGAATAAACACGACGAGCAAACAATTTCGAAATAAGTCAAAATAATTTGCTTAATCGCAGAAAATATTACACTTTCTTGATTAGTATTATTTTCTTTGGTTTCAAAAAAAGGGTTACTATTACTTGACATTTTTGTTTTCTATTTGCTGTCGTTTCACTTTCGTTGTCGTTTTGTTGGACTCTATCTGTGTAATATTTCTCCATCTTCCGATCTTGCTCGATGACCCGAGAACGGATAAGTGAACGCGCGGCTATGGGCATCCCTACGGGAGGGGTTAAGTGCGTTGACTTACGCGTGTGCAGCATTTGGCCCTCGTAATAAGGCAAGTAGACATGACGAGCGTGTATCGGTTTCCCGTACGATCCAATGTCCGTCAGTTCCGTGTCACCTTCAACCAGACACATTCAACTCGATGTCAGACGAAGGCTTCGTCAACTCTAGTTTTTTTCTCTCTTATGCCAAGATGGCCATTTTTTTGTCTAACTATCCAGTAATATAAAATGGCTTCTTTTTCTGACTCCAACGGACAGCAGTGCCCTGACCAAGTATCGCTTACGGCCGTGGATGTCAAACGATCGTTTCTCGACGTACCGGCAAACGATTCGATATCGAACGGCGAAACAACGAACGATAATTATTGATTATTGTCGTTTATCTGTGATTTCATTGTGTGTTGGACAACTTAGGTTACTCCGTTACAAGCGACCCCCGACGAAGAAAACAACCGAGTGAAGAAGACGAATGAACTAGTCTTCAAAGAAAAACTTATTTAACTAACATAACAGAGCAAAAATTATATCGAATCATTTTTCAAAGAAAAATGCTGATTAATCGATCCATGACCGATATCGATCGAAATGTTCTGAATCGATTATTTTCGATTCGATATCGATTTATCGCCGTTCGATATCAATCGGAAATCACCAATCGATTGACATCCCTACTTACAACCAAGGAGATACACCTGGAGATGGCTCGGTATCTGCGAGAGTGAAGCCACACGGGCCTCTCTACCAAGCCAGGAATCAGAGGTCGGACGATAAAAAAATACTGTACGCGCACTCACCACTCATCGGCTCAATAATTATAATATTTTCTAAACGACACTGTTCTTTGGATCATTTGAGGTAGTGTGCAGTTGTGTAGCAAACGGTGTAGGCAGGCAATAGGCAATATAACCACAATGATATAGTAACATGTACAACCTATACAGCACATTAGGATAATTCAACACATAAAAATTCATAATTCAACATTTTTCAATTGGACCTCAATATTCATCCAATAGGCCGGCAAACGATTTCTGTTAAATGCTTATAATTTATCCAACTGAAAAAAATTTATAATGATGGCCCCATGAAAAACTTTTTGTGAGATTCCAATACAATATATAAGTCAATTGTGCCGACAACAGGCTCGATGTTGACGCATGTTCATCACATGACGTTGTAAACATTTTATTGAAACGCACGCGACAAAACATTTGCGGATTCGTTGGGCTACGATCCCGATACCGAAACATCTCCAGATATTCACTACGTATAAAACTAACGTAAAGTAGAGTGAAGGTTCCCATACGTTTCACACACTGTAACGACCGAGTACTGTGGCCGCAACTGTGGGCTTGCACCTCTAAAGTAGACGTTACATACCTTTGTGTGTGTTATAAACTCATTTCTGAAGGTGCACTGCCAGTTTACTAGGACAGAGGTATGTAATAATTAACTTTAAAAAAAGTTAAAAAAAAAGTTTTAAAAAAGTTAAAAAAAAAAAAAGTAATAGCAGTAGCTAGTCTAGTACTGTAGTAAGAAAAATATATGTAATATATATTCTTGTTTTTAGCAACTTGAGAACTTGATAACTTGAGAACTGAAGTGACTGACTACGGATGCACATCAATACATTTAAAAATTAAAATTATCAATCACAAAAAACGAAAAGACGTTATTGATAATATTGGAGCAACAATAGTTAAATTCTTATCAACTGACATGATAATTATGATGACATGGTATGATATATATCGTCGGTAAAGCCTTCACGTAATTTACGTGCGCCTTTTGATTGCAAAGCACTGATAATGTTGATTTTTTGTGCCATTTGATCATTTTTTTTTATCATGTATATTTTAGGCATGTTTTAGGTATTAATGGATTTTTATATATTCAATAACAATTTTTCATGACCATTACTGAGTGATACAGTATGGAATACTGATTATAGTGTGCATCCCTACATATATTATTGTAATTGCATTGTTTGTTGTGAGGAGATCAACAGATCCTATTGTCAACAAGTACGGACACGGACATGCAAAGATGAGAAGCAATACAAAATAAAAATAGAACATTCCCAAACAGTTGCTTCTTCGTGTTTACATAATTACCGACCGGTCATTCAGGTGACATCTCTGGTCTCCAGTTAGCAAACAATACATGTACGCATAAGGGGTTGCTCGCGATAACCTAGGAAAAGTAAAAACTTGACTCTTCGAGAAAGAGAAGTACAAAAGTGTGATTTTTCTTCCACTAAGGCTGAATAAGGTTTTTAAATGGCAAAAAAAGTGACAATTATTAGGGAGGGATGCATAATATGTTTGAAAATTATCACATTAAATAATAGTTAAGATAATAAATAGTTAGTTCAAATTGCAAGGAACCCTTAAAACTCCAATTTGAATTGCAAAATTTTGAATTAAAAGAACAGTTAATATTAACCCTTATCTTCAGCAGGGACTTGATTACTACTTTGAATTAAACATAGATTTGAATTAGGAGAGTTTGAATTAACGAGGTTTTACTACTCACTTAATTTAAAATGACAAAAACCTATCCAGAACCAATTAATTTTGGTGACGCTGTTATGTTAACTTATTACAAGCGTTAATCAAAAGATGTAGCAAGCTAGATGTCTTGAGAATGTTATTTCTCACTACCACCATCTTTTTAAAACCGTTTTGCTCTCCCATTCAAAACTTAGGTTTCCTAATGGTTGAATGACAGAAAAATGGCACACTTAAGTAAATAAATCAACTATAAACACACTTTTCCAAAAACGATAATTGGAAACGGCACTCTATCGCAAACCACTACCATTGTACACCTATAGTCTACACACGTGACTAGAATCTATGGGGTATACCTACAGCTAGTTGGTTGAAGGGCCAAATACTGCCACTAGACTTCCTACTCGAAGAAAGATGTATGACATTTTAATCATTCAGATTTTCTGTGCACGAACAAACCTTGCATTGTAAATTTTATTACAAAGTTCCAATAGAAAATGGATATTATTTAAATTACCTGTTGAATTTAGTTTATTGTACTTTTTTACAAATCATTCATGGCAGTAATTTAGTTTATTTATTTATCTAACGTACCTATAAATCCTATTTAGTTACAAAACTAATATACAAAGGAGGACAATACCTACTACTGTCATATGTATACAATTTTCAAATTGTTCTTGCACAGAAATTAACTTCAATGAGTTGTTATGATTACAGAAACTATTAGGAAATGAATGATTGATTCATGATAAACTAAATTACTAATGTATGCTCTAAATTTGTACAAACAAAATACATAACAGGTTAGTTTATTATTTTTTTTTTTTACCCTAGAATAATTCTATCCTAGTTAGTTCTAACTACAAACAAAAGCCATAACAATAGTATTAGTAGTAGTAGCTAACATGACACATACTGTTAAACCCTAACACAAGTTCACAACACAACATTAATAGTGTACATGAAGTAAGATCATAGCACTACAGAGAGGCCTAATTACTGATTAGTGATTAGTTATCTACGCCACACTCCACAATAACGGTATCATTGGTAATGGATTTTCAAATTAAATTACCAATACTTACCTTAAAAAACGAGATGCATGTCAGATTGTAGTTTTGCTACATTTTTGCTCAAACCTTTTGTAGTTAACATGAACCTAACTAAATTATCATTGTGAGCATACAGACATCATTGCCCATATTTAAATAAAAATGTATTTTTTTTAAATGTTCCAAAATAGGTAAAAAAAAAGTAAGCTATTAAATGGTGTTTCAAGAATGTGCCGTAAAAAGATAAGTCTGCCTAAATAAATATTTCAAAAACGTTTTTGAAGACAATAAGTATTACCGTAACTAGTGTTTCAAGATTATGTACACTACAGTACTAAAAATGAAAATAGGTATTTTGCAAAAAAAGTTTGTTCTTAAACTTTCAATATATACCGGTTTGTTTACATACGGTGTAAAATAGTCAAAAATCAACTACACGTTAGCTTTATTTGTACAATGGAATATATTATATGGCTTTCTAAATGTATTATAAAAGTATAAATACGTAAGGTGTAAATTAATATCAGAAAATGTTTAGCCCCCCCCCCCCCCCCCCCCATTTATTGTTTTGTATTTGGGTAGTCAACTGACTTGCTATCAATCATCAATCAACGTCTGTCCCTGTTTCCAGCTATAAAGTACGGTGGGGAGTGAGAGGTTTCCACCATTCACTTGAGCCTCGGGTCTACCTACTACTTGCTATCATATTGATTGATATTATTATTTACTTCATGTTTGGCTCAGCACCATAATAAATATGAACAGAATAAGTAGTTCGTGGTATATTCACGATATGACGCTCTACCCTACACAAATTGTACAGCATTAACTATACTTTCTACTACTCTATGTAATGATTATTCTAAAATTAAAACTACATCAACCCAAACTATAATGTATTGTACATACACACTAGATTTAAAAAAAAACTGTGCCCTACAGGCCTAAAACTACAGTATGTACCTAATTTTATAGCAAATAACTAATACATTTTCTAATCATCACCATGCAACCACAAATAAAATTCAATTCCATAAATCAAGATAGAAAATGTATCTTGATTCACACAACATTAACAAAGAAAAACAAATTATTGACCGATATAATAGACGTGTCTACATTAAAACAACATTAATACCGTATTTACCTGAATCTAAGACTATAATTATTTCCATTATGTATAGTTAAAATGTCGGGGGTCGTCTTAAATTCGCGTATTAATATTGTGAGTACGAATATGATTTTTTCCGTTTAAAATTCTTGAAAATAGGGGGTTGTCTTAAATTCAAGGTCGTCCTCTATTCGGGTAAATATGGTATATTGTTTTGAGACTGGAAAGTACTTTACTATAGACCTAATCATTTTATATCCCAATCATAAGACAACCAACAATCTTAAAATTTAAACTTAATTAATTTTAACAACGATTCAATGCAGAAAATTGAAACGTCTGCACGTAAGTCACAAAGTGCATGCGTGTGCAGTGCAGTGCAATTGCCACTTAGCATGCTTGTCACATGTAACGGCTCTGATATGTATCGTAATCTAAGCTATGCAATTTACTGACGAACTGTAACATTTTATAATTTTAGATTGTGTCTTGGGTTTTGCTTAAAAAATAAAAACGGTAATTATGTAGGCCTACTGCTAATTACAAGCTAGGCCTACTGATTATAATGGCCAGTTAATTTTTACGTTAAGAAATGTAATTATAATAGGCTAGCCTAACAGAATTCATTTTGTAGCAGAAGTTGATAGGTAGGCCTACATTAAAATTAAAATTTAATTTTAAAGACGATTCAATCAGTGCAGAAAATTGATAAGATCATCGTTTTAAGATCATCAAACCACACTGAGCTGTAGATTCCGATTTCAATTTCGAGCTGCATTCTCAAGATATAATTTTAAAATGTCTATTCTGTGTGAATTTTATACTGAGAGTATCCCTCCTTTTCAAGCACAGATGAGGGCTGTTCCAGTTCAACCCCCCCCCCCCACACTTGACATTAGGAATGGGCATCAATTCCAAATATCGGTATCGATAATCGAAGGACAATTATTGTTATCGATCGATAGGCCCTAATCAAATACCAAAATAATAAAAGAAAGTGGGATTTAAGCAAAAACTCTAAATTCTATTGAAAAATGTATTTTTTCTTTAAATATTCACAAGAGATATTTTTATAGGTCTAATTCGCAAGTTCTCAGCGTTATTCTGGTTACAAAAGGTCTGAGACTCACCAATCATTCTCAATGATTCTCAAATTTGATACTTTTGCTACTTAAATTAATACAGATAGGGCCTAACCTAAATATTTTTTAACGTCGCATATCGATCGATAAAATCGATACTTTTGCCCACCCCTACTCGAACTTTACGAGATGGCGTAAAACAGAGATAACGCAACAACGAGACGGGTGTCTTACCTCCTTCGTCCTCCGAGTCCGACATGAAGGTCTCCTGCATAGTCTCGGGCGCGACCACGCGATACTTCTCGTCTGCCATCGCAATGGTGGACGGTACAGTCGGCTCGGTGACCGTCTTTAGTGTCTCCACCACGCTGATGTAGCCCAGCTTCTGAGCGATGGACAGCGGCGTCTGTCCTTGCTGTACACACACACACACGTGGCACGTTAGCTTATCTCAATATCATTGAATTGAATATTTAAATTACGTGAAAAAATATTTTTTTTTAAACAACGCTTATATTTAAAATTTTAAATGCACTAAAAAGTAAAAAATAATTTAATTGTTTTCAGCTCGATTTGACGTTGGCAAGTGGGTGAAATATCGATTCCTATATAAAACATTAATTAATTAATTATGATAAATTAATTGACAATTTAGTAAATATGACAATTGATTCATATATTATAGGTTGAATAAACTCTCACTAAACATATTAAAAACTAACTACATGTTATTTAAGACCAATAATCTAAAATACAAAAATTTGAGTCTGCATTTGGCAATCAATAATACCCCAATTAAACAAGTTTCTAGTGTCAAGTACTTGGGGTTAATGCTAGATGATCGACTATCATGGGAAAAACACATAGAGTATGTTTCAAAAAAAATATCACCCTTGACATCAATCCTAAAACGAATCTCTATAGTAATTTGCCAATCCACCCTAAAGAATCTCTACTACTCTTATATTCACAGTCACCTACTCTATCTAAATATTGTGTGGGGCACTGCATGCAAAGCAAAATTAAAGAACTTGTGTACTGTACAGAATAGAGCCATCCGAAATACCTTCAGCTACCCAAGGGAAACACATCGTATAGACATGTACAAGACTCATAACATTCTATCTCTCCAACTAATCAATAAACATCTCACTCTTACATTTGTCCACAATATGATTAATAAATATTCAATTACAAATCTCCATTACTCACTCAATAAGAATAAACATACACATAATACTCGTACAAGGAATAATCTTTTTATAGACAACGCTAATACCAGTAAGTTTGGCCGTGCTAATATAAACCACCAGGGGTTTGCCCTTTATAACAATCTTCCTTGGTCTACGAAATGCCTTAGTCAAAATATATTTAAAAAGAAGTAAAAAAGAATCTATTACTAAATGAATTGGGAGACTGCTTCGAGTGAACTGATTTGCTGGGTACCGTACTTATATCTGCTTTACGTAAGAACTTGCTATTTCTAATGTTGTCTGCTTTTTTAATCTTGTTACTTTTAAGTTTAAATCTAATTTATAATTTCTGTTTTATCATGAAGTTAATAGTCATCATAGTCTATACCTCATAATATTCTAACCTTGTCGTTTAATTTTGTTCTTAAAATATGTTCATAGGTATAATTTCTATACATTATAAGTCTATATCCTATAGCTACTAATCGATTCCATAAGATATGTCCTGCAAGGCTGTATGCAGAATTGAATTGTATTAACTATAGTTGCAGGGGGCTCTATGCCAATTCTTATGTAACCTAGATATAGACTTTCCATCACTGCATTATGTTACCATGTCATGTCTTACTACCATTGTAAAGAGCGCAAGCTCATTTTGGTGAATAAAGATATTCTATTCTATTCTATTGTCATTAAGAATACGTCTGTGTGAAAAATTTCAGCTTGATCGGACATTTAGAAGTAGGTGAAATATCGATTCTAAGATTCCGTCCAGACAGACAAACACAGCAAGCTAATATAAGCGTTGTAAAAAGGATGGACATAGGGGGGATCCCAAGACGAGATTTTGAAGCGGCAGAGGAGGGGAAAAGAAAAGTAGGAAGGCCGAGAGAGAAGTGGGGAACGATATTTCAAGAAGATGTTGAAAATTGGGGGAAAAACGTGGGAGGAAGTGGCAAAAGTAGAACTGTGGAAAGACAGTTAACCCTTTGAGGCCCAGCGATTCCATTTGGAATCGTACTTAACCATAATATTTTGATCATAGCTCACATGCCCAATGATGCCACCTGGAATCACGGTACAAAAACGCTTTTAAATTGTGTTGAAATTTTTTTTCTGGCTACAAATCGAACAACATTTACTTACACGTTATGGACAATATTCAAAAATAGAAAGTGTAAAAGGATGAATATTTTCTCATTTTTGATAATTTTCCGGGACATTCAGATCCTAATAACAATGCTAATTTCCATGCGATTTTCCAAATTCTTTTTTCATATAACTCAAAGTCTGCTACCTAATTGTTGGAAGTCCAAGAACTATCAATTCATGAAACATTTTGGGAATTAATTAAAACTCAAAAAAATGTCCCGAACCTTAAAAAAATGATACTATAATTTTGAAAAAAAATGTAAAAATCTTGAAAAAAATCAAGTCTTATTGGTGCCGTTTAAAAAGTTTTTTGATATCAAGAATTAATGTGGGCCTCAAAGGGTAAAGGAGTGGAATAAATCGGTGGAGAAACGGGAGGAGGAGCCTGAGGAAGAGGAAACACCGAGTCTGGCAAGCTCAGTATTTACAAGTTTCATGCCCTAGATGGAGGTGGAGAGCCACCACTTGGAACTGAGTTGAAGGTTATTATTATCATTTAAATAGCTTTTCGTTTTATCGCATATTTTTGTTTTTTATTTTTTTTGCACTCAGTGCTTTTCGGTCAATTTACTATTTAATTCCTTCTCATAAATCGAGCTTTTATTTACTATCGAATAGGCTACGACCGTATGGTGGCGCACTAGCTTTACCTCATGTGCCCCTCTTCAGGGCCCTCATTCCAGGGGAGTGGGGGGGGGGGGGGGGGGCGAGAGGGGGGTGTAACCGAGGTGGAGGGAAGGTAGGCCTACTCACGTTGGTCTGTATGTTGGGTGGGGCAGAGTTCTCCAGCAACAGGTTGACGATGGTGGTGTGACCCTGCTGTGCTGCCTGGTGGAGGGGGGTGTAACCGACGCTGGTCGCAGCCTTCACGTCAGCTCCGTGTTGCAGCAGGAAGCGGATCATGTTCACCTGGCCGAAGTGGCTGGCGACGTGAAGCGGGGTGTAGCCGGCCTGTCAAGCACACACACACACATTAATCCTCGGCGTCTAGTGACTTGGGAACACACAATAGAAATTATTTCCTTTTTATATATATGTACCCTACATGTACTCAAATTAGCGAGAATAAAATACTGTATGTGCCACCTTTAAGAGCGAAGGGTAGTCTCTACGTCAAAAACCGCAGAAAATGTTCATTATTTAATTATATCTCAAGATTGCAACAAGAAATCAAAAATCTAAATCAACAGCGCACTGTGTTTTGGTAAGCCCTACAGAAAGAATAAAATATTAACCATCAGCGTAGTTATTTTGATTATTAATTCGATTATTAGTAATAAAATTAATTATTCATAAAAAAACGACTGATTATAATGTGAGACAACTTAAAGCATTCAGTGTGTAGGGCTTACTAAACCACAGTGCGCTGTTGATTCAGATTTTCGATTTCGAAGCCCGTTCTTGTGAGATAATTTAAAAATGAAAATTTTGTGCGGTTTTTGACGTAGAGGTATCCTTCCCTGTTAAGCTCACAGGCTCTCTTTATAACTTATCTAAACTAGTAAATCAGTTTGTAATTATCAGTTTTCATAACTGAATACGTTAGCGGTTAGACATTAAATAAATACATAAATAAATAAATAAATAAATAAATAAATAAATAAATAAATAAATAAATAAATAAATAAATAAATAAAATAAATAAATAAATAAATAAATACATAAATAAATAAATAAATAAATAAATAAATAAATAAATGAATAAATAAATAAATAAATAAATAGTAAACAAGGTCGACTCCTTACCTTGGTAGTCGAGTCAACTTGGGCACCGTTCTTGACCAAGATGGCCGCCACATTTACGCGATCCTCTTGAGCGCACAGATGCAGCGGGGTCAGCCCATTCTGGAAACAACAGAGTAGGCGATGATGGAGATTCTTGTCGTTTTACGCCTCTATTACTGCAATCTTGCTATTCGAGATGATGAGGGGGTGATGGTTGAAGATGAAGGCAGAAATAATTGTTGCTTTACATTTCTGTTACTGCAATTTTGCTATTCGAGATGATGAGGGGGTGATAGATGAAGATAAAGGCAAAAATTATTGTTGCTTTACATTTCTGTTACTGCAATCTTGCTACTCTAGATGATGAGGGGGGATAGATGAAGATAAAGGCAAAAATCATTGTTGTTTTACATTTCTGTTACTGCAATCTTGCTATTCGAGATGATGGGGGGGGGGGGGGGTGGATGAAGATAAAAGCAAAGACAATTATTGTTTAAAAATATCGATCTTTGGTTGGTTATCGCTCACTCGTCGACGGTGTTTGGAGCCTACAGCGTTGGCTTAGTCGCTTTAAATTAAACTCCCCCTCTGAAAATCAGTTATGTCATTGTGTGGGTAGACTCTAAATAAGAATATATTTATTACAATATATTTATATTTACATTACTGTACGTGTTGTATTATTGTGCTTAAATATTGTCTGTACTCATTGTAAATGTAGTGTATGGTTAAGTTGTAAAGAAGCTAGCTTACTTTGCCTAATGAAGACCATTTATTATTATTATTACTATTATAATAATTATTATTATTATTACTACTATTATTTACCTTGGCCTTGTGATTGGTGTCCGCTTGATGCTCGATCAGCAGAGTGGACATGTCGTTATGCCCTTCTTGCGCGCTCAGATGCAGCGGTGTGAAGCCGGCTTTGGACTCGGCGTTGGCCTTGGCTCCATACTCTAGCAACGTGGTGGCGATGTCCATCTGGCAACAGACAGGAGACGTCGCAAACATTAGATAACAACTGGGGGAAGTGAATTGCCGGGGCCGGATTCACAAGAGGTCTTAACTTAGGACAGGTCCTAAGTCATGCTGTACCGTATGTGCTATTATAAATCCATGATAGGCCTACTACACAGCCCAATTGATAGCTACTTTCATGGAAATCACAGTGAACTTAAAATATTACAAAAGACGGTGTTTTAAAGTATAGTGTTTTGTTTTCTTATAACTCCACATTCTAAAAAAGAGAAATGTTTATGTCAAGGTAAGTAAATGATATTTATTTATGTTCACACTTCGAAGTCATAGACGTATTGCCACCATCTTTGAAGAAAGATAAGACCAACTAAGACAGGGCCTAAATTTTGGTCTCAAGTGTTTGGGTTTTTAGCGGCGTTGAGTCGAGGCTATGTGTAGGTCCGTATCAGCCAATGGCGTAGTGGTCCTAAAGTTAGGCCAGGTTTAAGTTAAGACTTTTTGTGAATCCGGGCCCTGAGTTTTTTGTTATTTGTTTTTAATAGAGCTGTACCGATTCCGATACCAAGTCTTGAGAATCGGCGATTCTTCACGGTATCAGTCGAGTCGGCCGATTCCAATTCTCGACCCATTGTTACCGATACTGATTCTTTTAAATGAAGCGCCCGAGAAGTTTCCATTTCCGTTCAAATATATCGATTATCGAGAGTCGAAGTCACTATGCGTGTGCACCAATCACGAAACGACTTGCCAAAGTCGAGCCTGTCGGTATTTAGCTTGGTTTCGGCCAGTAGTAACAGCATTGCAAACCTTTTTTTCACATTGTTTTCAGTAGAATCGGTATCGGTGAGAATCGGAATCGGCATCGGAATCGGAATCGGCAAAAATGTGGTATCAGTACAGCTCTAGTTTTTAATTATAAAACTTTTTTTACAAAAATAAATTAAATATTGAAAAAGTATTAAAACTACTTTTTAATTGATTTTTTTTTAAACTTTGGATAGTAAGGTACTAAGTTGTTTTCACCATGGCAACCAGGCATCCCAGTGGTTGTTGCCATGGTGAAAACAAGTTAGTAGTGTAGCCAAAGATTACTGAGTGGGGAAGATAGTTCATCCATATAGGAATTCGTCTGCGCGTGTCAGAGCGAAATTTTCTAAGTCCGACGTGTAGTTCGAATTCTCACCGCAAGAGTCGCTCTTCCAAAAGTTTAAAACTCAAGGTCCACTGAATCCCCTGGCACGTACTAGCGATCTAGTAGACCTTGTTTAACGGTAACGAAGTCAAACGCAAGGTCTACTAGATCGCTAGTAGCCGCCACAGGATTTAGTGGACCTTGGTCAAACGTGCAGGGCTAGCGCTCCTTGCGGTCAGAATTCGAACTAGTGGTGAGACTTAAAAATTTTTGCTAAAACTCGCGCAGATATTTTAACACGGCGATGAAACATCTTCCCCACGCAGTAATCTTTGGCGTAGCCTACTAAATATTTATCTGAAGTTCACGAAGTTCAATCGGGGACGTGACGTCGGAGATTCCCCGCGTGCGGAGAGGTCGCGTCAACGCACCTGATTCTTCCTGGCGGCGATGTGAAGGGGGGTGTGGCCGTTCTTTGCGGTGGCGTGTGGCGACGCCCCCTTGTCCAGGAGCAGCAGCGCCACGTTCTGGTGGTCGTAGTGGCTCGCCACGTGGAGCGGGGTCACTCCGTTCTGTGCCGAGCAGACAAACACATATCACATCGGGTAAAAACTAAAAACATGTATATATATATTAAAAATTAAAAAAATATAAAAAAATATATAAAAAAAAATAAATATATATATATAAACATATAAAAACACTAAAGCTTTCGTGGCCAGGATTTATGTCAATAAAATTATATATAGTGTATACTTGGAGAGGCCAAAAGGCTGAGTTAATTGGAACTCAGAACAAGATAAAACATGTTCTAGTGAGGGAAAAGGTACAGAAGGACGACAGCTTACTGAGAAAGTAGATACGTCGCTTAGAGAAACATATAGATGAGTTAAGAGAAATAAATAAATAATGAGACGTTTCGGCGAATCTACTTTCTCAGGTAGGCCCAAGCTGTCGTCCTTCTGTACCTTTTCCCTCACTAGAACATGTCTATCTTGTTCTGAGTATATGTACTCATATAATATATATATATATTTATTTTTTATTTACCATGTTTTGAGCTCTTCTGTTCGGTAACATAGCGTTTAGCAAATTTTACCTAATATTCTGTACAAATATCTGACAATACAATTAGTATCTTACAATTTGTATTAACCATTTAAACGTGTAGTGGTGGGTTAGAGGTTACTAAATTTGTCACAGGGTTAGCAACTGTTAGTCAAACTATAAATAAATAAACAGGAATATCATAAAAATTGTGATTTTGAAATTTTGATCCATAAACTAGTACGTACTGTTAACATTCAAAATGTTGTGGCTGGGTGGGGATCTAAAGGCAAGGGTGGGGGGGGGGGGAGGGTAAATGATGCTCATTCACCACAGCTCTCAAGTATCAACAAGACTTCATGTGTTTTCAAGGCCTTCTCTGCAGCTGTGAGGGATGAGTACAACCAATCATTTATGAAGTGTTGGCACTACTATTAATCAGAATTTAAAAAAGATTTTTTTTTCGTGGGGGGGAGGGGTCTGTTTAAACGCAGTGTTGGGACTACTATTAATCAAAATTTTAAAAAGATCTTTTTCGGGGGGGGGGGGGGAGCGGTCTGTTTAAACGCAGTGTTGGGACTACTATTAATCAGAATTTTAAAAAGATTTTTTTCGGGGGGGGGGGGGGGGGGAGCGGTTTGTTTAAATGCAGTGTTGGGACTGCTATTAATCAGAATTTTCAAAAGATCTTTTTCGGGGGGGGGGGAGGGGTCTGACAAAGTGTTGGGACTACTATTAATCAGAAGTTTAAAAAGATTTTTTCCTGGGGGGGGGAGCGGTCTGTTTAACGCGATAGTTTATGGGTTTAAATGTTTAAGAAAATTGCTGATTTTTCCCATCCCTAATTATTATCTTACAATCTTACCTATCTCACAATATCACAGCCAGCTTACCTTGCCCTGGGCATCCACGGGTGCATCCTTCTGCAGCAGAAGCTTAGCAACCTTGATGTTTCCGTACTTGGCTGCGAGATGCAGTGGAGTAAAGCCCTTCTTTGTAGTCGCTGTCAAAGAAGCGCCGTGCTCCAGTAGCACCGATGCAACCTGCAAGCAGAACGCTCATCACAAACACGACAAAACAAACAAAAATCTGTTTGGTGATAATAATTATTTTTTGTAGGAATATCTTTAATAGGGTGTCCACCAGCTTTATCTGATGTACCCCTCTTCATTCAGGTGACTAACCACGTATGTTAGGGTGTTGGATAGTTGGCCAGAAATGTCCGAAGGCTATTAGTAGGACTCAATCCCAGCATTTGCCTTTACGACTGAGGAAAACCTCGGAAAATTTTTCAGGCAGGATTGCCGGTGACCGGAATCGAACCGGTGACCTTCCGAATTATGTCTGAGAAGTTGCAGAGCGAAAGGTATGAACTAAGAAAATGGCCAAGTATTATTAGCGTTACCAGAGTATTTATGAATTACCAATAATATTAAACATGAGGACAAATTATGTTAGTGGCATTCTGAAAAAATGTTTTTTTTTTCAATGTTTAGGAGAAAAAAGCATCATGCAGAACATTAGGTCATAGAATTAAGAATGTGTGTCATTTAATAGTATCATATGTTGAAAGATATGAATGTTGGTAACAGGTAATAATATTAGGTTGTTAGCAGAAAAGCCCACAACACAATAATTACAAAAGTTATTTGGCAAAGGGTAGGGTTCACAAGGGTAACGAAAGCAAATGATGTACTATGTTTACAGTTCCAAAGATATTTTGTATGTCTTGTTACGGACTTAAAAACCATAGATATTAAGAAGGATGATTGAAAAGTTATGAGTAAATACATTTTCTACGGGAAGGTGATTTTGTCCAATAATTAACGTCAGGAAAAGATTGTTGGAATTCATAGTCGGCCCCTACACCTAGGGGCACCCATTGTTGCTATGGATTTGTTTTGTTTATGGGAAATAACATGCAAACAATTGTTACCTTGGTAACAATGGGCGCCCCTAGGTGTAGGGGCCGACTATGAATTCCAACCTAAGTGTATTAGTGAAATATTGTCTGTAGTGGTACAGTTAGATCCAAATAATTAAGTCATGTTAAATTTTGTAAGTAATGAGTGTTAATAATATTACAGGTTTTAAATACAAAATACGTTCAAACTAGCTTGTTCTAAACAAGTAAATCAGCATATTTATTTAAAAAGAGACTAATTTGTAAAATAAAACTTGTGTGATGTGTAAGGTTACTTTAGTGTTGAAATCCTCATTCCTATAACTACCCATACTACAAAATTACAATGGAACCAAACTAGACCCACATAAAAAAAAGTGTGGTACTGGTGACTTAAGAGATAAAAAATTAGTTCCTGGTATATGAAACATTGAAAACATCGTAACGCAGCTACACAATTAAATCAATTTAATTTAATTTACGAAAAAGTTTGGTATACTTCAAACTTAATGCCAACAATCAAGTAAAAGCACAAAAGATAAGCACACACAAGTGGTGAAAATGTATATATTCAAATATTCAAAAAAATGTTATAATAAAAAAGCTAAATTCAATAAACACCTATTTAATGTTTTATTGCCATTGGTTATATCATTTAATACTTGCGCCATACCAAATTTGTTTGGTATTAAAAAAAATATTTAATAGAAATTTTATATTAACAATTTTTTTTTAATTAAAAATTGTGATGTTTTATAATTATTATTCAAAATTTAAATGTTTTTAATACTAACTAATCAGTTTAATGATTTATTTGTAAAACTAAAATACAAAACAAATAAAACAGCAACGTCACTTTGTTAAATCCGTTATTTCCAAAACCGAATTAGAATTACGTTTAATGATGTCGATGATGACGGTGAGTAAAACGACGTTCCACTCTAGACAACACAGTTAGAGCCAAAGTCCCCGAGCCTTGTTCTGTGAAAGCGAAGGGACTCGGGAAGAGGGAACGGGTGAAAAGCGTGCGCTTACCTGAGCAATGTTGCGTTTTATTTGGCCTCGGAAAGTCTTCTTCCGACATACGTCTCGTAACTGCCCTTCAACGAACTCAGATGAACGCACGCCACAGAGGGAAGGGGTCGGGGGAGTTTTAGGATCGTAGATACTAGAAAACTCACTGTTTTGTGGAACGATTCAACTTCATGTGTTTAACAGGGTTGAGTAGTCTCAATTAAAACTGAGCAAAACAACATGTTTCACTTTTAGTAATACTTGAGAACATTACATAATATTGAAAAAGTGGTTACGAATACAAACCAACGTTTAGTTTCGTAAGAACTAAACAATGAATTAAAAAGTTTCAAGTATTTGAATCCTCGTACGGTTGTCATTTTGGAAGCCAATTTAAGAATCAACACCTAATTGGTTACAAAAAGGACTACTGTAATGATTACAATATTTGATATTTTGTTAGTCCAGGTTTTCCTTGGCAAGTAACCATTTTTTAAATTTTATTAAACATTCTTAAGATACTACTAAAAAAACTATTATTTTGCGTAGTTTTAATAGTCGAGACCCACTTTTTCCTTAACGTAGAAACTCCCCAAATAGAATCAATCATGAAATGCATAAGAATATATGTACCACAACATGTAACTTTTCTTGTAGGCCTACATTCATGTTGATTTTTTTGCATAGAAGGTAATATGCGTAATGCACTAAGTTCTAAGCAGCTAGCGTAGACTAAGCTACAAAGCAGTGTAACACTATAGAGCAAGCGACAATCTTTAAAGAGGATGTGATCATATTGTCTGCCTTGCTTGGCCTACAGTTGACTACCTTGATATGGGATATGCAGATGAATACCCCTTTATTTGTATTCACTTCCATCGGAAAGTTTTTTTTTTACTTCTATTGCATCTGGTTGTCAAGTTTAATAGTCGGACACTAATAAGTTACTTCCAATTAGATCAAAAGAGTAACAAATGATGAAAGATATTATGGATATTATTGAAACAGAAAAATAAGACATTTTACGATAGGCTACATTGTAAATGTAAAATGTCAAACATGCTCAATTTTTTCTGTCAACAAAAAAAGAAATTTAGAATAAGGAATTGACCAGACTGTTCTTCAAAAAATATATAAATGTTTCAAGTTTTGAGTTAGTTTTTATTTTTGTCTTAAATAAAGATTCTATCTCAAGAACTGCTGTACAAAACAAAAACTAACTATATTCAAGTTTTTCGAACTGTTAATGTAATTTTAGTGTTGCTTTTGTGCTAAATAAAATTGGCATCTTGGGCCACTATTTAATAATTTACGTACACGTATTCACCTTTGCCATTATTAACATTTTCCATCCAACTACATAGTAGTATTCCAAATGTCTTAAACCATAAATGAAGAATAAATTCTATAGTGGGAAAACAACAATGTAGGAACAATGGAGGAATGTTTGATAAAGATAGGTTTTTATCTTTTAATGTAATGTGTTCGCACCAAATAGTACGCCAAGTGCTCTAAACTTGAAAGTGAAGTGTGAAAGTGAAAGTGTGGAATGATTTTGTTGAACGTTCAATCAAAAGTAGATAGTCTTTATAAAGTTTACGAGACCTATATTGGTCTAAAACTGAAGTAAATTGAGCTAGCTATTAATTAGATATTTCATAAGGTTGAAAACCACAAGACATTGCCAAGTGTATAGTAGGCCTAATTAAGAAGATATAGCTATGTTGTGTACAGTAATCATCATCATCATCACCATCATCATCATCATCATTTCCGTAAACTTGTAAGAAAAAAAAAAATTCAACATTTCAGTCCATCAGTCTACTAAATTTCCCAAATCGGTAGTACCTACAGTATTTAATGAAAAATAATTCTGCTAACACTAGCTACTATGGACATCTACAAGGAATAAGAAAGGCTGAAAGGAAACCATTCAATTCTAGATAAATAATAATACAGTACAGTATAGTACTAGTAAAGAAATAGTGCTAAAAAATAAAAAATAAAGGTATGCCATGCCTATGCTTACAAAATGTTTGAAGCATAGACCTACTTTCTACACAGAGAAAAGAAAGTGTTAGAATATAATCCAGCAGTTTAATTTTAAAGTACGTTAGAAGCTGATTTTCAACTCTCAAATTGATCAGCTTACACGACACTTCGAAGCTTAACTGATAGATCCCATCTCAACCCAACATTCAACTACCCCAGCTGATTAGGCCTAAATCTATTATAAACAATATAAAAATAATATTTCTTAAATGCTTGAGACACATGCCTATATATGAAAACTACTTCCACTAGAAGTAATGTCACGTTTGTTTACGCCAGTTCAAGGATTTAAGTGTGCAGTCAAATGTACAATGAAAGAGAAACAACGATAAACATAAAATGTTTGAAGCATAGACCTACTTTCTACACAGAGAAAAGAAAGTGTTAGAATATAATCCAGCAGTTTAATTTTAAAGTACGTTAGAAGCTGATTTTCAACTCTCAAATTGATCAGCTTACACGACACTTCGAAGCTTAACTGATAGATCCCATCTCAACCCAACATTCAACTACCCCAGCTGATTAGGCCTAAATCTATTATAAACAATATAAAAATAATATTTCTTAAATGCTTGAGACACATGCCTATATATGAAAACTACTTCCACTAGAAGTAATGTCACATTTGTTTACGCCAGTTCAAGGATTTAAGTGTGCAGTCAAATGTACAATGAAAGAGAAACAACGATAAACATCAACAAATATAACGTTTATTTCCGAAAGTCAACATTCCGACACAATAGATAGATAGAACCATGCATTTCCAAAGAAGGACTACATCACAGTGTAAGGAAAACATAATTTTAAGTTACAGAATACGTAAAAACTAGAAACAAGAACAACACAACATTAAATTTGAAATTAATAATTTGCAATTATTTTATTTCAGGCATTACTGTGATTTGCAATTTAAGTCATAGGCCTAGATAAACTAAATACTGTGCTAAAAGTAGATAATACTAATAAATTTCAATAGAGCTGAATACAAAAGTAGGAACAGTCTAGATGCAGAAATAATAAGTCTAGTTACAAAAAAGAAATGCTAGTGTGGTTGCCAATAAAATTGGAAAGTCTTGAACGGTGAGGGTGGATCATTACAAGCATGCCTTATTTATTAATTACACAAATATCAGTCGGCAGTAAAATCGTGTTGGAAATGAACGGTAGAACGGAAGGTTGAGCGGTGAAAACGTAACATAGTGAGTAACTCATGGCAAAACACGTTTTACTAATTATCTGGGCGTCGTTAACAAAACGTTAACTGGGAGCTGAGAATGAATTCCGTTCGCGCGTTTTCTTCGGCGGAATCAAGTTTGTTGCAAGATCGTAAAATTAGTGTCGCAGAACAGTGGTTTCGGTGACGAGGACCGATTACCGAACTACGTTCGATAAGTCGGTGGCTTGACGTCACTTCGCACCGACGCACCGTCAGATCGACAGTGCGCGACTTCGTTAAATTGACTTCGTAAGGTTGATCTCGTTCGTTAATGTCGAATAACTCGCAATGTTTCGTCCCGATATGCACCCACTAAACTAGGATATCTTCTTCCTTTTTGCATCAACTGCCAAGCACTACGCCCTAAACTCCTAACCTCCCATATTTGCACCCAATTTTGTATAAAACCCTCCCCCCTTTAATTTAATCGCTTTAATTTTATTTCAATATTTTCGTATTTTTTATTGCGAGGAAATCAAATTTGTGATGCACAGCCCTACACTACCCCCTTTGTATTAATCAAACAGCTTTAAAACTGTTATTTGTCTGGAGTCATCTCGCGCGCGAGCTAATCTCCAAAAAGTATCCATTTTATAAATAAATAGCGATTTTAACAGTGGGCCGGTGAAATTCGTCTTGGACTAGTGAATATTGCGATTGCCGCTGTAGGCAATTTACAAAACTCGTTTCGAACGTCTGGATACGTCCCGATCGAGCTATCCTCTAAACGTATAAAATAGCGATTTTTACTGTGGGCCGGCGAAAACAGTCTTTAACCTTATGAACACCGAGGTTATTCTATTATTTAACTCCTATTATTTAATTATTTATTTCACCCCTGGAGACATCTTGCGTGAACGAACCTCCTAAATATCAATATGTAGCGTTTTTTTTATTGCGGGCCGGCGAAAGAAACAGTCTTGGGGTACGGACCGAAACTTGTTAGAAATGCTTTGGTTTTAGAACACTATTGAGCGTCCACTGTTTCGTACCAGGTGAAGTGAAAATATGGACTAAAACACGTACCAGTTTTGTAACCTTAGGAAAAAAATTCGTTTTAGTTATCCTAACTTAGAATTTAAACCAGAAAATAATAAAAGAATTAAGTTTCTATGGTTTGTTTTTGTATATAAAGGTGTTTTACACAGCCTGCCTAGCGTAAAGTACGAGCTTTTAAACATTGCTAGAGATGCTCGAACGAAAAGCTTGGCATCTCGAGCACGCTCGATCGACGCACTCGATACCGGCGTTCGAACCACGCATTCACAACAAGTAACAGACCGCCCCGACATCAAACGTGTTTCCGACGAGTTTCGGACCGTACCCTTCGACCGGCGGAGATCGCGATTGCCGTACGCGAGGCAACGTTCGCGCTCTACGTAACGACCCGTCCTAAATGTAAAACTCCTTGCGCTTGTGCCAGAACCATTCCATGAGGTAGATGGTATCGATATGGTCCATAATCCGCCGTCCCACCAGATATTTTACCTCCTCTTGTCCCTCCTTGGCGGCGATGTGGAGCGCAGTGTACATGTCCTTCGTAGTAGAGTCCACCGCGGCCCCATGCTGGAGGAGTAACATCACGATATCCACGTTGCCCAGTCGAGAGGCAATGTGGAGCGGCGTCTGTTGTTCCTGCGGGCGGACAAACAGACACACGTTAAACAGACACACGTTATAGACAGACAGAGGTAGACAGACAACATCACGATATCCACGTTGCCCAGTCGAGAGGCAATGTGGAGCGGCGTCTGTTGTTCCTGCGCGCGGACAAACAGACACACGTTAAACAGACACACGTTATAGACAGACAGACACAGTTAGACAGACAACATCACGATATCCACGTTGCCCAGTCGAGAGGCAATGTGGAGCGGCGTCTGTTGTTCCTGCACACGGGCAAACAGACACACGTTATAGACAGACACACACGTAAGGCAAACAGACACAGTTAGACAGACAACATCACGATATCCACGTTGCCCAGTCGCGAGGCAATGTGGAGCGGCGTCTGTTGTTCCTGCGCGCGGGCAAACAGACACACGTTATAGACAGACAGACACACGTTAGACAGACAACATCACGATATCCACGTTGCCCAGTCGAGAGGCAATGTGGAGCGGCGTCTGTTGTTCCTGCGGGCGAGCAAACAGACACACGTTAGACAGACACAGTTAGACAGACAACATCGCGATATCCACGTTGCCCAGTCGAGAGGCGATGTGGAGCGGCGTCTGTTGTTCCTGCGCGCGGGCAAACAGACACACGTTATAGACAGACAGACACACGTCAGACAGACAACATCGCGATATCCACGTTGCCCAGTCGAGAGGCAATGTGGAGCGGCGTCTGTTGTTCCTGCGGGCGAGCAAACAGACACACGTGAGGCAAACAGACACACGTGAGGCAAACAGACACACGTTAGACAGATAACATCATGATATCCACGTTGCCCAGTCGAGAGGCAATGTGGAGCGGCGTCTGTTGTTCCTGCGCGCGGGCAAACAGACACACGTTATAGACAGACAGACACACGTGAGGCAAACAGACACACGTTAGACAGATAACATCACGATATCCACGTTGCCCAGTCGAGAGGCAATGTGGAGCGGCGTCTGTTGTTCCTGCGCGCGGGCAAACAGACACACGTTAGACAGACACACGTGAGGCAAACAGACACACGTTAGACAGACACACGTGAGGCAAACAGAGACACGTTAGACAGACAGACACACGTTATAGACACACAGGCACACATGAGGCAAACAGACACAGTTAGACAGACAGACACACGTTATAGACAGACAACATCACGATGTCCACGTTGCCCAGTCGAGAGGCAATGTGGAGCGGCGTCTGTTGTTCCTGCGAGCGGGCAAACAGACACACGTTAGACAGACAGACAGACACACGTGAGGCAAACAGACACACGTTATAGACAGACAGACACACGTTATAGACAGACAGACACACGTAAGACAGACAGACACACGTAAGACAGACAGACACACGTTATAGACAGACAGACACACGTTATAGACAGACAGACACACGTAAGACAGACAGACACACATAAGACAGACAGACACACGTTATAGACAGACAGACACGTTATAGACAGACAGACACACGTAAGACAGACAGACACACGTAAGACAGACAGACACACGTTATAGACAGACAGACACACGTTATAGACAGACAGACACACGTAAGACAGACAGACACACGTTATAGACAGACAGACACACGTTATAGACAGACAGACACACGTAAGACAGACAGACACACGTAAGACAGACAGACACACGTTATAGACAGACAGACACACGTTATAGACAGACAGACACACGTAAGACAGACAGACACACGTAAGACAGACAGACACACGTTATAGACAGACAGACACACGTTATAGACAGACAGACACACGTAAGACAGACAGACACACGTAAGACAGACAAACACACGTTATAGACAGACAGACACACGTTATAGACAGACAAACACACGTGAGGCAAACAGACACACGTGAGGCAAACAGACACACGTGAGGCAAACAGACACAGTTAGACAGACAACATTGCGATATCCACGTTGCCCAGTCGAGAGGCAATGTGGAGCGGCGTCTGTTGTTCCTGCGCACGGGCAAACAGACACACGTTATAGACAGACAGACACACGTTATAGACAGACAGACACACGTTAGACAGACAACATCACGATATCCACGTTGCCCAGTCAAGAGGCAATGTGGAGCGGCGTCTGTTGTTCCTGCGGGCGGACAGACAGACACACGTTAGACAGACAGACACACGTGAGGCAAACAGACACAAGTTAGACAGACAGACACACGTTATAGACAGACACACATTAGACAGACACACTAGACAGACACACATTAGACAGACACACGTTATAGACAGACACACATTAGACAGACAGACACACGTGAGGCAAACAGACACAGTTAGACAGACAGACACACAGTTAGACAGACAGACACACGTGGGGCAAACAGACACACGTTATAGACAGACACACGTTCATTACCTGTTACACATTAGAGGAAATAGGACACGGTTTTTAAACAAAACTAAACACGAATGGCTGACCGACAAACGTAATTTTGCACAGTTGTACAGGTTACAAAATTTAAGATCTCCAGACCTGTAGTCTCATTTATTACTAAAGATCAACGACAACAAAAAACATACATTTTCATACTTTTGAAAGTATTAAGTATACAATTTCAAGCAAAGACTCAGCTCTGCTTACTTTAAGCTTGGCTTGATTATAATTTAAACCGAATTTTGGTACGGTGAAGCGCGCTATAATGAAATCTAAACCGAACTGAAAAAATAAACTGTTAAGATAGCTAAACACTCACGTAGGCTTTCGCGGCCCGAGTCAATCACTAAACTTGAACTTGGCTTTCGGGTATAGCCGCGTCGATTATAGCTTAAAAGCTGACGTTTCGGGCAGGTTACACTACCCATCTTCAGAGCTAAAACCTGAAGAAGTCACAGAATGAACGATACGCGGGAAACAATAGGGCTTGTCGCAGTCACAGAGTGGAGCTGGAGCGAGTAGGTTTCATTCTGTGACTTCTTTAGGTTTTAGCTCTGAAGATGGGTATTTTATTGATTTATTTATTTATTTATACACAACCAGTTACACGTGTGTAACCTGCCCGAAACGTCAGCTTTTAAGCTATAATCGACGCGGCTATACCCGAAAGCCAAGTTCAAGTTTAGTGTTAAGATAGCTGTTGGTGAAACTCGCCCCATGAGTAACATAAATACAGCGCAACAAAGACAGCGCAACACTCACCCTGGCCCTGGCGTCCACCTGGGCCCCATTACGCAGCAGGATGCGAATGATGTCGGTCTGATTGGCCCTGGCGGCGAGATGTAGCGGAGTCTCTCCCCTCACCGTCGGCACATCGGGACTCGCGTCGTTTTGGAGGAGGAAGATGACGATGTTCATGCAGCCCATGAAGCTGGCCACGTGCAGGGGGGTCAGCCCAGACTGGAACACACGACGGAAACGGTGTTTTAGACGAAGAGTAACGCCCGTCGACCCGTTCGAAGTTTATTTTTACGTTCAATTTTGGATTTTTAATGGGCGTCTCAGGCGCAACTTTCTGCCGCTCGCAGCGCTGGCAGTACTGAAAGGTCCAACTCGATCTTTGCATCTCGTTTTCTCAATTCCAACATTCAATTCGTTTATATTTAATACTTTTAAATATAAATCATCCGTTGTAGTAATATTTTACAAAGTTTTCGACAGAGAATACCTGTGTTATAGATACAAAACAAACATATTGTTGTTTGACAGCAGTTGACTAACGACAGTATTTAACATGGAATGAATTACAAAGTTGGACCTTTCAGGACAGGTGCTGCAACCTACTTCAGCTTTGATCTGAGACGCCCATTACATAGTAATAAAACCCAAATTAAAATTCTTATGTCCGAATATGCCAAACTTTGTTAGTCTCCGATCGGTTACCATGGTTTCGACTAACAACCATGGTTTCTTCTACCAGTAGTCACCATGTTTGTTCGGTGCTAATCTCCGAAAATGATTAACCGCTTATCTAGGAACTAAAAGTAGTTTGGTTGAACGGGGCCTAAGAAACACATGCACAAGTGCATTTAGCGCTTATGTGGGTTTTCAGCTCTTGATATCCTGGAATTCACTTTTAAAGTACTCACTAATTAATTATCTACTCTCCTAGCTCACCTCCGTGGTTGCCTCGATGGAACCGCCGTGCTTGAGCAGCAGCTCGACGACCTTGATGCGGTTCTTCTTGCATGCGATGTGTAGCGGGGTGAAGCCGTTGAGCGCGCGAGCGTTGGGGTCGGCCTTGCGGTCTAATAGGAGCTTCGCCACCCTGCACAGACGTTGACATACCATTGTTGTAAACATTGAAATATTTCACACGTGATGAAATAATTTAAACAAAAAAACACAATAAAAGCAATACCTAAATCCAACTAAGCAAACATGAAGGGGTGTTTTTCCAACATTACTTGAGGTATTTGTCCAAATTAGGGGCTAACTAGTTTTTCATGGGTTTTTATTTATTCAATTTGAAGGTGTTATTTATTTTAATTTTATATTATTTAATTTATTACACTCCAAAAATAAATTACACCTTCTTGAAATTCAAAAACATCATTTTTCAAAAACATGAAGTTCGTCATTTTTAACCTACAAATCTATGCACAGCAGTAGCCAAAACAACATATTTATAATGGTTTGAAACATAATTACATGTATACTATTTGAAGCATGCGGGTTACATAATTGGAAATATACAACAACAGCTAACATATATCAGTGATTTGTATACACATTTTAATAACAAACCATAAATTTGACAATCTGGACAAATACCCTAAGATTTTTAGTTTAGTAGTGTATTAATAATAATTTTACGTAGGAATACCTGTTATAGGGTGCACACCAGTTTTACCTGATGTGCCCCTCTTCAGGTGATTAACTAGGTTAAAAGGTTATTTGGATAGTTGGGAAGGAATGTCCAAGGGCTGTTAGTAGGACTCAATCCCAGCATTCGTTTTTACGACTGAGGAAAACCTCGGAAAAAACCTTCATTCAGGACTGCCGGTGGCCGGAATCGAACCGGCGACCTCCCGAATTAGAGTCTCGCGTCTTACCGCTGAGCCACCTCTATCGGTTTGAGTAGTGCGGTACGTACCTGACGTGGCCGCAGTGCGCTGCTACGTGTAGCGCGGTCAGATAGTCTACGGTGACCTCGTCGACCGGCGCCCGGTGGTAGAGTAGTATACGGGCAGCGTCCACATGGTCGCCCTGCGCTGCCATGTGTAGCGGAGCCAGCCCGTTCTGAGACACGGAGAAAATACGTGTAGCGTACAGAGGCGCGTTCAGATTTTGGGGCCCTAGGCGCTGAGACATTTGGGGCACCTACTATTCAAATTCAATCCTACAAACAAATTTTTACTGCGGTACCTCACAGTCACTTCTTCCTACACATTGCATTGGCAAAGCTGTCAATTTGATTAACTTATAGAAGTTACGAGGTTTAAAGTTGTAAGCACAGACAGCACAGTTTTGCAAGGTTCTCAAGTTGCTCTTTTCCAAAGAGTTTCTTAAATAGCTCTTAACTCTTTACAGTGTTGGCAACGACCTTTTTCAACTTAGAACAACTAACTGAGCTAAATAATCAATCTTGTTATCAGAAATCTTTGTTTCCCTGCCAGTTTTCTTGCATTGAATCATTTATTTGGGGGCCTTCTAGAGCGAAGGGCCCTAGGTGCGCGCCTATTGCGCCTAGGCCTAAAATCGCCACTGTATAGCGTACTAGTCTATCTAGCAGTACACATGTATGAATGGGGAGTGTATACACATAATGCGCACGGCGACCATACCGGCTGCCACAATGGCATGTGATTCGAGCAACGAATGGAATTCGTACAGGCTATTCAAAAACTCGATACGGATTCGGCAGTTTCGAAGCTTTTCACGCCCCTAGTTTACACGACGTATTACAGTGGTGTATTCGAGCCTGGGCGGGCCTGGGCGCCGCCTAGGCACTTTTATTTGGAGGCTAGGCTAGCCTAGGTGCTTTTTAACAGTCAACAGCCCATATTATACCATTACAATACATACACAAAGTCCTACATTGCTAAACAAAGATCAGCCAGGCGTAATAAAAAAAGTTTTCTATAATTGGAGTAGCAAAAATACGCATGACCAAATATACATAACTTCGAAACGATGGACAGAAGAAATAGGTTTTTGTTGCAGGTATCAAATTTGACAGTTGTTAGGACTCCTTGCGGATAATTAAAAACGTCCGATTTCATTGTTCTATCTGACAGACTACACTATGAGGCTAATTAACATCGAAAATCCAAAAGAAAATTCTAAATACATGTAGTATGGCCTCTGAGTTTTTGCTCAAAAACGTCCCCTCAAGTTTTTTAACCCCGTTCACTTTCTGTAACATTGTTTTCCGCCCACTTAAATTACACCCCCCCCCCCCCCCCCCCCGTACCACACGTAAATTCGACCGCCCAGGTAACCTACATTATATTTTAGAAATACACCACTGATGACTAGGGATGGGATGTTTAAACGTTTAAACGTGGGAGTGGCTTTAAACGTTTGTACTTTTTACGCCTCGCTAAAACATGTGTACAGAAGTGTTTGTATAAAAGATAAGAAACAAATATTTTACAACGGAGCGTACTGCAGTAGCCTACTAGTCTACTATTATAGTTTTTTCTAGCTACAAATTTTAATTTTACCCTATGTTTTGGTAATTTACTGCATAGGTCATTTTATTCATCTCGTGGCAGAGGATAGAGCGAATAAAACGTTTAAACGTTTAAACGCGAGTTTTAAAAACGGTTAAACGTTTTGGCTATTAAACGTATTTGCCCATCCCTACTGACGACGTACCTTGGTCTTGCTGCTGATGGGCGCCCCTCGCTCCAGCATCATGTCGACAACCTGCTCGTGTCCCGACCTTGCGGCGCAGTGGAGGGGGGTGAGTCCGTCGCGGGTCTTGGACTCAATGTTGGCTCCCTTCTCCAGCAGCAGCGATACCAGGTTAGTCTTGCCCCACTTGGCGGCCACGTGCAGCGGGCTTATGTTGTGCTGCGGACACACGTATCAAGTTCAGTTCAGTTTATTAGAATCCTGTAGGGTTACAAGTTAATAACATAGGATTTGTCAGGTTTGCAGATTACATCTATACATCTACAATAACAATAACAGCATCATCAACAATCAACAATAACAACATCAACTTTGTAGCACTTTGTACAAATACAACTTGAGGAGGATTCAAACTTATATAGATGAGAAGACAAATAAATATAATTAAAACGGAAACATAGTAGAACAGGTAAAACGTTATAAGACCTATATAAGACCTAGTAATTGAACTGTACACTGTTCCTTGTCACATATAAAAACAGTTGAACAATTTAACATATAAAAACACACTGGGACAGTGTGTTTTTGCCTGTTGAAGAGCTCTGATCAGGGTTCGAAATATTGCGTTTTAAATTGTTTTTATATGTGACAAGGAACAGTGTACAGTCCAATTACTAAGGTCCGAATGCATAGTCCAGACTCAAGCCTTCCTCAACTCAGCCTCTCCTCAGCCTCGCCTAACCACCAATCATGGAACGGCATTGCTATGTGGACGGCTCTGTGATTGGTGGTTGGGTGAGGCTGAGGAGAGGCTGAGTTGAGGAGAGGCTGAGTTGAGGAGGGCTTGAGTGTGAACTATGCATTCGGGCCTAAGTCTTATAAGAAATAATATAGGTATATATTATAATATAATATATATATATTGGCCTAGCCTATATATAAATATATATATAATTTAGATATTATAATATATCAGTATAATAATGTATAGCCCTATATACTTTTCATCATCTTTCTTCTTTCTCAAAAGAAGAATGAATGACTGAAGAGGTCAACTCTGCATAGGGAAAAAAAACTTATCATCTAGGCAGAGGCCTATATGTTTCTCAAAGCAACCTATCTAGGCCTACTTTCTCAGGTAAGCTGTCGCCCTTCTGTACCTTTTCCCTCACTAGAACACCTTTATATGACAATACATAAATGTACGAATTTTGCTTACCTTGGCTGAATAGTTAACGTCTGCCCCGCGGTTAAGCAACAGATTTCCGATTCCTTCGTTGCCGTAGTGAGCGGCGATGTGAAGAGGAGTGAAGCCACTCTTGGACGTAACGTCAGGATTGTGGTCGTTCTGGAATCCACAACGGACATTGTTTGCGTTAGCCTTAATCAAATTGTTAACATGTACATACTTATAAATACAAGTTTTTAACTACGCACACGCCTAATCAAGGATGAGTACGGGCGCTTACGTTTATGTGATCTACGGGAGAGAGTGAACGAATGACAATCGTAACAAGTCACAATATTCAACAGGTTTTATATGCAATGCTTTGCCAATACGAAACCAAATTCTGCATAGAAATCACTTCTTCAATATCTTTAAAAGAGTTCTTAAGGTATCAATAAAGAAAGGAACTGCATAGAAATCACTTTTGCAATATCTTTCAAAGAGTTCTTAAGGTGTCAATAAAGAAAGAAACTGGATAGAAATCACTTTTTCAATATCTTTCAAAATGTTCTTAAGGTGTCAATAAAGAAAGAAACTGCATAGAAATCACTTTTTCAATCTTTCAAAAAGTTCTCAAGGTAGCCTATCAATAAAGATTAGGTTCCCTACTTTAGTGACCCAAAGGAAATTTTTTTTTATTCTATCCCTGCACTGATAACCTCGACGTTCGGTGCCCCTAAACATCGACCAACAAGAATAAATACGGGAGGGGAGGGGAGGAGCGTACCTGTAATAACAGAGCGGCCGCTTTACAGTCGTCTTTCTTGGCGGCTATGTGCAGAGCCGGCAGCCTGACCTTCCCTCGTGTGTCATTCTCGAGCAGAACGGCGACGACCTTGTCGTGACCTTGTTGCATGGCCACCGCTAGCGGAGTGAACCCGTCCTGCAACAATCCACACACGCTGGGGGTGACATCGATTTACACAGAATTTTGGAATCGATAAAGGAGGCTAGGCATCGATTTACAAGCAAAAAAAAAAGAAACGAGAGAGAGAAAGCGAACTTATTCGGTGGGTAATTGTACAAGTTTTATTTAGTTTTAATCAGTTTTTAGTTAAAAGTGCATAAATAGGCCTATATATATATATATACAACATATACAATAGGCCTATAGCCTACAAATGATGTGATTTGTTACTTTAGAATCGATTAGTAACGGAAACGATTCTTCTCAAAAGTGATCAAGATCTTGTGTCGAAACGTCGTCATGTACATTCTATGTTCACTTTCAACTCTCAACTTGGTCATCTTACATGAAGCCACTGTTGAATCCTAGCCTCACATTCTATATTAGGCCTATATTACAAATATTTTTATAGATTGGGGTATTTTTATTAACGTGTTTGTTTTAAGATGACAATCTTGGACAACGTCGATCATCAATGTGACGCCTCAAACAACTCACCTCAGTAGCCAGGCTCTGATTGGCTCCGTTGGCCAACAGGAATCTGACGACGTTGTCATGATTCTCCTGTGCGGCCATGTAAAGCGGAGTGAAGCCATTCTGAGACTGGACGTTGACAGAGGCTCCGTTGGCAACCAGTAGTTTCACCACATCTTCTTGACCGGCTGTCAACAGAAATCGTTTGATATGGTAAATAAATTGCTACCGGCATTTACTTTAACATGTCCGGACTCTCGGGGTACGGTATCGTAGGCTTACGTACCTATCAAGGCACCCCCACGTGTATTGTCTAGCCTAGTAAGAGAATTATTCGGTGTTTAGATCTATCTCATATTATAACAAGCATGAATTACAGGAGTCTGTAGGCATATGGGAAGGCCTATATTACTGTCTGCCCTTATTAAACATAGGGGCTAGGCCCAGTGACAACAATGTTGCTACCTACACAGACACACATAAATTGCAATGTGCAATTGCAATGTGTGACTACAAATGTGGGCATTTGAGAAGAAGAAGACTACAACAATAATATATTGATGATCGTTCTGGTTCTGGTACGGTAAGATTAGGCTAGTTAGGTTATGTGTGCTTACTTATTTGATATCTAGGGCATAGGGCATGCGTACTGAATTGTACTGTCACGTTACAGAAAAAGCAGTATGACAGTGCAGTAATAGGCCTACTTGAGTTCTGAACGGATCAGTCACTTTGATGCTCAAGGCCTAAAAAACACAGGCTAGGCCCTAGGTAAAATCCAACAGCGGCCGAAATTTCGAGGTTATAAACCCCCCCAAATGACCATTATTATTGTTCCCATAAAAGGTAGTAGAGCCTAATCGTACCAAAATCATCTATTTTCAACTCAAATCATGATAAAAGTGTTCAAAATAATACTATTAAATACCTTGACAGCTAAGTAAAATCTCGATCACGAATGTTTTCCAGTCAACCTGCCCTACATAAAGTAAACAAACAACACGGAACCGGAAGCACAACTCGAACCACTGACCTCTAGAAAAAGTCGCTTGTCATCAGCCAGCAACCAACCAACAAATCAAAACACAACAAACGGGTACTCAGCTGACGCATACGTCATGTTGTACCAGGGAAGAAGAACACCACAAGAGCTCGAGCTCGAGTGTGTGTTTCCGCTCCGTTCCTGTGAGTGAGCAGGCCGGCCGGCAGGCCCAGTCAGTTAATTTTAGAAGACAATTTAGAAAGATCGATCAATGGAGGCTCTCTTGTATGAGGATAGCAGATGTTGAAGGAGGTGCATGTGTAGGAATGTGTGACTGTCGATGCATAGAGAGTCGCGAGAACCTTCGCAATGACGGGGGACTGGTGTTCGAAGCCCATACGGCACGGACGGTTTTTCGTGTTCATTTCATTGCAATCCCTGATAAAAGTAACCAGCCCCTGTACAGAGAGCTTTCGCATTTCGTTTGCACGTCGCTGAATTTTAGGTTAGGCCTACTACTTAGATTCTATATAAAATAACTCAGGGCTTGCTTTTGCTACCGGTCAAAAGGGAGGTGGGGGCGGCATATTTCCACCCATATCTAATATCAAATATACCTGGTCGACCAACGTCTTCACGAACTAAATCAAATATCTATAAGTAGGCCTACTTAGATCAGTCTACAAATAATATCTGAACAAGGCTTTGCCTCCGATGGCTGTTGATCATCCCTGCAAAGTTCATTCATATTCATAAATAATTAAAACGTATTTTTGTTTATCGACTCGAGTTAAAACTGATTTTCTTACGGGGACACTATACAATACAATGTACGGTATGCGACAAAAGTAAATCAATGGTAGTAAATCAATTATTGACAATAACAACTCTTCTGCACTCATTTTTAATCCGATTTGGAAACGGTTATAGATTTAGAATGAGCCAAAAATAGTAGGGTGATTGCAGGAGACAGTCAAGACAGGCTGACAGCCATGATCAGCAATCGTTGCAGCGATACCCGAAAGCCAAGTATTATAGTAGAGAAAGAATTATGTTCTCGAGTGTACCTACTTTAAAACTTCATTCATTCATTCATTCATTCATTCATTCATTCATTCATTCATTCATTCATTCATTCATTCATTCATTTATTTATTTATTTATTTATTTATTTATTTATTTATTTATTTATTTATTTATTTATTTATTTATTTATTTATTTATTTATTTATTTATTTATTTATTTATTTATTTATTTATTTATTTATTTATTTATTTATTTATTTCTTTATTTATTTATTTATTTATTTATTTATTTATTTATTTATTTATTTATTTATTTATTTATTTATTTATTTATTTATTTATTTATTTATTTATTTATTTATTTATTTATTTATTTATTTATTTATTTATTTATTTATTTATTTATTTATTTATTTATTTATTTATTTATTTATTTATTTATTTATTTATTTATTTATTTATTTATTTATTTATTTATTTATTTATTTATTTATTTATTTATTTATTTATTTATTTATTTATTTATTTATTTATTTATTTATTTATTTATTTATTTATTTATTTATTTATTTATTTATTTATTTATTTATTTATTTATTTATTTATTTATTTATTTATTTATTTATTTATTTATTTATTTATTTATTTATTTATTTATTTATTTATTTATTTATTTATTTATTTATTTATTTATTTATTTATTTATTTATTTATTTATTTATTTATTTATTTATTTATTTATTTATTTATTTATTTATTTATTTATTTATTTATTTATTTATTTATTTATTTATTTATTTATTTATTTATTTATTTATTTATTTATTTATTTATTTATTTATTTATTTATTTATTTATTTATTTATTTATTTATTTATTTATTCATTCATTCATTCATTCATTCATTTATTCATTTATGTATTTATGTATTTATTTGTTTATTATTTAGAGAGATAAGTTAAAGGCTTGGCTATACAACGTACTAAAATCGATCAACAGAATACATTTGTATCATTAATCGAATAATCGCCGCCTATAGAGTTACTTGTTACCAATCGTTATTGATCAAAACACTTCAAACAAACCAAGTGGAATTGTCTCTTCTATCCCCTTTATAGAGTTTATATAAATCGCCACCAGCCAGACGGGACATGAGAAGATGGTGAGTGCTCGAAGCTATTTGGGGGGGGCTATTCGTTTTATTTATCACCCACCCTTCTACAGGTAAGTTGTCGAAGTGTTTGCACAAGCATCGTTGCACCTCTCGCTTCAATCTGTTATCAAACGCGCCCCCTACTCTATCTATATTACAAAGAACAAACTATAAATCACACATATTAGATTCTAACGATACAATCAATCCATGATGTCGTTTCAATTTCATGGATTGGCTCTCCCTAAACCCTCCCTATTCTAGTAGACAATTAGACACGTTGACGATAAATGTGACGTGTGAATATGACATTATACAACTACTGTGGAGGGTTGATTGATTGTGGAGGGTAGATAAAAGAAATCCTTCAATTTCATGTATATAAAATGAATCAGTTATTCTTTTCCCCCATAAAACTATACAAAAACAAGAAATGTGTATGCTTACTAAAATGTGAAAGGGGGAAACTCGAACCCCCTTTTAATTAAACCCATGTAGGCCTAGGTATTATTTTTGTCAAGTCGTATATAAATTGGACATTATTAATGTAGGTCTAATGTTTGCTGGAGGGAGATTGCAAATATAATTTTAAACAAGGTACTAGAACTAGAACCGGTATGTTATAATATAACTTATATAGTGTAGGATATCTTATAGGTAGTATAGGATTTCAGTATTAATTTCGCTTATGCCTGAAGGAATTCTGCATCCTGTAACGGAATCGAACTGGCTACCTTATGAATCCACGGGTATTTTATTCCTGAGTGAGACAGTCTACTTCTTTTAGTTAATTTATAATTTATCCAATAACCAAAACCAAAACCAAAAAAAAAAACATTATAAACCAAACCAATAAATAAATAAATAAATAAATAAATAAATAAATAAATATAAAGAAAGAAAGGTGTGCAGTGATTTTGACCACGGGTGAAGAGGGATAAGGTGCAATTAATTGGTTTGCGAATATTATTCGAAAGGTGTCGCGTGTTTATTTGCTTGTTGAGTGTGTGTGTGCTGCTATTTGTTTTGGAAGAAAAAACCGCCATTTTGTGCCCTGTGCTCGTTCGCTCTCGTGTCACTCGGCGGTGTGCCGAGCTCCGGTCGGCCATGTGATCGGCGATTCGTATCAGGGAATCAGGCATTGCGCAGAGGTGTCGAAGACTACTTTGCGAATTCTTGGGATCATTTTTGTTTACTACAACAACAAAAACTATACGTCTACCTGATTGCACAATTATGTTCTAATTTGGAAACACTAGGCTACAATACGAATCCATGTGCGTTTATGGTTGCTACGGAATTAAGTGCTGTATTCATTTTCATGTTATTTCGTATGTAGAGAAGAAGCATATACTTGGTTTTTGGTATGATACTTAATTCTACCATAGAGATAGGTACTTCGTACCCTCTCTACTAACTATTTACTTTTATGTTTGCTCTCTATTTACTCTCTACTTAATTCTACTCTCTACTTACTATTTACTTAATGTTTACTCTCTATTTACTCTCTACTTAGTTCTATTCTAGGTTTACTAAAGATTACTATATGCAATATGTTTACGGCAGCTAGTGCTTTTTTATGTATTATACATTCAATCTAGTTTTTAGGTACTGTAATGAATGAAAGGATTCATACAATTCTATGCAACTGTCTCGCAATGTACACATCATCATGTATATATGTGTGTATGCTATTGCTATAACCCTGAATAAATACTAAAAAAATACTAGAAATAATCCCTGCTCCTGTTCCACACCTTCCAGCGGAAGAAGACCTAGATAACCGTGGTTCCTACGTTCCAGGTTCGAATCCAGACCTGGCTATGGATGTAAATGCGTGGTGATTTTTTTTCACCTTCGCTCGCATATCATGCACTCCTCGTCTCGATTAGTTTTGTTGCCAACATATATTTCTACGGAATCTTCACTACCACCTTCGTAAAAGTCCTCCACCAAAGACTCCACCGTGCTTCACAATCTCACCCAGATCGCATCGCACAGACAGACACAGACAGACAGACAGACAGACAGACAGACAGATAGATAGATAGATAGATAGATAGATAGACAGACATATACATATTACATAAAGACAGATAGATAGCTAGATAGTCGACAGACCGACAGATAGACTGACGGGCAACTTAATTTATACACCAGACAGTAAAAAAAAACGACATAAAAATTGCACCAACCCATTCTCAACCAATCCAATTAATAATAACACACAGTCCTTTTTGTATACATAATGACTTTGTGTGTGAGATTTTCATTCATATTGACGTGATTGTAATAAGTTTGCAGTGTGCACAATTATCACCCCCCCCCCCCCCCCCCCGCCCCCTCCCAGGCAACGCACCAGCTGGGGGCGAAGAATATACGTGAGTCATGCGCGTGGCAAATGGGATAATTACATGGGACACAATACTACGAAGGGTGTTATCATTTGCTAAGAGTATTATTCACCCCTCCGTCCGTCTGTCTGTGTGGACGAATGACTTTGACCCCCACCGGCACACGCACACGTACACGCACACGCACAATCTCTTAATCGCAGTTCCCCATTCACTCAGCGTACGTATGCATGCACGCGCAATCGCACGCAACTCTATAGAAAAGACGTATCCGGCTTCCGTTCAGTCACAATATACGAATCTGTCTGTACAATATTATAAATAGCTTTCGCGAAATACGTAATTCATTGTCTGTGTGTGTGTATGACTGGCTTAAAGTCTTATATATACGCAATCATACAAATACAATAATCTCAAACAAATGGGTTGGTGCTCGTTGTTAGTAACGAGGTCAATTGAGACGATGACGATGATCACGTGGTAAATAACAATGACAAAATGACAATGACAAAAAAATGACAAATGCGCAACAGCTGGGAAGAAAAGCACGTTGAATATATTTTTGTAGAAATGGATCCGATGCATCTATCTTTTGTCCATCTACATTTATCTTATCTATAAAATATAAATCATATCTAATTTATCTAATCCATCTAAATTGTTATTTGTTGTTTTGAGGCAAAATTGAATATTTTATGAGGTGCAAAGCCGCGTCCCTTGGTTCCATACAGCCATAATTCGATGTTCTTAAATGAAGTTTAATGAATAAAACTCAAGTCAAGTTTGCCGGTGGCCAGAATTGAACCAGCGATCTCCAGAATTATGAGTATTCCATGTTACCGCTGCATGGGCCACCCCTATCGTTGTTTGGTTTAATTATTGATGTAGTCAATAAGAACGAGAGTCGTATAGTTGTAATATAGGGTGTATTCACAATCACAATGCGCATGGGGGTGTGCCAAACTAGCATGTGTGTTTACTTTCGACTGGAAATATACCGTTCTCAAAATTGATTAAAAGATTAGGGCCCTTAGATAGAGTTAATCACGGTCCTCTCTAAATCTTTAATAACAACAATGCACAACAATAAAAACTAGTTTGCAAATGTTATGTCAAGGTTCATTTTTTATTTTTGTTCATTGTCGTCATTGAAGATTTAGAGGTCCGTGATAAACTTGGGACCTAGGTCAATATGGTATATTACTATTTAGTTTTAAAACGTTTCAGATGGCGATGAAATTCAACAAACTGTTCTCCATCCAACTATCTTGTCTCAACCATTCTTTTTGTTGTTTACAGTGGCAGAAATATTCATTTTCGTCTAACTTTACCGGGGGATTATAATTGTATGTCGTGGTAGGTACGCATATAGCCCATATCACACTACAATTGGAATCGTAGACTGGAGTCGCCGATTGCAATCGCAATCTACAATTATCCAATCACACTTGACCAGCTGACAATCCTAAAATCGTTCAAGTAGGAAATAAATTCAATAATAATAACTAAAAAGACAAGCCTTAATCACAAACAAATATATAATTAAAGTTATTGGCTCTTTGTTTCCATTAAAATAGTTGTTGCTTGAGGTTATGTTGTGACAGTGCTCGATTCGTATTTAACCGTTCTCCTTCCTGATTGGTTCACGTGACTCGGATCTACGATTCCCAATCTTATTTTAGAGCTCCGTCTATAAAAAGATTGCAACCGTAGACTGACTGAACTGAGCTACTGCGCAAGCGCCGCCAATCGTAAGCTCGAATCTACGATTGCAATTGTCAGTTCGGAACCTAATGTGATATGGCCTTTATATTCGTCTTCTATTGAAAACAGTTCAAATATCAACACACATTTTGTTCTCCATTATGTCCCCATTGTGACGTCACGTGAATACTCCCTATGCAGAGGATAGTGCGGGTGTAGTGCAGACCCTTTGTCATGGATACCTGCCATAACATATGCGTGCCTGATAACATTCTCTTCGAGTACCACAACTATAGAAGACACTTCAACCTCCTCACCCCCCCCCCCCCCCCCCCCCGACATATCGACGCCATTAGCTTCGTTACAGAAGAAACGATGTCTATGACGCGTTAATCCTCTTGAGACTAAGAGCGTCGCGACGCCGGGGGGGAGGGGGGGGGGGGGGGGGGTAGGAGGGGGGGCTTCCGTCCGATCGACCGGGGGTCCATATCGGCAGCGTATATTGACCACTTGAGAAAGTATCTTTACGTCCTAACATCACGCTATTCCCAATTTATGGAGCAAGCAATGGGTGGCTCGCAATATCGAATCACGGTATTTTATCGAAATATTGAAATGGCCTCGAGATATTGAAAGAGTGATTGATACTCGAGATTTGGTTTTTATCATCTAGGGCCAGTTTCCGACGATTTTCTGGATATCGAAAATGGCACCCGGTAGAAGACACCGTGCATTTTCTATGTAATGTTGGTTGAAACCATGATAACCAATCCGAGATTAGTAAATCGGCCGATTAAAAAAATTTGGTGAATTCGGGCCCAACCACAATTGACGGCATCGTATTTGTAATCGGGACCGCAATTGTAAAAATATGATTTACCATTTCAATCCAAATTACGACGTTACGATTTTGTTGTGAACAGCGTCATAAGAACTCTTTCACCATTTCCGGATTATGATTACAATCACCACGATGCCGTCAGTTGTGGTTGAGCCAATGAATTTAAAAACTTTCAAATATTTTTGTAATGATTGTGTAGTTTTGTTGGGAATCATGCGGGCGGCTGTTTGTCGAGCTAGCAGGCAGGCTAGTTGAAATTGTGACGTAACAAAGTTAATATTTCATCAGGCAAACAGGAATGAATGAAGTGAGCGGTATTTCATACGTCACCTTCACAGCGGGCTCATGTTACAATAATAATATAAACAGGTGTTTGGTCATTTTTGTCTTCAACTACTTCTAATGTTCGTATTATTTTATTATTGTTATTGTGCGTTCATAGTAGTTTTCTATGCTTATTAATAATTCGGTAATGATTAAACCTGACATATTATTTATACTGTTCAATTTGTGTAAGAACTAAGTGTTCAAAATCAGAAACAAGCAATGTTGCCTTTTATTAACCATGTTAGTTTTGAGTGCCTCTTGTTACTCAATTCAACAATTTTAAAATGAAAAATAAAAATATATGATATGGTTTTATATTTCCTGGCTAAAGAATGGTATCGTGCCGAAGTTCAAATGTGTAATTTCAAACTCATTTGAACTTCAGTAGCCACAAGAAATATTTCTTCCAGTCTAAATGACCATTATAACGTGGTTTTCGCTTTTCGCTTTTAACTTTTCATATACCCCGTTCAGGCAACTGGGGGGGTTCTATGCGAAATTGTCACCAACCACAATTGTCGGCATCGTGAACCTAATCGGGATTGGGATCGCCACCGTACATTGTCTCATGCTAAATCATTACGACATTATGATTTTATTGTGAACAACTCCATAAGAACCTGCATGTAAGTTCACTTTTTCACGATTTCTGCATTGCGATTGAAATCCGCGGTATAGATTAATAACAATTTTCCATATGAATACAGCCTTTACCAGGATATGCCCGTCTTCGGGATATTTGCTATTTGGGAAGGAATATCCGAGAACTGAACTGTTTAGGACTCAATCCCAGCATTCGACAGTGCATCTAAGATTGAATATGCTTTCCAACTGCTTCATTTGCTTTCTAACCATCGTTATCGTGATCATCGGCATCGGCATAGCAAATTTCCCGATAACGATGCCGATTGCGATCTTACGATTTACTCGATTACGATCCCGATGCGTGTAGGTAGAGCTTACAGAATCTCCGCTAGGGAATCATTTACCTTGACCTATCACCGAACACACGCGCGCTAAAACGCCCCAAAGATTCGACCTTGTACCCCCCCCCCCCCCCCCGCCATCTCCACACACCCGGGCTAATGGAAGAACGCGCACCTCTCGCAATAAACTGTGAAAGCACCTGTTGTATATATATTTCACGCTGGCGCTCTTTAGCTTGTTGGTCGCGTGAAACTTTAATACCACCGCCTTAGAGAGCAGAGCAGAGGGCTCAGCTCTGTCTCTTTACGAGGCCATCTTTTTCAGAGCGATGGCGGACGTGTCCCACTCCGAGGCGGCTCAACTTGAAGGGGAGGGGGGGGGGGGAGGGGGGGGAGGACGTACCAATAATTAATGCGAACCATGTATTTGGTGAGACGTCCCTCCCACCCCCACCACTGAGAATCACTAAAATAATGTAGTTTAAAAAAAAAAACATTCAAAAATGGTCTTACAATCTTTTAAAAGAAAGTTATTTGTAGCAAATAAGCTATTTGGAGGATTTCAAGAGTTTTGATTGGTCGTTGCCATTGGGATAAGAAGCTATTCGACGAATAAGTAGTTTATTGGGACATTGTAAGACAAGACCTTTATCTTCCTGTACTATAATCATATTGACGAGCTCAAACATGGTGACTGGTATTCATTCAATCCACGGTTGTAAGTCTGAGATTATTAAATCGGAGACAAAATCAGTTTGAATTCCGACCTGAGCAATTAAAATAAGTCATAGTGAAAGCATCTATACACAATTATCGGAAACGGTGGTTAGTCATGTCAGCTTGCCACTGTGGGCAGTATAAGCTGCCATCTTGCAAACTTATTCCTGTAAATACATTGTTGGAAGACTCTCACACATAGGATCCCGATCCTAGGTGGGTTTTCTTCCTTTTTTTAAAATGTACTGTATATACTTTAGAATGTTCTGTAGGTCTACTTACTATATTTCATTACTGTTTTCACTTTGTTTTACTGCTGTATTTAATTTACTGTACAAAGAAGAAAATAAAGTTCTATTCTATTCTATTCTATTCTATTCTATTCTATTCTATTCTATTCTATTCTATTCTATTCTATTCTATTCTATTCTATTCTATTCTATTCTATTCTATTCTATTCTATTCTATTCTATTCTATTCTATTCTATTCTATTCTATTCTATTCTATTCTATTCTATTCTATTCTATTCTATTCTATTCTATTCTATTCTATTCTATTCTATTCTATTCTATTCTATTCTATTCTATTCTATTCTATTCTATTCTATTCTATTCTATTCTATTATATTCTATTCTATTAATTAAAAGTAATTTTTCAGCAAAATCATCTCATACATTTACAACATTTAATCAGCCGATCATTTGCTAACTTTAGCCAATCGCGATTCACTGTCTGTCTACATATCCACATTGTCTCTTTTTTCCTCATGTTATATATGTATTGTCTTTTCGAATTGCCAACCCTTATGCTTTTGTCTTAATTTATGTTAAAACGTTAAAATTTATGCACTTAGGAAATTTTATGAAGAATGTATGTAATACTGCCTGTTTATAATTTAATGAATTGTGTTTCTCATCAAAAAAAAAAAATCCACATTGTCTGAGTCTTGTTTGTGTATAACTGAGAGTGCGACAGTTCGGCTCCAACTTATTCAAGGTATGTGTTAACAACTCACGGCCCAAGTATTTAGTCTGTCTTGTCCTCGGACAATGTGCCAACACGTGATCACCGTGCATAGCTACATGTCTCGAGCGCCGATCTAGAGGTAAGACAGACGCGACACTCTTAATTCGGAAGGTCGCCGGCTCGATTCCGGCCACCGTCAGTTCTGACTGACGGTTTTTTCCGTGGTTTGCCTCGGTCGTAAAGGCGAATGCTGTGACTGAGTCATACTATCAGCTCTCGGACATTCACTATTCCAAACACCCTAATATACCTAGGCCTAGGCCTAGTTTGGTTCTTAGCACGTATTTTCCTAACTGGTTTTCTTAGGATCGCTTCCATTGGTCGGGTTTATAAAACATCGCCACTCATTGGCTTGGCTAAGAATTTTAGGTATAAGAACTAACTTTGCTTGGAAGTTGTGTGAACGCCACAATGCTTTTGCTTTGATTCAAAAATCTTAAAAAATAGCACAAGACTGAATTCCAAAAATATCCATGTTGCCGTGTTTTGTTTCGGACAAACATTGAATGTGTACCAATCAAAAAAAGATACAACAATGGAGTTGCCTAGCAACACATTGTTTGTACGCCTGTGATGTCACAGCCTCCTCAATTGAGTCTTGTGCTATAAGAATGTGTACACTGCCTTCTTGGCAGCCAGGCGAGGTGGACAGCGATGTTAGCATTTGTTTCACCCCGGGCCGGTGTATTGGAATATCTTTACGCATAGCCCATCATTACTAATACCCGCGCTCACTCAAGCAGCCGTTACACGTTGCGAACAAAGAAAAGGTTAAGCTACGTTATACTAAGGTTATATTGGGTTAGATTAGGTTAGGTTACGTTAGGTTAGGATAAGTTAGGTTAAGTTAGGTTAGGTTAGGTTAAGGTTATTTTGAGACCCCACGTTTTCTTCTGAAGTTCGCTTCGCAACGTGTAACGCAATCTGAGTAATAATATTCCAAGGGTAAAGATATTCTGTTACACCGGTATGAAAGATATTTCGTGGCTTTCAGTGTTTTGGTTGGGATGTTGAAAACAATTTATTCGAAATATAAATAGAATGAAATGATATCGAGAGATAGGGAGGCAGTGTTATTTTACTTATAGCTAGCGACGTACTGTAGCCATTTAAGTCCCTTAGCGAGAGAATGTTGCCATTTAAGTCACTTAGCTAGGCGATGTTGCCATTCAATTCGTCTACCGAGGCACTGTTGTCATTTAAGCGAGGCAGTGTTGCTTGTTATTTTACTTATAGCTATAGCGACGTACTGTAGCCATTTAATCACTTAGTGAGGGAAGGTTGCCATTTAACTCACTTAGCGAGGCGACGTTGCCATTTAATTTGTCTAGGGAGGTACTGTCGTTATTAAACTAATGAGTACCTATAGCTAATATATGCATGTACTATTTAATGTAGCCGTTTAACTCGCATCGCTGTACAGTGTTGCCAATGAACTCACCTGGGGAGACGATGTGCAAGGCAGTGTTGCCATTTAACTCACTTGCAAGACACTGTTGCCATTTTACTCACTTAACGAAGCGATGTTGCCATTTAATTTGTCTATGGATTGGAGGTACTGTCGTTATTAATCTTATAGGTATCTATAGCTAATATAAATGTATACTATGTCATTTAGCCGTTTAACTCGCATAACTGTACAGTGTTGCCAATGAAATCACCTAGGGAGGCGATTTACAATGCACTGTTGCCATTTAACTCACTTAAAGAAGCGATGTTGCCATTTAATTTGTCTATGGACTGGAGGTACTGTCGTTATTAATCTTATATAGGTATCTATTCGCCTTTAAATCGAGATGTAGGCGCGCCACCGTCGCGACCATCATGGCCGTCCGAGCCGGGATAAACAACGCACGGCTAACCTGTGTTCCATATGTTTCTGGCAGTAGGTTAGTGAGTGACAGGGTGATGGTGTCTGTGATACACATTTATCACATAAACGCGTTTGTTTGGAACATACAGCGACCATTTGTCAAAGCAAATAGGATTTTAAACGGATATCGTTAATTTTACAGTAGTAATATTAAGTAAACGGGTACTATGTAGGCAAGCATCCCTTCAGACATCATAATTACATGCAAAAACCACATCTGATAAACGTGAATATTAACTGCACAGATGAGAACAACGAAATTAACGCTACTTGCTCATATAAAGCAGGTTCGAGGAAGTGTAAACATGACTATTTTCTATATGTAAGTAAGGCAAAGAGGGCTCCCGTTCATATTTCGGATCACAATTCCTCTTTTATCTCTTCTTCAAATTTCTTTTCATTCATTCCGGCCCTCTTTTCTACCTAAACGCCCACCGAACTCCCACGCCTCCCCCCCCCCCCCCCCCCAGTACCTCCCAAGCCCCCAAAACCAGAAATGAGTGTTCTCTACGACATTGGCCTATACTTGCTAAAGCTAAAGGTAATTGCAACGCAGCTGAATCTGATAGGCATATGCGTAGGCGCATGCTAGATGTTGGATTCTAAAAATTAGTTTTAAGTTGATCAGATTGTATCAGTATAGCCTATTATGATTATTGATAACGATAGTTGAGGTGTTTTATGTCTCCCACCCCCTTACACCCACATCCCACACCCACGCAATCTACACTTTGAGGTTAATTTTCCTGTATATAATGCTGAATTTCAGTATTGGAGGTTTAAAATAACATTAAGAATTATATTGTGACAAATACATTGTCACAATTCTGTTGAACCATCAAGTAAACATAATTTACCGTACGCATATTTAGTATTTTTTATGAAATATATAAATTAAAAAAAAAAAACTCCAATATGTGAGTAGGCCTAAATGTCAATTTATGTTTGGACTACCTATGCAATTTTTTTTACACAGCATCTACGAAATTTATTTTTAAAATGATTTATTTAACGGCACAAAATAGAAAACATTGTGTATTTTTTTTAGACTGAATACCATACCAGCATGCATTTTGACACCTACGCAACTGCGTAAGCGCCGAACTCATTCGGATTTTAAAACACATCGTATTGAGAGAATATTTGTTTCGCTTGCCGGTTGCTACTTGTGGCATAGATCAACAAGGTATTGATTGTCAATTTTAACATGTTTACTGCCCGACAATAATGTTGATCATGTAATTCACTCATACTCTCTATCGCCGTCTATATAACACACAGCGAACACCGGCCATCATTCCGTAACCTATCCCGGCTGTACTGGTTCTCGATTTGTCCGCCAGAGTTCAGCCACTTTGGATTTAAACGCGAATAGCTAATATACATGTATACTATGTCATGTAGCCGTTTCTCACATAACTGTACAGTGTTGCCAATGAACTCACCTAGCGAGGCGATGTGCAAGGCAGTGTTGCCATTTAACTCACTTTGCAAGGCAGTGTTGCCAATGAACTTACCTAGCGAGGCGATGTGCAAGGCCGTGTTGCCATTTAACTCACTTTGTAAGGCAGTGTTGCCATTTAACTCACCTAGCGAGGCGATGTGCAAGACAGTGTTGCTATTTAACTCACTTTGTAAGAGACTGTTGCCATTTAACTCGCCTAGCGAGGCGATGTGCAAGGCAGTGTTGCCATTTAACTCACTTTGCAAGACAATGTTGCCATTTAACTCACCTAGCGAGGCGATGTGCAAGGCAGTGTTGCCCTTCTTTGTGGCCGAGTCGACCACAGCGCCTCTCTTGAGTAGTTCTGTAACCACATCGACGTGGCCATCCTTGGAGGCGAGATGCAGAGCGTTTAGGCCATTCTACAACAACAATAACAACAAACACATCCGTTACACACTTGTCATTTGAGGAGGTTGTGACATCACAGACGGACAAACAACGTGTTGCTAGGCAACTACATTGTTGTATCTTTCCTTGATTGGTGCACATTCAATGTTTGTCCGAAACAAAACCCGGCTACATGGCTATTTTCGCAATTGAGTCTCGTGGCTATATCTCCCCGAACAATCAACATATTAAATTTATTTCTGTGTAGTCATAATTCAAAAAATGCTTATTTTCTTTCTTATAGCTTTAAAAGGGTATATCAATCAATTTACTTGTAATAATAGGCAACGTAACATGTTATATGATACGCTTTATTGTAACCCTTAATACAAAAAGGAGGCTTTTGGTGTTGGTGTGGGAAGGGGGAAAGGGAAGGACCTTTCTCTTGGGACTGACAGAGTCAGCCTAGGCCAAATTCATACCCCGGACCTAGACGAAGATATGCCATAATAAAACCGTTCAAAACCAACAGTTAAAAATGACAGTTACTCTCCCAAGACAGTATTTCCCCCTCCCCCCCCCCCCCCCCTCATCGCATATTTATGTAATTTATGGAATAACTTCATACAAACGAGAGCTTCCTTACAAGAAAATAACGAGACTAGACTGTTTAAACGACCAGTGACGTCATCCATAGACAACGGCGTTGACGATGATTGGCCCTCGGAGTGTAATCGTCCAGAAAATTACTTTCTACAATGGGATTCTCGTCTACGATAAAACAGACAGCCTATCGGGTGGAGCGATCTAGGAGTGATTGCTTCAACTTATAGTTGGAGAGTTTATTTTTACAACCAACTCGAAATGGGTCATCGCGATTATGATGCTGTAAACTAGCTAACTCAATGGGAACGAATTAAAGATAATGATGGCGGTGACAAGGAGGTCTTCTAACTACCTTCATTTAATGGAAAGTGAGGTAGTTAGTGGTGAAACGTAATTCATAACAACTGATAATGTTGATTGATTGACATGGATTTTTTGTATATATATATTCATTCATTCATTCATTCATTCATTCATTCATTTATTTATTTGTTTTATTATTTATTCATTCTACTTACTGGTTCGTCAATTTATGATTTTTCAAATGTTTTCATAATTGTCACATGTGCGTGCGCATAACGTGCGGATAATTTTTGTAATTAGTAATTGCTAAGGGCACGCACGCACGTATAATGCGTGAGAAATTAGTAAGTACTAATTACGAGTAATTGCCGGTCATTGTTTGAAACTGAACAAAAATGTGTTGAACGAAATAAAAAAATAATTGAAGCAAAATTCTTTAATTTGCTAGGCTTTTGGCAAAAAATAAGTTGCCACTCACTATTTATTATTTACCGTGAGCGAGTGAGTGAGTGAGAAAGAGAGAGAGAGACCGAAGTTCCCCCCGTAGAAAGAAGTAAGTGCGAGCGAGTGTCATGTCGTGAGGAGCCTGCGGCCTGCTACTGCCACAACGTTGTCTTCAGCACCAAAGTGACAAGTGAAACTATCAGGGGAACAGAGCGCGTCAAGAGGTACCCATGAATCAACTATTCACAACACTGTTATGGCAAGCGGAGTGGGCCTTGCACAACAATACAGTAGATTGCATAGACTACTTACATAGACTACACGAGCCCATTAAAAAACTCCGAGATTCGTTAATTACAGATTTTCTTCTAACAAAAATGGCGCCTGCTAGAAGACATCATGTATTTATTTATATTTATACCGTGTTTATACTTCGCCTGATGATGTTGTTGATATTGATCGTTCAAAGAAGAATGTACGCGAGTATTTTACTCCCAGTTTAACATAAATCAAAATATATTCAAATAATCAAACTATCTACCTTAAAAAAATCAAAATTATAATTCTGAAGCCAAATTCGTGTCCAGTTTTAACTTATCCTTCAATAAATCCAGGCACGCTATTGGAGTATTACCGTCGCTATTACTGACTTATTTTATGAGTGTGTATTGGCATTTTCTTGAATCAAAGCTAGTGACAATGTGCCAGTAACTTAATAAACAAATAAACCAAGTCAGTAATCGTACAATGTGCACGTTGGGTTAAACATGTATGAGTGAGTATAATTAATTAAAATTGCTTTGATTTGAACAAAATTACCTTAATTATTAGTATGCGATTTCTCCTTCTTCATAAACAAAGTGTTTTTATGTGACCAAGGAGGGCACTAGCAATACCAAAATACAACAATGAAACAAATTAATTGAACTGATGAACAAACCATCAGCTGCCAAAATAATAAAATTGCAAACATAGAAATAAAAACAAATGTAGCAATAGTAACTGATCGCCATTTAAAACTTTTAATGATGGACAACGACTAAGCGAAAGTTTTGTATGTGTATTTGTTTGTTTTTTGTTTGTTTTCCAAAATCAGAAGACATTATTTTTTGACAGCTTGTTGTTTGTCCATCGATTCAATTAATTTGTTTCATTGTTGTCTTTTGGTGTTGCTAGTGACCTATACATTGAAATGAATAAATATGATAGAATTGCCGGGTTGTCACGGGGATAAGGGATCGGGTGGTCACATAGGGATGCACATAGCGAGCAGGAGGGGAGCGTCAAACTAAGAAAATCTCAAGCAACATTTTGTGTTTTGTGTGATACTATAAGATATACCCTGTCGGGTTGAGTCACTGTCCGACCTGATTAACCGTGTATTGTCATCCTATAAAATATGGCGGCATTCAAACTGCACCGCTTTCCACAGATTGCTACTTTACTTTACTTTACTTTACTTTATTGTTATTAAGGCCAGTGTAGGGCACAATGCCCTCTTTAGCCTGATTAGTGATAATTGATGAATGATAATGAGAAAGGGATGAGGGGAAGTCTGGTACCGGCACGTAGCCTACTCCTGTCTAAAAGTACCAAGAGGACCATCGGCTTACGTCCCATCCGAATGGTTGATAGATATCATCACCGCAGATTGCATTTTCCGCGGTTCACATTTACAAATCAGTCACAATGTCTGCTCCGCATTCCTACGGCGAACGAAACTCCCAAAGCTGCGCAACGTAAAACCAATAGTTTGAGACCACCAGCCGGAGTTAAATATAGAAATCGGATTTCGAACACCAGAACTTTGATGTCGGCAGATGTTGGCCTAGTTTGTAGTTTTCATCCCCTCCCCTCCACACCCCTCCCCCCCTCCCCTACTAGTTGCATAGGTTCCATTCTCTTCTCTGGGTGACGTGAGAAGGACTCTGGCTGGTATGACGTCATCGTCTGCTTGGCCCGGTGACAAGGTTCGTACTAATGATACAAAAGACACGCAAACGTGTAATGAGGAGCGTGTGTACGAACCTTGTGGTACCGAAAGATGAAATTCACGTATTACGATAACACCGAAACGATTATGTGGGAATGATTTTATCGCACAAAATTATCAAAATGCGGATTAAAATAATGGATACAAAATAAAATAATACTAAATAGCGTTGTAGGCCAAATGTTATAAGCGCATGAGCGGAGTTTTGCACAGAGGTAGTCCACGTGTTGCTTCCACGAGAACTCACGATCGATGTACACTCCCAAGTACATATGGAATGCCACCGATTCAATTTGTTGATTACATCCACAATCAATGTCAGCTGCCCTCCTTACATTATGTAAACACTTATCGGCATGAAATATTAATATTATTTCGTCATTTCTACTTGAATTTAATGGCATACAAATGTGAACAGTCTTGGTTTTTTGAACATTAATTACTAGTTCCCGATCGTGAGTCCAGCATTGTAAATTTCTAAAGTCGGTATTCATATTTTGTATTGCAATGCTTAATTGCCTGTGAACTGCTAGAAGTACGAGGTCGTCAGCATACATAAGTAATATGCACTTTATAACATACTTACTTACCAAATTAACGTATATAATATAAAATTGTGGACCTAGAATGGATCCTTGTGGTACCCCAGTTATAACACTTTTCGAAAAGCTATAAGTGTTCCCTATCTTCACCATGTATGTACGATTTTCTAAGTAACTGCGGAACCATTCTAATACTTTCCCTCGTATACCAATCTCCTCAAGGGATTCTAATAATTTACCGTGATTTATTGTGTCGAATGCTTTTGAAAAGTCAACAAATGTAGCCACTGCATGCATATTGTTGTTTAAGGTATTGTTTATTAAATCCGAAAATTTTAGTAGTAGATTTTGGGTACTTTTTCCTTTTTGAAAACCATGCTGACTGTTAACTATTATTCCAAATTTGTGTAAGTAATTAGATAAACACTCTGATATATAGCGCTCCATTATTTTTTCTATAATGGATAACAAAGCAATCGGTCGATAATTTGAAAAAGATCGATGATCTCCTTTCTTGTATACTGGTCTTACAACGGATATTTTCATTTTGTATGGCACACGACCGTCTCTTATCGACAAGTTTATTAACTGAGCAATAACGGGGGCTAATTCATTACTTAAGTTCTTTACGTCTACCGCTCTTATCCCGTCGTACCCAGGCTGCTTATGTACATTTATATCCGAGATAATTCTTTTCACAGAATTTGCGTTTACAGGAGGCAGCCACATTGATTGCGAAGCAGCGTCAGTTTTAATGTGTTGTACACACGTCGTAGCACATAAATGACGAATTGAGGCTACTTCATCTTTGAAACTGTCTGCAAATCTATTTGCGATGCTCTCATGAGTATACAATTTACCTAAATACTTGTCAACAACAGAATCGACTGAATCTTTCGTTTTGCGACCTGTGACTTGATTTATAGTTTGCCATACTTCTTTAATACCGGTACTATTTTTTATGGAATCGCGGATATGTATAATAATAATAATAATAATAATAATAATAATAATAATAATAATAATAATAATAATAATAATAATAATAATAATAATAATAATAATAATAATAATAATAATAGTAATAATAATGATAATAATAATAATAATAATAATAATAATACTAATAATAATAGTAATAATAATAATAATAATAATAATAATAATAATAATAATAATAATAATAATAATAATAATAATAATAATAATAATAATAATAATAACAAAATTAATAATAATAATGATAATAATAATAATAATAATAATAATAATAATAATAATAATAATAATAATAATAATAATAATAATTTTTTTTTTTTTTTTTTTTTTATTACAAACTTTAGCAATGTACAATACAATTTGTGCATACTTAATATCCCACTAAGCCTAAAAAGTGGCTTATCAGTGGGTCACATACAAATAAAAGACGTAAATTAGCACATTCGTAGCAGAAAGCAGAAACACAAAAGTAAAGAAACAAAACTATATCATGACTTACAATAATATGATGCATATGATACATAATAATAATATGATAGAATATGATATAAGGGGTTGAAATAGAAAATTATTAATTCCACATTTAAAAATTCAAAGTCAATTTTACATACAAGGGTAACAGATAATTAAACATACCGTTCAGCACTGTACGCGCAATTAATGCGAGGAAGTTTTCAGTACATTCTGTCTGGAAGGTTAATAAGGTAATGCGATTTTAAACTTGTCTTAATTAACGATAATTTATCCAAGGATACGACGTCAGGCGGCAATGAATTAAAAATTTTAGGAATTAGGTAACGTAAACAACGCTCTCCATATTTATTCTCGGTAATAGGAACTACATATTTACCTTTACCTACCAGACGCGTACCCTTGTTATGCATGTACGGTATTTTATATTCGTTGTCAAAGTAGTACGCTAATGCCATCCGATAATTAAACATTGATTTCAAAGGCAATAAAGAGCAATTTTCGTACACGTTATGTATGTTTTTAGAGTTTTTTAGTATCTGTTTAGGACAAACAATTTTTATCAGAGAGTTCTGTTGATTAATTATAACATTAATAATTGATTCTGAGGCTTTCCCCCATGAGAGCAACGCGTATGACATAATAGATTCTGCTAGCGCAATATAGACTAGCCTTATCAAGTCATCAGACAAGACAGGTTTTAGTTTATACAACTGATAAGCGCATGAGCGGAGTTTTGCACAGAGGTAGTCCACGTGTTGCTTCCACGAGAACTCACGATCGATGTACACTCCCAAGTACATGTGGAATGCCACCGATTCAATTTGTTGATTACATCTACAATCAATGTCGGCTGCCCTCCTTACATTATGTAAACACTTATCGTCATGAAATATTAATATTATTTCGTCATTTCTACTTGAATTTAATGGCATACAAATGTGAACAGTCTTGGTTTTTTGAACATTAATTACTAGTTCCCGATCGTGAGTCCAGCATTGTAAATTTCTAAAGTCGGTATTCATATTTTGTATTGCAATGCTTAATTGCCTGTGAACTGCTAGAAGTACGAGGTCGTCAGCATACATAAGTAATATGCACTTAATAACATACTTACTTACCGAATTAACGTATATAATATAAAATTGTGGACCTAGAATGGATCCTTGTGGTACCCCAGTTATAACACTTTTCGAAAAGCTATAAGTGTTCCCTATCTTCACCATATATGTACGATTTTCTAAGTAACTGCGGAACCATTCTAATACTTTCCCTCGTATACCAATCTCCTCAAGGGATTCTAATAATTTACCGTGATTTATTGTGTCGAATGCTTTTGAAAAATCAACAAATGTAGCCACTGCATGCATATTGTTGTTTAAAGTATTGTTTATTAAATCCGAAAATTTTAGTAGTAGATTTTGGGTACATTTTCCTTTTTGAAAACCATGCTGACTGTTAACTATTATTCCAAATTTGTGTAAGTAATTAGATAAACACTCTGATATATAGCGCTCCATTATTTTTTCTATAATGGAAAGCAAAGCAATCGGTCGATAATTTGAAAAAGATCGATGATCTCCTTTCTTGTAGACTGGTCTTACAACGGATATTTTCATTTTGTATGGCACACGACCGTCTCTTATCGACAAGTTTATTAACTGAGCAATAACGGGGGCTAATTCATTACTTAAGTTCTTTACGTCTACCGCTCTTATCCCGTCGTACCCAGGCTGCTTATGTACATTTATATCCGAGATAATTCTTTTCACAGAATTTGCGTTTACAGGAGGCAGCCACATTGATTGCGAAGCAGCGTCAGTTTTAATGTGTTGTACACACGTCGTAGCACATATATGACGAATTGAGGCTACTTCATCTTTAAAACTGTCTGCAAATCTATTTGCGATGCTCTCATGAGTATACAATTTACCTAAATACTTGTCAACAACAGAATCGACTGAATCTTTCGTTTTGCGACCTGTGACTTGATTTATAGTTTGCCATACTTCTTTAATACCGGTACTATTTTTTATGGAATCGCGGATATGGTTTTGTTTTGCTGCTACGATTTGCGAGTTTACATAATTCCTAAAAGCTGCATATTCCCTTCTATAAGTTTCTTTCGACGGATTTAACCCACTACAGTTTTTCCAGCGTTTAAATAAATTGTCTCTTTGCCTTGTCAACTGAATAATTTCTTTAGTAATCCATTGCCGCTGTACTCTCTTATGTTTAGTTTGTTGTTTTACAAACCGAGACTTACCGTAGCATCTTTCAAATTCCCCGCACATCGCATCGTACAGTGTTGAACAATCGTCGATTGCTAACAGCTGATTCCAATTCACTGCTTTCAAATTAGATAATAACAATCTTTCATTTATGGTAATTCTAGTTTCAATTTTATCCACCTCAACCCCTATATTGCGTCCAACCGATGCAAGGATCATGTAGTGATCTGATACCTTAGTTGTGAAAACCGCAGAACTGATTTCTAATTTACATTTAGTTCTTATGTATGAGTGATCAATACAACTACTAACAAGTTTCTCTAAACAAAAAGCTTCTCTAGTAGGCATTTTAATACATTTCAAAAAACCATTTGATGCAAGCAGATTTTCATAATTTTGTACAATTTTATCACAACAATCAAGAGTGTTAATATTTATATCTCCAAGTATCCACATATTATTCTCTTTATTGTTGTTGACAATGCATTGTTCCAGTTCTAACATGAACTCATTTTTACTACAGTCTTAATCAACAGTCTACTACAATAATAATAATAATAATAATAATAATAATAATATACTCCATCCTGACATTATTGTTTTCGTGGTTTTCCATTGTCCATAGAGTAGAATTACTAGGGTGGCTTCGAGGAATCGGCCACGACCGTACACACAGTAACACGACGCAAAGAAGATCATATCAATCAATATACAGTGTTTACTATGAACAAGTACTAATAAGACAGTAACGACTGAAGTTGAACAAGTACTAATAAGACAGTAACGACTGAAGTTAAACAAGGTACCTCATGGAAATACTTGACATTACATCCGTATTTTCCGTATAACATGTAAACACCGGCTTTGACCGAGATTGACGAGTGTTTAATTAAACTAGTAACATGTGATTAGTGAAGTTAAATAAGGTAGACGCATGGAAATACTTTACATTACGTTCTTATAACATGTAAACACCGGCTTTGACCGAGATTGTATGATTGTGATACATTCAATAAAATAATTATTGTCTTTCTTTCTCAAGGAAAAGGGCCTTTAGTACAATGTTGAATTCTTACAAATAGATGCTACAAAATGCTAAAAGAAAACTTTTGTTGCATCTTCGAAATAAAATACTATTTTACGTACTATTGTTGTGGGTGAAATTATGCAATAATATTCTGCATATTTCGACAATTGTCTGAGGCTTTCCAAATGTTTTTTTTTTAAGTTATTTTAAATTTTTTTTAAATATACTTTGAAGAGTATTCTTCTTAAAGTTTTTTTTCAATTATACTTATTTAAAGCATGATTTAAACTGGGGTATCGTCTCGATTCCCTCGCTGCAATGTGACTCACCGGTGTTTTGACAGAGAGTGTGTATCGGCCGCGCGGAGGACGGAAGTAGGAGTGGGCAACGTGCCAGGGGTGGCTAAACTTAGGCTGGTCTAGTCTGCAGGCCGGCACATGCACGCATTACTTACATACTTACATACTTGCTTACACGCTCAATGTAGTCTTGAGTGCGGGCAGCGCTGACGCCAATATTTAAACCACGCGAAATATGTATGTAAAGTATGTAAGCTCATAGTAGAAACAACGAAAGGTTTAGAGCTAATGGCCCATGTTTGTGTATTGAAGCATTATAATAAAATAAATAAATAGATCAATAAAAAAAATCGGCTTGTAAATCAAGAATTTCTAGAAAAACATGGTTGCCGATTTTATAATAACGGAAGTCGAAAGAATGTAAGTAACCCTTTCAGAAAGAAAAAGAATTGCAATGAAATGACAACAGCGCCCTACCAGTTGGCCCTTTTAACCCCTATTTCACAGTGTTAGACAACATTGGTCATTAGCTCTAAACGTTTCGTTTCTACTACGAGCGGACAAGTTTTTTTCCAGCTTCATTTCTCAACAACTAGACAAAACGTTGAAATAATTTTATTTGTGGTTTTCAGTGGCGGCACTATACAGCCACGCAGTTGATTACAAACCGACCAAGAAAAACAATACCACGATCATAATTATAATAATCGCGCTTCAATTTACATTAGTTTGTGTTTTAAAATCACACATTCCTCTCAGTTTCAAAAATATCCCCCCCCCCCCCCCCCACCCCGGCCGAGGTCCTCCGCCCTCCTTATCCGAGTCACTCTCAGCAAATACTACTGTAAGGTCACTAAATTCGTATACATTTCATTCCTGTTCACAAATATTTCCTCACAAATACTTTGTTCCTGTCCTATGTGTACTGAAAAATAGCTTGTCCCATTTCAAAATTATGTTTTGCCAACGGGATGCCCCCCCCCATAGATTTTCCTCTAGTGCCACCACTGGTGGTTTTGTAATAAAACTGAAAAAAGTGATGATTGTGGTTATGGTCCGAATCGATCACCAAATCCGATTTGCCAGTGATGCGAAACCGATAACGTTATCTGTGGTAAAGTCTATAGGCTCAATCACAACTGACGGCATCGTGATTGTACTCGTAATCCGATAATCGTGGAAGAGTTAACTTCGTTGGTTCTTATGGCGCTGTTCACAACAAAATCGTAACGTCGTAATGGGTTGTAAATCACATTTCTACAACTGCGATCCCGATTACAATTAGGATACCGTCAATTGTGGTTGGGCCTTAATGGGGAATCATATTTGTACAATTGCGATCCCGATTACAATTACGATAAAGTCAATTGTGGTTGGGCCTGCGCTGTTAGCAACAAAATCGTAACGTCGTAATGGATTGTAATGGTAAATCACATTTCTACAACTGCGATCCCGATTACAATTACGATGCCGTCAATTTGTGGTTGGGCCTTTACTTGCTAAACGAACCATTTCATGGATATCTTGAGTAAGCTTTAAGAGATTAAAGAAGTTACTGTGATTGATAGCCGGGACTTAGTTTTGAATTAGCTAAATAATTAATTTTAAAACTTTTAAATATTGCAATTCTTACGACTGTTATTTCTGTAATTAATTAATTAATTTTATGTGTAATTTAATTAATTAAATAGCTAAACGAACCATTTCATGGATATCTTGAGTAAGCTTTAAGAGATTAAAGAAGTTACTGTGATTGATAGCCGGGACTTAGTTTTGAATGAGCTAAATAATTAATTTTAAAACTTTTAAATATTGCAATTCTTACGACTGTTATTTCTGTAATTAATTAATTAATTAAACTCATTAACTAATCATCAGTTATAAATTATAACGAGTTCTGGTTCCTCACACGGATGTAGACATAGTGAGAAAATAAATACTTGAAATTGTATTGAAAAGAAATTGAAATGAACAAGTGTTAATGAATTAATTAATGGTAAACAATGTCAATAACTAATTACTCACTTACACAAATTAATCATTAATTATAACGAGTTCGTGCTCCTCATAAATTGTAGCCACAGTGAGGAAATAAATAATTTAAATTGCATAGAAAAGAAATTAAAATGAACAAATTATGAACAATGTAGACAATGACTTTTGTGATTTAATAGCTCGAAGCTTCATGTGATAATAAATAATATTGATCACGAGAATGATAATTACTGATAAGGACATAGATAACAACTTCCTGCAAGGATTTACTGTTGAGAGTTTGCAATTCACTGCAAACACACATTGACCTGCCTCCAGATTCTGTTCTCCTGATAGGTTCCAGTTAGCTAACTGGAACTTGCTGGTTTATCGGTGTTGGAAAAACGCGTTGCACGATCGCTAACCGACGGTTTAAGAAGTAAAATGGCCGCCGATACACAGACACAGACAGCACGCAACATTCTTATCGTTTTTTTTTCTATTTACCGCAAATTAGATAAGCCTATTTTAGGAGTTGAATAACACTTTTATTTAATGTACGATTCGTATGTGATATTTTTTCGAGCAAGCGAAGCTATTTATTTATTGTTTTGGTTGATTGTTTAGTGTGCTAAGCAGTGAGTGGCGCATGCAAGGGGGTCTTTCGAGCTAAGCCCCCTCCCCCCCCCCCCCCCCCACTACCCCTAACCAACCGCATCTGAAACCGACCAAAAAGTTCCTATGACTTACATCCTATATTGTCAACTTTATAAAATAGTTATTATTTATTACTTAACAAAATAAAATCATTCCGAAACTACACACATTACAGTTCGCAACCAATCAGCGATCGGTATTTTCAAAGCTTTAGAAATTACATTCCTGTGCAATTTCAAGGAAAGAATATGACACCATATTATGTAATTCTGTTTAGGGATGCCTCACAGTATCTTAAATACTTCGGTGCCAGAGCGCCGACTGTATCTGGGGGGGTGGGGGGCCGACCCCCCCAATTTTGACTACGCATTCGATTATATAACGCTCAAGTACGGCCAAACTATTAGTCGGACGAAAAATTGGGAAGAGTCAAAATATGTTTATATTGACTAAACCTAGGTAATATAGTAAAAATATCGGATAATATACACTAAAAAAGGTTTTATTATTGTTGAAAAATGAAAACATATTTTTGTTTGTCGCAAATCGTCGGTTATGCAGCCAAGACGATTTAATCAGGGGGGGGGGGGGGGGGATTATTTGATTGGGACACAGAAATGTAATTCATACAACACTATAGTCATCGTATATGATGAGAAAGAAAGCAAACATGACAACAAAAATAATATAGGATTATCAACATCGTTATCAATATCAATAATCAATAATCAATATTATGTATTGTCCATTGACTTGAAGGTATTGAGCGACATTCAGCTTTCGCTTCTCCCAAAGGACTCTCAAATTGATGAGTTCAGGGTCACCTTGGGAAAGCGTTCCTGTCAATAAAATGAAATATAATATATGTCCTGAAATACTCCATCGACTATTGTCGCCGACATGCACGCAAACGCCGGCGCATTATTGATCATCGCTGCATCGGGCAACCCCCACTACACCCCAGACAAGGCCGAGCTGTTGTTCTCAACAATCGACAACTGCGGGCGCCGCGAGGGGGGGGCACTTGCCCCCCTGGATTTCAAGAATTTACAAATTTAACTGGTTCTACGATACTCGTGCCTTTACATAGAAAGTATGTAAATAAAAAATAAAAATAAAAATAACTAAAATAATGTAAATCCTATAGTTAGAGGTGTTTGTAAATGGTGTTATGTTTTCTTAAATTTCGTTTATAGATTTAATAATTTCGATGTTATGGCGGTGTTATGCTTTTTGGGAGATTTTCGACAGTAAATTTCACCAGAAACATGTTTAATTAAAAATAAATTTTAATATAATTTAATAATCATTGAATAATAATTGTAATTTGGGGTCTGGGAGTCGAATTTCAGCAAAAATAAATCGTTAATCTTTTTAACGAAATCATCATTATAATGAAAAAAATATTAGGTCCCCATGATGTGTGTTGTAATGATGTTTGACGGAAATAATACATTTAATTGTTTTTATATTTTTATAATAATATTAAAACAATCGAGATTTCGTGTTATTTCGCTCTTTATTACAAATTTCGATGTTATGACTGGAAATTGACGGATTTCGCGAATTTTCGCGGTGAAATTTTGACGTTTTCAAGGTGCCTATCAATACACTTTGTTTATCTCCCCCTTCTTTATCAACACTTTTCGCGATTTCGCGGTCCGCGAAAAACAAACACCTCTACCTATAGTCAATCCGTCCGTTCTTCAATAGGTTAGTTTTTATTACTACTATTTTAAATGTTTATCATTTATAAACCGGTTTCACCAAACTTTTCCACCCTTCACCCTCAGGTGACAACAATTTGACAACAATGCACAACAGTGAAAAATGCACCGTAACATAACTATCAAGGACTTAGATAGAGCGTATCACGGCTCGACTCTAGATGAATTCTGAAAATCATCTATTGCAATACTGGAGCTCTTGTAAGTTCGACGGAACTATCTATAACTATATGCAATGCATGACCATGATTCGTTGGCTTCCAGACTCAATTCAACACGCATCACATTAAGAACGACATAACTTTTACTTTACTTTCCAGCTGTTCCTTTCATACCAGCTCTTCACACCACCACCCTCTCTTTCCCCATTCATACACTGAACCAATCCTGTCGCATAACCACTCGGGCGCCATTTCTCCAGGAATCTGACAAGCGAGCTGTCAAAACCAACCGAAGTTGATCCAATAAAATAAATGAAGATATTTCTGTGTTGGGGATTCTCGGAGCTAGCGAGAAAATTCAGTTCGCCAAATAATTCTCCACAGTGACATTACAAAATTTTATAATTTTATAACTGACAAATACCGTAAATAAATAAATAAATAAATAAATAAATAAATATGTAAACAAATAAATAAATAAATGAATGAATGAATGAATGAATGAATGAATGAATGAATGAATGAATGAATGAACGAACGAATGAATGAACGAATGAACGAATGAATGAATGAATGAATGAATGAATGAATGAATGAATGAATGAATGAATGAATGAATGAATGAATGAATGAATGAATGAATGAATGAATGAATGAATAAATGAATAAATAAATAAATAGGATTGAGGCCCAGTTTTTCAATCAGTTAACGGGTCGTTAACGGGGCCGTTAGCTGATGGTCCGTTATCTGTAAACCAACAAACCCTATGCAGATTACGGGATGACCGATTGAAAAAACGAGTCAGACAAATGGTTGGTTTACAGACTTATATATAAGATTTAAGGCTTACTATTTTGTTCCTAGATATTTATTTTCCTAGCCGTTTTACTAGGATCGCTACCATTGGCCGGATCTAAAAAGGTCGCCACGTATTGCTGCATGGGCTACGAATTTTAGTTTAGGGAAAGAGCTAACAAGTTGCTATGGCGCCATGATGCTTTACTGGTTTGATTCAACTTTGTTAACCCCTATATCAACTTGAAGATGCCTTGCAAAACTGTTTAATAATACTCGAAATATGGATGACAGTGTGTTGTGTAATGACAAAGGATGTTGGGGGAAACAAGGGGGAGGGGGGGGGGGGGGGGGTACTCACGAAACGTACTTCAGAATATTACAAACTTGTTGAAGACTTCAAGTCTATAAAGCGTCAAGTACAGATAACATATTCTGTGTGTTATCTGTGCTTCAAGTTAGTAAAGTACCTACTTCGACTATGGATTCATGTCTATGCTGTAATGATAAAGGGTGATAGGGGAAATAAGGGGGGGGGGGGGGGACTCTTCACAAGAGTATTATAACTCGAAGGGACTCTTCAAAATCAATCTCTTGTAAGTTTTTAATCCTCTAAGGTCCCAATGCATAGTTCACACTCAAGTCCTCCTCAAATCAGCCTCACCTAGCCACCAATCACAGAGCCGTTCCCATGGTAATGCCGTTCTGTGATTGGTGGTTGGGCGAAGCTCAGAATGAGTTGCGGAAGCTTGAGTCTAACTATGCATACGGACCTAAGAGTCTAAGATGAAACGAAAGAATTTTTAGACAACCGATGAGGTAGCACTATTAATTAATATTCGACACGTCTCCACATTTGAATCCTAATAATTAATATTTGATTATTAATCATTATTATTAATAATCCTAAATTCGAATCTGTTTTTCCATGGAACATAATCAAATTGAGATCATTATTTTTCCTGCAAACTTTGAGATGGTGTATTTCCTATGTTTTGTTTCTTGCTTTGTCAATTATTTGTATACTATTTTCGTTTATTCCTTCCTACCTTTCTACATCATTTATGTGTATTTGTATTTATGGATGTCGAGATTTGCCTTATTTTGGAAGTATAATTCTGATTAAACTCATGTTTGTCCACGCACCTTTTAGATTCGTATACTACTTATTAATAAATTGAAAGAAAAGTTCCAAAGAAACGTTTCAATCCATCAATAAAAGTGTTCAAAATCTCTTCAAGATTTAATGTATGAATAAAAATAATAAAAAAAAAAAACGCCACAGACAACTTGGCTCCATAGTTTGTAGCCGAGAAAAGAAGAAGAATCGTCTACCTGGGACCGCTAAAAAGTTTCCCTACAAGTACAAACTTTCTCCCCAACTTTCCCAAAGAGTTTCGACCTTTCCACCTCCCAAATGGAAGCGCGAAAACCTCCTGATTCTATCATCCACCGCTAGAAGGAACATTTTCCGATCGCAACGCCACAATTGCATTACTTTCCCATTTCCTCCGGATATGTTACATGTATGTATACACACAAGCACAGTAGCGAGCACTTGTCTGGCGGGGGGGGGGGGGGGGGGGGGGGAGAGGGAGAGGGGGGGGGGGTTGACAGGACCGCAAACAATTTCCAACCCGTCGTGGAAACCTCCCCATAGATCGTCGTAAAACGCCGGGAGGCCCGCGCGGGAAATTCCCTAGAGCCCAGGGAAAACGACGCCATACTTTCTCTCTCGCTTCAGGGAAAGTCTGGGGGCTGTTTTCGTTTACTATGGGGATGGACGTTGACTGCTGATGAAGGAGTTTTGAGGCTGCTGGCAGGTGGGAATTTGATGGGTTTGTTGCACTTGCTTTGAAGCTTCGAGCTCACGATGTCCCTTCACGAACCCTTCACATAAACATCTACACGGATTCTGGTCTAACCCTTGACAGGATTTTATTTTTATTAGTTTATGAATTGGGTCCCGTTTGGTTTGGTACAGGGTAGAATAAAATTTCCTGGATAGCTATTCATGTCGTACGAGGTGACTATGGCCCCGGTTTCACCGAACATTTGTTCCGAAAAATGTTGGTTCAAAAACCAAAAACAAACATGGCGATTTGTTTGTTTATTGGAACTATGGTTACCAACCAATAGTTTATTTTTTTAAATACGATTGAGGATTGATTAACTTTTGAAATAATAATCTGTTTGTAAAACAAAACATACTATACTCTTAAAAGCTAAACTATACAATTAAAAAAACGAATTATTATTAAAACTTAGCAAACATCCATGAAATGAGCATTATTCTCTTATATAGTGCAATAATCAAGTTTTGCGCAATATTCAAGTCTCACAGGCGATGATTTCGAAATCTTATACCTAGGAATTTCTTTTTCAAAACGTTGACCTTGAATTTGTTGTGTTGATAAAAAGAAAAAAAAACACAATGTGTGATGTAAATATTACTAATTCTTTGGACAAGCAAAAAAAAACAATATACAATGTTACAAGAAAAATCTTGCTGGTTTTTTGAGCGAGTTAGCTAGCAGTCAGTCAGTCAGGCAATGAATGAATGAAGGGAGTCAGATAGGAGGTACTGCCTCGATCGCCGTCCTCGGAAGCGCGGACGGTACCAACTAACTGTGTGTATCTATCAGGGGCACAGACAACTGTAGGAGCTCGTTTTTTACTAATGAGTGAAAATCATGCATGGCGTGACTGTCTTCGAGTGTGTTACTTGTAATTCTTGTTTTGTAGTAATATTTTAATAATATCATTGCCGTCAGTAATTTTTGTGATAATTACATGAGCTAAGATTCAATGTTAGAACGTTTCATGTTGTTAAAATGTTTCATAAAAACAACATTGAAAGAGTATAAACAAGCCAGACATGAATCCGTATGAGAAACGTTTCAAATATTGTAATTTGTACGGTTATATGATCTTGGGCGTAGAATATTTACCGTGGTTATATAATTAAAACCAAGTTAATTAATTGCAACTTGGTTACTCAGTTGGCATATCTTCTACACTGGTAGTAGTTAACAAGTGGTAGTTAAGGTCCTCCTTTGTAAATCAGTTTTTATAACTGAATAGGATAGACATTAAATAAATAAATAAATTTAGAAATATATAATAAATATATTATAAATTTGTTGAAGAATTAACTCTTTCACTCCCCTTGCCCACTATAGTGGACATGAACTTTTAAATATATTTGTGGAATATGCAGCACTTGTTCAATTGCACAATGGGTTCAGAATTTAGAATGTAAATATGAAAACCAAACAGTAAATTTAGTGCTAATAAATATGACAAGTAACCCATTTATTATAAACGTTTTCCCGCAAATAGTAGTAAAATCAGGACCATTCTGGGAATGTTCCAGAAATGAGACTAACCTATCTCTTTTATTATTTACTTTGAGATGAAGATCAAAAAAACAAAAAATATTTAAAAATGAAAAAAATTACTGTACATTATATTATTAAAAAATTTGGACATTTCCAAAAATCTGGTTTTATTTACATTCATCTCAAATTCGTGAAAAAACCTTCAAATCTTTTTAAATGTTTTCACATTATACGCTAAAAATTACTTTAAATGATATTTGGAAGCAAACGGTTTCATTCTATAACACTATCACAGGTACTCGTCGTGAACGCCCTAAATGAGCGATTATACCATTGGTCGTTGTTATTGTTGTTGTTGTTGTTGTTGTTGTTGTTGTTGTTTTTGCTGTTGTTGTTTTTGTTGTTATTATTGTTGACATAGTAGGTCAAGAAACTCACCGTATTTGATGTGTTTATGTCGATGTTCGCTTTCAGGTGCTCTAGTACTTTGTCCAGGTGTCCGGCCCTGGCAGCCCGCAGGAACGCAGTGTTCCCATCGGACTAGAACAAAAGAAACCACAAGGTTAGACACTAGACAGGTTGGTACCACTGCAGTAGAGTGGTAGACCTACAGCGACGGAAGCTGGGGGGGAAACACTAAAAAAAAAGCACTGAACATATAATACATTTTCCAATGATTTTCGTCCTTGTCCAGAGCTAAGTATACCAACCGATAGAGGTGGCTCAGCTGTTAAACGCATGAATCTAATTCGGGAGGTCGCTGGTTCGATACCGACCACTGGTAATACCGACATAAGTTTGTTTTCTTCAGTAATAAGGCGAATGCTGGAATTAAGTGATACTAAAAACTCGTGGACATTCCTTCCCGACTATCCAGCTATCCAGAATATACCTAATATGCCTATATATACCTAATACACCTAACCTATAGGAGCCTGAGAGGAGCATATCGGATTAAAATGGTGTAAAGAGGGATCTTGTCTGAAGAAGGGTTGGAACTATCATCCGAAAACGTATAGGTTTCGCTGGGATGTGAATATCATCTACATCCATACAATATATCTTTACAATTTCTTTCAGAACCTTGTTCGTTTTTTTTTTTGTAATTATCAACTAATGAAACATTCTTCGTCAGCGACAGTTTGAAAGCATGAAATAATCATTTTTTATGTAAGCTGTAGCGTTCATATTTTAACCACTGGTTATTTGTGTTTTGTAAACAAGTTTATTCTTTTTTAAGGTAAAAGAATTACTACAGGTGACAGTTTTAAAGCATGCCTACAATAATCATTTCCTTGTATATACTCTTGTGCTCATATTTTTAGCACTGAAAATTTATGTTCTGTAAACAAGATTATGGTTAATAATAATGTAGTTTATTTCACTCTATCTCAACATATTTATGTAGTTTTCTGGGGGGTGCGTAAGATTTATATTCAGGAGATGCACTCTGCTTCTCCTTATTTTCATATTTCATGAGAATAGGGGACTGTAGCTCTCCCGGAAAAGTATTAAATTCCTAGGATGGGTTTCGAGTGCCCTCCCCCCTTCCTCCACTTTCCCCCCGACACAATCATGATTCTGATATAATTTTGTTATCTTCAATCACAGATGTAAACCCTTCGTTAGGGGAAAGATTATAACCTTATTAAAACTGTACACAATTAAACTGTTTTCTCATAAAGTAAAAGCAATGCTGACTGTAACATTCTCAGAAGAGGCGGTCGCTCTCCGCGGTCTATTTCAACGGAATTCACATCGAGATTGTTCGGTACTTGCTTGTTATTGTTACATAGTCACGTGCTTGGATGTGCCCTGACAACGCCTGCCAACACAGAAACGCTGATAGTATCACTACAATACCGGAGGTGCAATGAGAACGAGATGTAACTAGATTTAGGTTGGTAGTTGTCACATACGTCACTTCACTATTACGTCATCTATGACGACAGTAACTTGCAAGTTAACGCGACAGACTATCCACAAGATTGTAATATTGTGACTAAATATATCTGACTAAATGTATTTAATTTCGCGCGGTTTTCATATTGGCGTTATACTTTGATTTTCAGCTTACACACATTAACATTTACAAACACTATTCTACACACTATTTCATCGAACCAAACCATAAACCATAAACCATACTTTTCAAACTTGTTCTTTCACATTTTAACATAACATCCCTCTACTACAACGTTAGTCCTATACTACTTTTCAGTTTCTCTAGTTTATATTATAATACCGGTACACCTTTTCACCTTCCTGTGCTTACTGTCGCCATCTGATAATTATTCTACAGTATTTAGCAAATGGCCCGCACTCAAGTCTTTATGACTTTGCGGGCTTCTCCAACATGTAATAAATAGATGGATGGTACGTATGTACCAACCAATGTATCAACCATATTCTATCTGTTTGAAAATAAAAATGATCTGAAATCTGAATCTGAAATCTAAACTACCGTGAAATAAAGTGGTACTTGTTTGAAATCGGTTCTATACCATGGAAATAAATAGAAGATTACAACTGCCAACTAAAATCTGGTCACGCCATAACACAGATGTCAACCAAAGTACTTTCTGACGTGTTACTTCGCTTTGTCGTTTCATATTACCAGGAAATACAGTTGGTATATCTGAAGAAAAGTTAAAGAAAAGTTAAGAAAAGTTAAGCCAAGTTGAATTCAGGCCCGGTTTTTTAATCGGTTAACGCGTCGTTAACGTGATCGTTAGCTGACGGTCCGTAATCTGTAACCCAATAAACCCTATGCAGATAACGGACCGTCAGCTAACGGCCCCGTTAATGACTGATTGAAAAACCGGGAATTAATCAATTTCATCCAACTTGTTAATAAATGTTTATTATTTAGATTTTAGACGGTCCAACTTATTGAATTCAACTAGAAAAGCTTGATCGGCTTTTAGCAGCACTAAACGGTTTCCCTGCCCATATGAACACCGAATATAGAAACACATCGGGCTAGGTCTGGAGGAGGGTGGGTGACCACTCTCCTCCGAAACTCTAGATACCGTAGATTATTATTAGAGCATATTAGAGGGTTCGAAAGCTTGTGTATTAAAAGCTTAGATCTTCTCGTCAAGTGTTCGGCAGTACATGAATTAGTGGAGGAACTGATATGACTGGTCAAAGTTACACCGGATGGGACGAAAAGCCAATGATGCCCTAGGTACTTTTCGACAGGAGTAGACTTCGTACCGGTATCAGGCTCCTCCCTTTCTCATCATAAGTCATCCATAAATCATAGCCTATTAAATTTTGCACTAATGCAAAAATAGAATATGTACAAACTAAGAGAGCCTAGACTCAGTGTTATCACAGGACATAGTGCAAACCTTTATTTATTTTATTATACCTTATCTTTTCTGCAGCACGGCATCAGTAAACACGAGTCTTGGAGTTATTTAAATAAGTCGATTGCCCTATGAGGTTATTAAATTTTACACAACCCCATTTCTCTTCACCGTAAATTCACATTTTCTTCGGTATTATAATAGTATATCCTTTATATAAAAAAATACTCTTGAGATCTTTTGATTGGCATGTCCAGCTCGGTAGGCCACGAGACGGTAAGCGTGACACCCATATTATATATACAGTCGCGTGCACTTGCGATCCTCATAAAGCGAACACGATCAGGCGCACAGGAATAACAGGAATAATTAATTTCGCAACGACCCACAAACACAATATTGATGTGCACTACAAACTTCCTGTCTGGCTAGATTTAAACGGAATCGTGAGTTGTTTTTTTCCCTACCGCATACCGCTACAGTCGATCATAGTCTATACGGGTAATACGGAAAACTGTCTGCTGCACGCAATGAAAAAATATAGATATATGTTCACATGTTTGAAAAGTCACTTTGATTGTATTTAGAAGCGTAAATGGAAGTATATCTAGTAGGCGACGGAAATATATTTCGAAAAATAGATAATGTTTTCTACGAAGATCTGGAATATCAGCTTTAATTTCTGGATTGTTGGAGTCGTCATCTTGGTCTGTTTTGGTGAAGGATTTTTCTTCGTGGATGTAACTAGAACACTGTAGATAGATAGTAGATAGATAGTATAAAGATAGTAGATAGATAGACACTCGCGAGCAGAGAGACTATTGTGAAGTAACTGATGAACCATGTAAACAGTGATTTCTAATTTCGTCTGCACACATCACATACACACACACACACACACCCGCCCCTCCCCTCCCCCCTCCCCTCCCCCCACCTGCTCGTCTCGTCGTAGTAAATCAGTTAGGTAAACACATGATTAATCCTCGAGGTAAACGTTCGCTGTTTAAACCACGACTGTTACAATGAAGAAGGAAAATAAATGTTTGATATCCGTTTGAAAAGAGAGAAAATAGGGATTTTTCGAGAGAATTTTCTTACAACGTCGTCGGTTGGAAACGTTACTGACGATGGGGAGGCCAAAAGGACTCCCGAAATAAAATATTTTACTTTTTTTTCATCAGCGATGCCGTTGCTTAAAGCTGACTGATAAGATAATTTAATGAGTAGGAGAAGGTTTATTGATTTAATTAAAGGAAGTCTTTCTGAAAATTCAACTCTATATCGGACATCCCACTGCATGTAGGCGCCTGGACCGTAGAACCAAAATAGTCTCCAAATTGCTTTACGTTTAATATTAATTATTAAAAAAGTCCAAATTATTCAGCGTCCTATACCAATTTATAGTTCAACTATGCATTTATAGCATCTTTTCCTGCACTTTCAAAGCTACATAGATTTAAGACCTATTTCCAAATTCGCTCCTTTCTTAACACACCTCTAACTAAATCTACTTTATCCTTCACTACTGGTCGTGAGAATCGATTTAAAGCCCATCCTATATTATAGAAAATCTACATCATATAACGCATGTATATAAAATAACCCTGATATATCAATCATCATAATAATATTTACTAATTATTCTGTTCTACCTCATGATGACACGCTCATCGGTAAAGTGAGTGTTGCCCCCTTCCCCCTCCCCCCCCCCCCTCCTCTCACAGCGACCACTATGTTAATTGCCCGGTAAACGGGGTGTCGAAGTAATTAGACCGTTAAATGTACGTAGTTATATAATGCTCACGTGAAACGATGTAATTGACCTAATTACTCCAACACATACAGATAAATGTGTGAAATTAATTAAAGTAGTATTACTCGAAATATTTTCATAGAGAACAATGTTGCCACATTAAGGTTGAATATATAGACGTTTAATAACTTATTAACTCACTCACGAAAATCCTAAACTTCAAAAAAGTACATATTAAAATTAAAATTATTCATAATAAATATTTACGTTTGAAGGTTCTATAAAATTTAAAAAAATGACGCTATTTTTAAAAACCGTGTTATAAAGACTATAACGGGATATGACTTCATCAATTGAATTATGTTGTTTATATTCGACGTTGTTTATCCTGGTTTTATGAATATATTTTATACACGAAATAAAAACATTCACATCTGAACTAATTAAAAACTATATTTCGCACAATTTTACACAAAAGCTTTTTCAAGAGATACACGGCTGTAAAACGACGATTTTACCAAAACAATTATAACGAAGGTTGTTATTGTATATACGGAACATCTCCGCGAACATATAACCTCACTTTAAATTAAAGAGAATCACATTTAAAATTTAAACTATCAAACATAATTTCACCAAAATAATTAAAGAAGATTAAGCGCATACGAAAAATGTATCACTAAATAATTCCCCCGCTCAATCAATCCATAAAACGTGACCTTTAACAAAACGTTCTTGTTTTCGCCAAACAGCTGCACATCACTTATATCCTTCCGCGCACCACAACGACCGCTCTACTTTCTCCAAAACATAACCCCACAACGCCACATTATTAAAACCTCATCGTCACATTCATTCAACAACAACAATCTTTTCTTAATCAATAACGCACTACTCGCGCGAAAATGTGTCCCGCTCAAAAAAAAAAAAACACACCACACCGCTCAAATCGACTACACAAACCGATTTTCACATCGTCGCGTTCGAGTGTTGTGCAATAATAATTGCAGATTCATGTGAACAGGCCGTAAACACGCTCGCGGGGTTTAGCCGCACGGAATATGTTGTGTGACTGCGGCTAGTCTGGCATACTGATGTGAAAAAAGCCGAGTAGCTGTGGACGCCGGTTGCTGGGGCGACGCCTACTCACCACGCGACGCTCATGGCGGACGGGCGTCTGGGTCCCGGTATTGATTATCTGCGTTGTTCGTTAGGCCCTTCCTTCCTTCGCATAGACGACGTTCCGTAGAGCCGGCCGTCTTTACCCCACGGTGTAGACAATAATAACAATAATAATTTTCGTAGGAATACCCGTTCTTAAGGTGCACACCAGCTTTACCTGATGTGCCCCTCTTCAGGTGACTAGGTTATTAGGGTGTTTGGATAGTTGGGAAGGATTGTCCGAGGGCTGATAGTATGACTCAATCCCAGCATTCGCTTTTACGACTGAGGAAAACCTCGGAAAAAACCTTCAGTAAGGACTGCCGGTGGCCGGAATCGAACCGGCGACCTCCCGAATTAGAGTATCGCGTCTTACCGCTGAGCCACCTCTATCGGTGGTGTAGACAAAGATTATAAAGGGCTCTAAGGGCGCTAGAACTCTCTACAATCATTGTTGTAGATATAGGAGCACGTTTGACGTGGCAATCTTGGTGGTTATCTGTGTTAGGCCCTTCCTTCGCATAGACGACGTTCCGTAGAGCCGGCCGTCTTTACCACGGTGTAGACAAAGATTATAAAGGGCTCTAAGGGCGCTAGAACCCTCTATAATCATTGGTGTAGATATAGGAGCACATGTGACGTGGCAATCTTGGTGGTTATCTGCGTTAGGCCCTTCCTTCGCATGGACGACATTCCGTAGAGGCAGCAGTCTTTACCACGGTGTAGACAAAGATTATAAAGGGCTCTAAGGGCGCTGAAACCCTCTATAATCATTGGTGTAGAGATAGGAGCACATGTGACGTGGCAATCTTGGTGATTATCTACATGAACATGGTTATTGTTGCCCCAACTTATAGCTGTATTCTCACATAGCGAGCGCAGTTGGCCGCAGTCGATTATAAACCGTGATCTCTGCGTTCCAGGTTCGAATCCTGGCTTGGACATGATGTCATGTGGCGTTTTTTATCTTCGTGATCACCTAAAGCTTAAGGTTTGATCGGCGTTTATGTGGGAGTTTAGGACACTTTTCTAACGTTTTCGTGTCGAAGGTTTTCGGTTTTGTATTTTTATGAAAAAATTATATTAAGATTTTGATAAATGTATTTCTGGTGAAACGGGCATCATGTATTTAGTTATTAAATAAAACTTAAGTTTTCTTTAATACGTGGCGTAAACCTCAAAAACAATAAATATTATAATACAATAATATGATTTTTTACCAGCACTTTAAAAAACGAGTTTTAATGAGATATCAAGATTCTAGAATCATAATCGATAGTCAAGACCTTCTTTGAAGGATTTCAATTCTAAAGAACACTCACTCGTCACTTGACCTAAATTTCCTCCCTTGTTGTCTTTCTATTGTCGAGTCCTTGTCATTGTACCATGAATGAAAGTCAAGGGCTGAAACCTGCCGGCCGGCTTTATAGCGTCCGTATCTGCATCTCAACATTTGTGGACTTGAACCTCTTAAAATACACAGAGTAAGGGGAAATTTCAGACTTAAGTTGGGATAAGTCACGAAGTGTCAATTGGCTATAGTTGAGACGTATTAACGGTCATTAACGAGGCCGTTAACTGACGGTCCGTTATCTTCATAGGGTTTGTTGGGTTACCGATTACGGACCGTCAGTTATCGGCCCCGTTAACCGATTGAAAAACCGGGCCTAAGTTTGAAATATTATTCTTAGCGCTGTATGTTGGCCTAACATGTGGAAATCCCCACGTATGAGGGTCATCCCCTAGAGAATTGACTGATCTTTCTAATAGAAATGTTTCTCTTTTCCGAAATATATTTCAGTTTTTCTAATAGCTAATTCATAGTTCCCACGTGACGTCACAGCGGCCATGATTGCGACACTTTTGAGGAGGACCAATCCTAGATCATTAGCAAATACTATTCAGATTTAATAAATGAGCCGAATTAAGAACTTAAAAAGTAAACATTACTAATACAAAATAAAGAAAATACCACGCGTATAAATTTTATTTAAAAAAGCAGACTGGATTTTAAAGAATGAAGAGTTTATGTGTTCTTACCACCACCGCCTTCAATTGTTTCGCCATGGCAACGTCAAAGTTTGATCACAAATGTGGCCGCCACGCGCAAAGATGTGACGTACATGCAACCTATGAATATTTAATTGTGAATTGTGGTGTGTTTCAGGGACACATTTCAAAAGTCAACAGTTAAGTTAAATTAAAAAACGGAAATAGTTATTGATATTTATTGGAATAAAGGAACTATCACAAGAAACACCATTGGATTCTCTAAGTCATATTTTGGTTTGACATATTTATAGCATTTAAAACAATTTTAACCGACTGAATTTGGGGATTCCACAGGGTAGGCAAACGTTCAGCGTTTAAAAGCGAAGGGTACCTCTTAGTCAAAAACTGCACAAGATTTTCATTTTTTAATTATATCTCAAGAATGCTCTACTTGAAATAAAAAATCTAAGTCAACAGCGCACTGTGTTTTAGCAAGCCTTACATACTGAATGAAATATTATTAACCATTAGCGTAGTTATTTTGATTATTAAATCGATAATTAGTAATAAAATTAACTAGAAATAAAAAACATACTAATGATAATGTAAGACACAACTTCAGTAGAGCATTCAGTATGTAGGGCTTACCAAACCACAGTGCGCTGTTGATTCAGATTTTCGATTTCGAAATCCATCATTGAGATAAAATTTACAAATAAAAATGTTGTGCGGTTTATGACATAGATGTACCCCTCGCTCGTGCCCTGTGTAGACTAGGTAGGTATATGCACGCAATGTGAACACCCAGTCCCACGCAAACTTGTCTGCAAGATTCGGATCAATATAGACGGAGACAAACATGAATAAATAACTTGTAAACAGGGGTGAAAACAGCCGAGTCACTTCAGTCTATGAGGGCGACATGATGATATAGCGAGACATGAGTCAACACAAACCTTGAAATATTGCTATAGCGAGATATGAGTCAACACGGACCTTGAAATATTGCTATGGCGAGACATGAGTCAACACGGACCTTGAAATATTGCTATAGCGAGACATGAGTCAACACGGACCTTGAAATATTGCTATAGCGAGACATGAGTCAACACGGACCTTGAAATATTGCTATAGCGAGACATGAGTCAACACGGACCTTGAAATATTGCTATAGGGAGTATTCACGTGACGTCACATCGGCCATATTGGAGGCCACCTATAGTACTATTCTAAGTTTCATTTAGCTGTCAAAATAAAACGAATAATATTGTTAACGGGGAAATATGACAAATTGAACACGTATATCCCCCGATAAAGTGTACGAAAATGATTGTATGCTTTTGTAAACAATTAAAAGAGTAATCGAGACAGAAGAGTTTGTTTATGTTGATTTTAAGTAATAATAATAGCAAACCAAAGTTAGAGAACAGTTGAATTTGCATCAAACGCCAGCTGAACATAGTAACAATGAACTACTAATCACATGTCATTGTGCCTCCAATGTGGCAACCATGCGCAATACGTGAGTACATCATATATAGCGGGGGTAAGAATGTGTTTGAGATGATTGTAATGTATTGGGTGTGTGTAAAACCTGTTCCCACGTGACGTCACAGCGGCCATGATTGCGACACAATTGAGGAGGACCAATCCTAAATCATTGGCAAATACTATTCCAATTTAATAAATAAGCCTAATTTAGAATTTTTTAAAGTAATACAAAAATTTAAAAAAATTACCACACATATACCAATTTTATTGAAAAAAAAAAAAAACAGGCTGGATTTTAAAGAACTAAGAATTGATGTGTTCTACCACAACAGCTTTCAATTGTTTGTCCGCATGGGAACGTCAAAGTTTGATCACAAATGTGGCCGCCACGCGCTAAGATGTGACGTATAAACAAGTATAAGAGCATAAGGTTATTTCTGAAAGTAGTCACGGTGACAATACTCACTTTAAGTGACATCTACGTGGTTATCACTTGCTATTGGCTGATTGAGTGTTTTCCACGCGGTCCACCACAGCAATCAGCCAACAGCAGACGTGATAACCACGTAGATATCACTTAAAGTGAGTATATTGACAACTTTTAGCAATAGCACCCCTGTTGTAGGGTACATACCAACTTTACCTGAAGTGCCCTTCTTCAGGTGACGATCTAGGTATATTAGTATGTTTAGATAGTTAGGAAGGAATGTTCGAGGGACTCAATACCTCAACACGCTTTATGACTGAGGGCCGATAGAGGTGGCTAATGGGCCGTTCACATAAATGACTAGTGATTATTGACTAGCCCACTTGACTAAGCCACAGACTTCTTTCATTGGCTGGGAGGGAGAATACTGCGCTCTGATTGGCTGTGACTAAGGTTTGTCTTGACGAAGGAATTGAAATATGTTCAATTTCTTAGTCAAGTCAAGACAAACCTTAGTCACAGCCAATCAGAGCGCAGTATTCTCCCTCCCAGCCAATGAAAGAAGTCTGTGGCTTAGACACGGGGGTTAGTCAATAATCACTAGTCATTTATGTGAACGGCCCATAAGCGGTAGGACGCGAGACTCTAATTCGGCTCGAATAGCAGCAACACTATGTAATTTTTTACCCTTAACAATTTAAAATGTGACAGCTAGACATCATCTTTGCCCTAGTTCCCTTCCTTTTATACCACCAGAATGCATAAACAATCTATTTTTAGTACCGTATATATTGCTCAGGAATTCCTCAACTTCTTCCAAACGAATCCCTTCATTCTTTGACTAAAGTAGTGAATTCTAACTTATACTTGTTTGAAACGGCCGCGCGAAGTTACAGAATAAGTTTAGACGATGAATAATTTAAGTTTGACCTTAATAATTCCAATGAGTTCTAATCTCACCCAAATCGACACGAAAGTAACATGCGACGGGGGGGGGGGGGGTTGGAGGGGAGGGGGGGGGGAGACACGTGTACACGCAAGCAACGCCACTGCACGCTAATATTATTTCGAACAGTCCCGTACGTGTTTTTCGGAGGGCTTGGGCTACTTTCTGGATTTGAGTAGTCGATTCTGGAAGTTTGTATTTAATATGAATTCTGATACAGGTAACATGAATGAATTATGAGGAATTTTGGCTTTCTCGTAAAGCAATATTGTTTTTGTTGACTGTTGGAGATACTACTATTGTGGAAAGATTGATAAGGTACTTGCTGCAGAGTAATGTACAAAATAATATACCAAAACTAAATCATACAAATTTACAAATCAATTACTTAATTTTTACCATTTTTTAAGGAAAAGTGTCGCAATTTTGTGGTGAGCTATTGGGGAGGCAATGGTGAAAATCCTAACTTCTATACAGCTACTCCGATTCTGCTGAAAATTGAGTATGTTATTTAAGGTGATACAAAACAAAATATAACAAAATTTAAATTTTTTTTTTTATTGTTACCAACTATAAAATACAAAAAATATCCTTATTTGGTGTGTTTTTTTCAAAAATCACAAAAACACAAAATGAAACGTTTTGACAATTTTTTTTTTATGACACTGCTCATTGACTATGGTTTGAGGAACGTCGGCATGGGCATAGCAGTGTCAGTCATATTGTGGCTTGTAGGAATTTTTAAAATTATATTTCAAAATATTTCTGATAAAATTTTGTATTTTTGTACTTATGTAGTTTTTTCTTCGTAGCTACCACACTTATTTACTTGGCCATGCCAGCGTTACTAGACTTACTAATAAAGAACATTCACAGAAAGTTTAATAAAGATTGGGTTAACGGTTTGTGAAATATGATTATATTAAATTCACAAACTGTGCTAAAAACACCATGGAAGTAAATCGCGTTTAAAGTTTGGGTAGTGTTTGAAGTACTATAGGAAACATAAAGAATGAGGCTGACGCAAGTGAGATATGTGTAACGAAATGCCATATCCGCGATAAAAAACTAAAATATAATACTATAAAGTATTAAAAAAAAAAAAAAAAAAAAATGACTTTTTACACATTTTGCCTAATTTTCACCATTGCCTCGCCTTAATTACGTTTGAGCTATGTCAAATTTTTATTTTTATCATTTTTATGTGGTTCGTTTTTGTTGTTTTATTTTACCTATTTGGATAAATAAATAATAATTTAATATGTCTCTATCTATAAGGTAAAATTATCACTTCTCTTTTCAACTCTAAGATATTGCTGACTGTGTTTCCGTACCGTAATCTGAAACACAATCTTAGTGGTCTTCTTGGATTCCTTATCTCGTGGTTACATTGGTGGCTATTTTTTAAACACACACTAATCCACAACACCCCCTTATCTTCATTATAATTTCCCCGTTTAAACGTGCGTGGTTACTTTTTATTCTTTACATTAAAATTTACACATTTTTCCATTTCCCTGACATTTCTCCCTTTCATTCCGCGCCGTGCTGCCAAAAAGTTCACCGCGCTAACATGAACATTTATTTCGCATGATATCGCCCCGTTTAGAATGTTCGCGAAGAGAACCAAGTGGTATTTAAAACTCGCGGGCGCGGTGGCTTAGTTTTAAGTGAAGATTTATGAGAGGTTAAAAGGTTACGCGATGCGATGCGATGGTGCTGCTCTCTAGCGGAAACGAGACACGCTACATCCGCAACATCAAAAGAATAATCCTGCCGACCAATGGGATTCAAGTAAAAAATTGATGATGATGATGTGTTGTTTGAGGGTTTTGTGAAGAAATATCCTTTCGGTGGGATTAACTTTATTTTATCGTACGCTGCACACAAAGCTGTGTTTCGCATTAGGGGAGCAGTTTTCTGCTCTTTGAAGAATTTGACATACCATACATTTTGCACATGTTTTAATAAAAGATTGATTAAGGTCCCTAGAAATAAATATTTTATTTTATGTAACTATAACATAATTTAAAAAGAGAACGTTTAAAAAAAAAGCCGCGGTACAGTGTATACCTAACAACAGATATTATTTTTCTAATTGATATGTAGTGCCATTTGTGTTGGAAATGGAATGTGATATTTAAACCACATGTATGCAGTGGTGTATTCCTAAAATAAAAAGTGTGTAGGCAGTCGAATTTACGTGGGTGCGTGTGGGGGTGTGGAGGGGGGAGGGGGGGCGATGGCGATTGTTTTAAGTGGTCGGAAAAAGATTTTACAGAAATTAAATCTGAATACATGAAGACGTTGAGGAAACATATTTTTTCTCAATTATAGACATTGTGAATACTACATGGGTTCTTGAAATTTAGGCGGCGCCTTAGCCCGCCTAGGCTCGAATACACCACTGTATGTATGTATGTACAGCAGACGACAAAAGTAAAGCGAAGGTATGATATGATGATGATGATGATGATGACGGTGATACTCCTAGCAGCTCTTCTCCACATATCGTGCCATATAATAATATGACTGCCAATTTGTTGGACTACGGCTGATGTGACAAAACATAAACCCAAATATGACATTCCCTATATAATTTAATACTCTTTCTTTTCATTGTTTCATTGTACCAATAAATATTTCCCTTTTTCAAATTAACTCTAAATGTTTGAATGTGTTGTAACACATATCACACTTTTTGCAATCAAATAAGGTAATAATATAGAAAAGAAACGGGAGCATTTATTGAAACAGAGAAACATTCATAAGAAAGAGCATTTAATACTCAATCCATAGTTCCCACGTGACGCCACAGCGGCCATGATTGCGACACAATTGAAGAAAGCCAATTCTAGAGCATTTGCAAATATTATTCAAATTTAATAAATAAGCCTAATATAGAATTTAAATGTAAGAATAAGTAATACAAAAATAAAAAAATACCACTTCTACTAATTTTGTTGCAAAAACAGGCTAGATTTTAAGGAACTAGGATGTATGTGTTCTACCACAACAGCCTTCAATTGTTTCTCCATGGCAACGTCAAAGTTTGGTCACAAATGTGGCCGCCACGCGCAAAGATGTGACGTACGTGCAACCTATGAATACGGAATGCCATGTTTTGGTTTACTTTTTGACAATTCTAAATTATTTCAAAGTAATTTTAACAGATAGAAATAAATTGCAAGTTCCACAGGATAAGTCGCCATACAGCTTTCTAAGTGATGCAAAGAGAACATGGCTCTATATAAAGCTTTCACCCCCCCCCCCCCCTCTACACCCCCCCTCGCCGCTACCAGAGACCCTGCATGCGGATACTATGCAGTCATAGCAAACAACGTGGCTAAGATTCATTATTTATTTAACGCGTTTACCAAGTAACGTGTTTAATTAGCGCATATGGAGACAACGTTGATAAAACATTTAGATAAATGCGGTTCACACACGATATCTGTGGGTCACGGAAATGGTACCTGTAAACTGGGGTTCGCGTCCCAATTTTGAAATGTGGCGTTTTCGGTCATATCTCGCCGGCCGCGGTGGCTCATGGGTATGCAACCTAGGGAGGTGGGTTTGAAACCCCGTATGGATATATGTTTGTGCTTCGTCTCCATCTATCATCCATCATCGTCACGAAAAGCATAACAGCAATAATAAAAATAATAATTAATTATAATTATTCGTAATAATAATATAATTTTAATAATAATAATATTAATAATAGGCCTAATAATAATAATAATAATAATAATAATAATTTTTTTTTTTTTTTTTTTGTATTAGAAATTTACAACATACATTAGCCACACACATAAAGAAGATGATTCACTCGTAGAAACCCACAAAGCCTGACAAGGCTTAACTGTGGGGTATCTTTATACATAAATGAAAAAAATAGAGAACGGAACATATATATTATATATTAGTTAATGATAATATCATAATTATATCATACAAATGCAAACGAGATACATTAACGATATAAATCATAATTAATATCTTATGAGGAAACTAAGGAAAATACAAATAAACAACAAAACAATGTTTTGAACACGCAAAAATTATAAACAAATCAGTAATCAAGAGAGAGAAGATGTGTTTTTAGTAAACGCTTAACTTTAGAAATAGAAGACAAGGTTTTAAGTTCAGGTGGCAGCTTATTAAACAAAAAAGGTACCGAGTAACATAATGATCTTTGGCCATATTTGTTGTTGAAATCGGGGAGTTTAAACATACCGGAACCTTGATACCTCGTAGCCCTACCGGAGTCAATGGGAGTCTTAAAATCTGCTTTAAAATAATAATGTAATAATAATCTATATATGTACAAAGGAGATAAAGGCAGCACGTTACAAAAGGCAAACAGTTGTTTCCTTGTGAGCAAGTTATCAACTTTAACATGCAATAATAATAATAATAATAATAATAATAATAATAATAATAATAATAATAATAATAATAATAATAATAACATAATAATAATAAGCACAACATTCACCAAATACAGAAGTCATCACCCTAAGTCAGCAATAGAACGAGTGACTCTACCTAGAGAAAAAGGGGGAAGAGGCTTGATTGATTTAAACAATTTATATTATAAACAAATTGAAATTCTGAGAAAGTACTTTTATACAAAATGCCCACATTCACAACTTCATAGAGCTATAGTATCGGCAGACAAGTCGCTTTCTCCCCTCAATTTAAATGACGAAAATTTAAACTTGCTTCAAAAACTAAATTCTGACACAGCAAAAGAGATCAGAATATCAGAAAAGACGTTACATAGCAGACATTATAAAGAACTTCTTAAGGATAGCGTCGATAGGGTAGCATCGAACAAATGGTTAACGTCCGGGGACATTTTCAGCGAAACAGAGGGATTTATGATCGCTATTCAAGATAAAGTAATCAAGACTAACAATTACAAAAAATACATACTGAAAGACGTCACAGTGGAAGATAAATGTAGAAAATGTAATTTGAACGGCGAAACAATTGAACATATCGTATCTGGGTGCAAAATGCTTTGTCAAACAGATTATCTTCATAGGCATAACCAAGTTGCAAACATTGTGCATCAAAAATTAGCCATGAAGTATAAACTTATAAACACAACCACTGCGTATTACAAATACAAGCCTGAAAAGGTATTAGATAGTAAAGACTACAAATTATATTACGACCGGGCAGTTATTACAGACCAAACCATACATCACAATAGACCGGATATTATATTTATTGACAAGAAGAAACAAGAAACGATTTTAATTGATGTTGCCGTCCCTTTATGCCACAATGTAGAGACAACTTGGCGGGAAAAGATAAACAGATATAAGGAATTATCTATTGAAATAAAAAGGTTGTGGAAGCAGAATAATGTTACTGTTATACCGTTAATTATATCAGCAAATGGCATTGTTCCACGTAAAATCCATGACAGTATTAAGCTAATTGGTCTCCAACCGAACATATACATCGAGATGCAAAAAGCAATTATTTTGAACACGTGTAGGATAGTGCGAAAATTTTTGAACTAAGAAGAATGAAGACTTCAAGAAGTTCTCCATCCCGATGGTGGTTTTCGTGGTTTCCACCGTACAAAGAGCGAATGCTGGGATGAGTACAAATCGGCCACGACCGTACATAGCATCCACAGTTCGGTTTGGAAAAAATAATGTGGACAATGATATATTAAGTAGTATAGCCAAATGTGGGCATTTGAGAAGCAGAAGAAGAAGAAGAAGAAGAAGAAGAAGAAGAAGAAGAAGAAGAAGAAGAAGATATATTAAGTACTTAGTTCTAAGTAGATTTTAATAAGGTAAACACATGGAAATACTTGACATTTGTGTCCGTACAACATGTTTATGCCGGTTTTGACCGAGTTTGTATGTATTGCAACAATAAAATAATAATAATAATAATAATAATAATAATAATAATATTAATAATAATAATTAATAATATAATAAAATATAATAATAATATAATCATTTTCAATAATTGTTCGTAGGAATGCCCGTTATAGGGTGCACACCAGCTTTACCTAATTGGCGTTTAAAAAGTTGGTGAAACCGGCCTATTGTATTTATTTGCTCGTGGTAATTTTTTAAATATTGGAGAATTCTCAATTGTAAATTACACTTAACCCGCACCGCTTTGCTTTACGATTACGTTCAACATGAGCAGCAACCCAAATAAACACATCTATAGAGAATAATCTTAAATTTTGAAAGAATCGTATTTTTGATTGAAAATATGTCTATTTTCCCCTTTTTTATCCAACTATATTTCAGCTAGATTTTTTTTTAAACAATATAGCCAAGAATGAGAAGAGGCATACAAAAAACGCTTTTTATAAAATTGAGACAAGAGTAAAAATGGGCATAAAAACGTTTTTAATAAAATGTTAAGCACCATAATTGAGCCATAATTGAGGCAAGAGTAAAAATGTGCATACAAAACTTTTTTTTATAAATAAATGTTAAGCACCATAATTGAACCGTAAATAAAATTAGTCGAAATTATATCTAGTTAAAAATTTCCCTCAAGAGATGATGGATGAGGTTTTCGAGAACGTAGACTACCTAGTCGTACCGCGTACAGTGATGGGCAAAGGTCAAAACACAGATCGATCACGGGTCGAGACAGGGAAGGGGTGGGGGAAGGGGGAGGGGAAGGGGAAGGGGAGGTACCGTTTAGCCGGGCACAGTAACCCATACAAATACGCAACGAGTCGGCGCAAATCAGCGCCAAATATAAACTAAACTTCATCATTTAACACTATATTCATAGGTTGCACGTACGTCACATCTTTGCGCGTGGCGGCCACATTTATGATCAAACTTTGACGTTGCCACGGAGAAACAATTGAAGAGTGTTGTGGTAGAACACATACATTCTTAGTTCTTTAAAATCCAGCCTTTTTTTAAAAATAAAATTGGTATGTGTAGTAATTATTTATTTTTGTATTATATATGTTTACTTTTTAAATTAAAAATTAGGCTTATTTACTAAATTTGAATAGTATTTGCCAATGGTCTGGTATTGGTCCTCATCAATTGCGTCGCAATCATGGCCGCTGTGACGTCACGTGGGAACTATGAATACACTACAAATATTTGCTTGCACCCCTCGTCTAACCGCAGTGGTTGGCACGATTTTTGCCGGTAAACTTACTCGCGGTCACTTACTCTAAATCTCCTTGAATTGTAAAATTAAATACGAATAAAATATCAAAAATACCTCTTTTAGAGAAATTTTATGTCACGCAAAAAGGAGAAATAATTAACTTCTCGTGTGCTTGTTTTGTTGGAATTGTTTTACGGAGTTGCCGCCGGCAATTTCGGAATGTTATTCAAACCGCGTAATCATTTTATTGTTCACAAGAGAGACTGCATTAAACGCCGAGTCAAATACATAAACGATATTGTAGAGTGGAAAATGTTGGTCTGATATTTCGGGATTCCTTTTATATGGTTCCGTTTATATGGTTGTTATCAGAACCGGTAATTGGTTTGTTATTCACAGGCGGTATTTTTTTGGACAGTGTAAACGTTTGCATTTATGTTATATTTCGGGACTCTGTTCATGTCCCCATCATCAGGGCATCAGTGGTCTGACGACCGCTTCCAAAGAAGATTCGAAACGTGTAATAAATCGTTTTTTTTATTTATTTATTTGTTTTTTGAATTTTTTTGGACAGTGTAAACGTTTGCATTTATGTTATATTTCGGGACTCTGTTCATGTCCCCATCATCAGAGCATTAGTTGTCTGACGACAGCTTTCAAAGGAGATTCGAAACGTCAAATAAATCGTTTTTTTATTATTTTAATTTAGAATATAATATAGGAAGACTATTAACTGTGTGTAAGAGTTTTAATTTTTCATTCTTTAATTGGCTTCTAAAGTAACAACCGTAAGGATTAAAATATTTACAAATTTTAAATCTAGTCAAGTTGTTTTTACGAAACCAAATTAAATTGTCCCAGAAAAAAATCAAAATATGTCATCCTATAGAGAATTTAATGCTCTTTCTTATCTATGGTTTTTTATTCCTATAGATATTTCCTTTTTCATATGTTCTTAATTAGGTGTGAAAGGTGTCCAGCAACATCACATTACAAAACGTAATTAAGAACATCTGAAAAACGGAAATATTGATTGGAACAAAGAAACATTCAGAAGAAAGAACAAATCTCTACAAAATGACTTATTTTTATTTATTTTCGGGACACACATTTTAAAACCATTTTATAAGACGCATAACCAGGAGTTCCGCAGGCTAAGTGGACGTAATATAGGCCATAATTTTAATTTTATTGTGGTTTTCCTGTCCCATGAAAGGACAGGATGGCCAGTGTAGGGTTATGGGCATGCCCATACCCTCTTTGGCCTAATATAGGCCAAAGTAAACACTTAGGTACCGAGTGGAGAAAGAAAAGGTACTTTAACTGATAATGAATGGAAAGTAATCATACACAAGCTCTCCAAGATTTATTTTTTACAGTAAATTAAGGAGTTTATTTTACTATTCTCCGGGCAATTATGAATATATAGAAAAGCCTTTCACTATTTCTGACGCAGTTTAAGAATTATGTTTCATGTAAGTTAGGTAAGTAGGTAGGCTCAAAGCTAATTTAATACGACTACGTTGCTTAATCAGAGATCAGTGAAATAGAATTAAAACAAGCCGAACATAAAAGATATTATTTCGCGTTCATTTCACCCTACTAATCGGATTAAAACGCAAGAGATGGAATGAGTGACTAACTCGGAGACGGGGCTTAAGTTGGTTCATTAGGGGATGTTTTACGGCCTAGACAGTCGCCGGCCGGCGTTAATCATCCCTTCAAGACCGGGGAAGCCATAGGGAAATGTTGATCCATTTCAAGGAACGCTACTAGCCGTACTGAAAACATCTCTATGGATCAAGGAACGCTACTAGCCGTACTGAAAACATCTCTACGGATCAAGGAACGCTACTAGCCGTACTGAAAACATCTCTATGGATCAAGCAACGCTACTAGCCGTACTGAAAACACTCTCTTGATGAGCTCTAGTGCTAAGATGTATCTAGTGATAAAAAAATCTATGTAATTTTTTTTTTTAAATATTAAATGTGATTTAATGTTGCAATTCGTACTCATGTGGTAGGGAAACTGTAGGGATGACGAGGTATAGCTTGACAAGACTGACGGTGAGCATTCTCATTCTCTTTTTGAATCTAACAACGAACTTGTGTTTACGTTTTCAATTTTAATGGATGGTAAAATAAAAACTAGAACCACATTGTATGTTAAGCTTCCACAGCCGAAATTCGGCTTGACACAAGACAGCCACGGGGTGGTACTAGAATATAGGTCAGCGATAAAGAAGAGAGAGAGAGAGAGAGAGAGAGAGAGAGAGAGAGAGAGAGAGAGAGAGAGAGAGAGAGAGAGAGAGAGAGAGAGAGAGAGAGAGAGAGAGAGAGAGAGAGAGAGAGAGAGAGAGAGAGAGAGAGAGAGAGAGAGAGAGAGAGAGAGAGAGAGAGAGAGAGAGAGAGAGAGAGAGAGAGAGTGAGTGAGAGACGTTCACCCCCAGTAACGTGATTTATCAAATGCACCTTGTACGTTGTAACTGTGTCGTCTAGCTAGACTATTAACAACCCCACCCAACGCGTGTTCTCTAACGCTTAAAATTGTTCTACATTGCTTCAAAACCGTTGCAAAAAAAATGAGAGTAATGCCATTTGTCACTCTATCAACCATGGTACAAGTTTTCACTTGTTATTTGGATTCTTCAACTTATTGTTCATTTTAAATACACAATCATCAATTATACATTTTTAGTTTTAAGTCCTTATGGCTCGGTATTATAAAATATTTATTATGCTACTAAGGCCCGGTTTTTTAATCGCTCATAAACGGGGCCGTTAGCTGACGGTCCGTTAACTGCATAAGATTTATTGGGTTACAGATTACGGACCGTCAGCTCACGGCCCCGTTTACTGTCCGGTAACCGATTGAAAAACCGGGTATAAATTCTTTTCACATGGCAACAACCAATTACAAGTTAACTTATTAATACTTCATATTTCAGGCCCTAAGTATGTCCATAATAATTACTTGAAATAATGTTTCCTGCCCAGAGTACCTTATCGTGGTGGACAGGTTTGTGTGCTTTCCTGATTTCAAGAGCTATACCGGCGGAAGCGTATGCTTCTGGTAGGGACACCCTAGCCGGACAGATCAAGGGGAAGAAGCCAGACGAAATGCAGTCCACGTCCTCCTATTTTCATCCCCGTTACATTCTACTTGTCAATTTCCTCCGAACACACCCCGAAGTCATATGTTCATAGTTGTCGAGTACGTCGTTAATAACAAATAATCAAATAATGTTTTAGCGAGATAAGTTTGGTATAGCACTTAACTGAAGTTGAGCTGGCTATTATATGTATAAATTGAACTTGATCAGCCAGCGCAATCTACGGTCTCCCATCAGGGATGTTCCCTTTAGTAATTAGAACTGAAGTGATTACATAAATTTAATCACTAACACTATTAGTACAATATGAACTAGTTGAGCTACAGCTGCTGTCGAAGGAAGTTGTAAAACTATAACTAACAGGTGCTTGGTTGAAGCCGGTGTCGAAGCAAGACCCTCATTAGTTGATATTGTAACTCTAAACTAGCTAAAACAACTCGGTAACGGGTGGTAATATTATATGTATATAAGGGGAACTACTTCATCTAGGAAACTAGCTTTAATTATAAAGTATGAATACCGTCATGTAAACTTCAAAAATTAGCAGTTTGTAATGAATGGATGGATGGATGGAAACTTTGATTTAAAACTTAAACTAAACAAACACTGCGATATTTGGATAATTCTGAGCTACTCGAGTAGATTTACAAGATCCTAATTAGTTGATATTGTGTGTGTTGACTTGCTAAAACAACTCGGTAAGAATATTATAAGAATGAATTCAATTAATTCTAACCCTGCCCTGTTACAACAACTGAATTGGTTTTAAATCTGCAAATAATTGTCCATTAGAAGTGCAAAAAATAGACGCTACAAAATGCTAAATTTAAATAATTAATGCTAAATTTAGAGAAAATTAATGCATTTCTGCTCTCTAGCTATGACGTATATACTTGTATGGGATTGAGTCATCCATTTTGATGCCATTATGATGCATTCATTGTGGGGCATATAGACAGACAAGCAAGTGCTAATACCGAATACAAAGATACAACAGTGGTGTGATTGTTCCCTATATACATACATGGTGCATATGATATGAACCGGAACGCCTCCCTAGTATTATGCTGTCTGGCTGGCTGGCTGCATTGAAGCAGTCACGCTCGACCAACCGTCAGCCAGCTGTGACGTCATATGAGTCTCAGGGGATGCATGCGGCCCGCGGGCCACTTTATATCAGGATTGTAGAAACCTAGCACAGGTGTGCGTTAGCGCAATCGTTCCATCCCTGCCTTCATGCATGCCATGCATTCAAAGTTCAAACGTTCTGCTTGTGTGTGGTGAATAGGGAAGTGAAAAGTCAAAAACCGCCAATTTTTTTTCATATTTGAATTATATCTCAAGAATGCATGCATCCCGAAATCGAAAATATGAGTAATCAGCGTGCTGTGGTTTGGTAAGCCCTACAAACTGAATGAAAAATGTATTTAACATTATAATAATCAGTATGATATGACAGTGATACTTATGTTATAAGTAATGTAATGAAGTAAAAAACACAGTCATACTGATTATAATGATAGATAGATGATTCTTTATTATATTTACCATTGTGGAATTGTTTTAATTCTGTGTAAATAAAGGCATAATAATACATTTATCATTCAGTTTGTAGGGCTGACCAAACCACAGCACGCTGATTACTCAGATTTTCGATTTCGAGATGCATTTTTGAGATATAAAACATGACAATTTGCTGCGGTTTTTGACGTAAACGTACCCAACGTTTTTAAAAATAATATAATTATACCCGGATTTATAGCCGTCTCCTTGTGTATGGTATTCCATGGTTTCTAAGGACTTTTACTACTGAGTACTGACTGAAGGTTTTTCCTGAGATTTTCCTTGGACATAAAGACGAATGCAGGGATTGAGTTCTATACTAGTTCCAACGAAAGTATTCGCATACCGATCTCAGGTCATTGTCTACTGCCCCTTTCAACCGCGCCAACTGAAAGAAAATCAGCAAATACCTGGCGTTTATTCACACATTCATAAATGAATGATTCGGCTTAGTCGAGTGAACAGGCGGTTTGGCCACGCTCGCCGTTACAGGTAACCAAACCAACGGAAGAACTTAAAATATCCCCAGTGGACCTGTTTATATTACATTGTAGTAATTATCGCAGTAGAAAATTAAGTTGTCACCTTGGACTCGGCTGTGTCGTAGGCATCAGAATACTTTCGTTGGGGCTACTATACTAGCAGCTATCAGACATTCCTTCTCAACTATTCAAAGTAGTTGTCATCGTTCTGTCTAAATGCACTATCTTTCATGATGACGTCAAAACTTCCTTTGCACACAGATCTTTTAGAAGTTGTCCTATAGCTTGACTTCGTCGTTGTTATGTTTGGCTTTCCGCTTTCGAGCCTCCACTCGATCTGCTTTTACAATCCGTACCAAAGAGGTTAGTCACTTACTAATCAAAGACATGACGACCCCACATAAACTGTTTTCAAGCGTTCCATATGACAAACCACGGTTTAAATTTAGCCTACATGTATAGGTTAACTCACACTAGTTACCGTTGGTTAGAGCAGATTGGAGGGTTCGAAAGCTTGTGTAACAGCTTCGTTCTTCTCGTCAACTGCTCGGCAGTCCAGGTTAGTGGAGGAACCTAAATGACTGGTCAAAGTTACACCGTCCTTTCGGATGGGACGTAAAGCCGATGGTCCCCTTGGTACTTTTCGACAGGAGTAGGCTACGTGCCGGTACCAGGCTTCCCCTCCTCCCTTTCCTCATTATCATTCACCAATCATCAGGCTAAAGAGGGCATTGTGCCCTACACTGGCCTTAATTACAATACAGTAAAGTATAAACATGATTAAATAAACATTATTCATTTGCACACACGCCTCGACTTCCTGTTTGGGGGAAGGAAACGAGCATGTTTATTTTATTACCACCGTTGAGTCCAGAATTTCTGAAAAGGTGTTTATTATGTTTGCGAAAACTTCGACTAGAGCGGATTTTTTTTAGTTTTTTTTTTTTTTAAATCGGTGTTTACATCGATTTGCTTCCGTTTTTGTGTTAAGTTGGTATCTTTTTATTGTGAATTAATGGTTATTTTCAGAAATGTAGTTTTAAAGGGTAAGATGGATAGTGTGTGAAAGGATTTATTATGAAAACAGACAGAAATAGAACCAATCTTAGTAGAACGCGTCCTTGAGAGTGAGTGAGGCATTTATATCTCCAGTCACGCCCCACGATACCTTTGATCTAATTATACTGCTTGTATTGGTTAGTATGAATATTATGATCAATAGAAGTGGGTGAATTTATCGTTTTGCACAATAGACGGTAAATCAACAAAACTAATATAGATTTTATTAAAGTGCTACAAAAGTAATGCTTAGTCGTGAATATAAATCGTATAAATGGTGATTTTAATTATAGATGCACATGTCAATAAATATTCACTGTAGTCTTGTAACATAAATTAGTGTTAAATGATGATGCAAGTCATAAATTACAAGTCTATTTTCCACCACCATCTGACAAGGCCTATTGTATACGTATTATACAAACTAAACATGTTTGAGAAATTCCAAACCCGGTGACATATTTTATGCAGGGAAAAATGTATCAAAAATATAAAGTTCTAGATATGTTAATTTTTTTAAAATAAAAGTACTAAATATTCAACTTGAAAATCGTATTTCTTTACTCCTCTAACAATAAGTTAGTAATAAGCAGTAATAGGGTAGAAGGTTAGTAACGATAAGCCTTTTCACCATCCACACACCGTGCACACGGGAAATCATTCTTTCATTTGTGTTTTGAAATTTTGCATTTTCATTATACAAATTAAGTGAAGTAGGCCTATACGATAAATATATAAAATACAAACGTATGTGGAGTGAGGACTCAGCCATGCATTACTAAACATGTATATTGTATAGTTCTACCCGAACATTCTTGGTAATGAATGCAATCAACAACAAAAATGCAAAGCAAAAGGAAATTGCTTTTGTTTTGCGTTCAACCGGTCGAAAATAGTTTTATGAGATTATTGATCGAACGTTTGCACGCGCATAAGTTTGTTCTCTGTGCATATTCATAACTTGGTGTAGACACGTGCAGTATGGTAGGAACAGTTGGCTATTGATTGAACATTTGAATACTGCAGTATTTTAGTTTAGAACATAATTTTTAGAATGCCGACAATTGACAGCATTATTTTAACTACCTATTTTTATAATTCACCTAGATATTCAATATCCAGCAGTTTTTATTCAGCCTATTTTTCTCGATTTAGACAATATTACAAACCAGATTATTGTTTGAATGTTAGCTATACAGCAGGTTTTGTATTGACTACTCTTACAATTTAGACAATATTTGTAACCAGATTATTGTTTGAATGCTAGCAATACGGTAGTTTTTGTGTTGACTACTTTTAACAATTAAGACAATATTTCTAACCAGATTATTGTTTGAATGTTAAGCAGATTTCAACTGTCCATTTTTACAATTCAGATGGATACATTCATCATTGTAAACCCGTTATTTATCGCATATCTGCATACAGCAGTTCTTTTATCGCACATATTCACAATATAGAACGGCCAATCACATCGTTGCCAAAACGCAACACAACGCAACATAATAGAATAATAATATTACAGCAGCAGAGTTGGTCGGATATGATTTGGCAAATTGCCTTTGGCTGGCGTTAAATCCTCGGTTCCAGGCCGACAGCTTCGATTCACCCACTTCCAGGCAGCACCACTGCAGTTCTCCCCCTCCCCCTTCCCCCACCCCCCTCTCCGCCGCCGTCTGCACCCTCCCTCACTCTCGCCCCATGCCGGAAAATTCGTTTTCCCCTGTAGCTCTAGCGCGAGCGGTGACGTAACGGATGAAAATGCTGGGTTTTCCCTTTTCTCGAGAAAACTCACAGTATTTTCCACGGGCTCAATTCTACTATACTATTTTACTTTAGTTTTTTCAATTTGCATAAAGTGCTAAAATTGAAAGGAAATTATAGGAAGATTATAAAATGAACATCAAAATTGTATATCTTATACGCATGAAAATGTAGAGGTTTCCCTTTTAACGAGAATCACATAATTTTCCATGGACTAAACTTTAGGTTATTTTCCAATTTTCGCAGGGATATATTGCATAATTTAATTTAGAAAGATTGTAAATTGTACAACATAGGTTTATCATATTGCTAGAAAACTGTTTTGCATTTCACTTGCCATAATTATTGACTCAGGAAGCGTTTACGTAGTTATATTTTATATAATATTGGTGTATCGATCTTAGATTCGTGACTTTTACTTAAAGTCTTTAAGGTTATTGCCCGATTCCTAGTTTCAAGGAGGTAGATCACTAGGAAACTATCAACATTTTACTGGAGTCGTGTTTCAAAACCCAAAATACTCACTTAATTCATAATCCAAAATATTCACTCAAAGATAAAAAAATAATATTAGTAACGAAAAATCCTTTTACAAGGTGCTCATAATATTTTATACTTAAAAACATCAGTAGATATTATTCATAATTTAAAAAACCTTTTAGATAGATATTATAAAGAATGAAAATGAAGAATTGTATATCCCATTAAATTAAATTAAATAAATTTTATGTTGATACTGCGTCTTGAAACCAGTAAGTTTAACCGTGTCTAGACTATGAAGACCACTCCTTAAGGACGCAATTCTCCCTTAAGTTAGGTTTCTCGTCCACTTCTTTGAAAGACGTTTAAATTGTTACAAAATGTAATTACAACACTCATCATAACTATGAACAACACGAATATTAATTGTAGTTGTATCAAGACAAAATACAAATTGATAAGTTAAAAATTTACAATTTTGTAATTGGAAATTTCCAATATATTTTTTAATTTTTCAAAATAACGAGTGTATAAATAAGAACATTGTTTTAATCCATATGGTATCAAAAAAGTATTAATTTTCACGATTTAAATCAATAAATAGTTTGCTCATAAAACCGAATCAAATCTAACATTTCTAATTATTGTGAAATTTTAAAAAATATTCTTGATTGTATTTACCTGATGTCCCGTCGTTTCGGTGACCATACCGGCTTCTTCGTCAGTCACCGTCAGTCGGTAGAGATATGAGAGTCAGTCGAACAGGAGAGAGAGAATACCGTATCGCTACCTCTAATAATACTGAAGTGAGTTGCAGACAGTGGACGTACGTCAGCCCGCCCCGGCAGCCCAGACGGAATGGCGACGCCGGAGTCAGTGGTGCCAATCCATGCGCGAGAAATGTCACTAGGGGGATTGTTTTGATTTATACGCCTCCCTCTTCTTGTTGTGTATTTTTTTTTTTCAAAATAGGGATTTAAATTGTGTACGGTGATGATGGAAGGAAATTTTTTACACAAAATTGTGTTTTTTTTTTGTTTTTTTTTATATAATCCAGAAATTTTACTAGGGGGGATTGTTTTGATTAAGACCCCTCCCTCAGGTGAGAATTTCTTGTTGTGTATTTTTTGTTTTCACTGGGGATTTAACTTATGTGCGGTAAGGATGTAGGGAAATTTTAACACAATTTTTTTTTTTTTTTTTTTTTTTTTTTTTTTTTATACAGTCCAGAAATTTTACTAGGGGGTTGTTTTGATTTAGACGCCTGCCTAGGGTAAAGATTTTTTGTTGTGTAATTTTTTCTTTTAATAGGGATTAAGTTATGTAGCCTACGGTGAGGATGGAGGGAAATTTTAAAACAAAATTGTGTTATTTATTTTCATACTATCCAGAAATGTAATTAGGGGGATTGTTTTGATTTAGACGCTTCGGGTGAGGATTACTCGTTGTGTATTTTTTTTTGTTTTTAATAGGGATGTAAATTATGTACGGTGAGGATCGAGGGAAATTTTTACACAAAATTGTGTAATTTATTTTTATACATTCCAGAAATTTCACTAGGTACCTTTCTTTATAAAAAGTAACATAATTTAATAGAATTTTTGAAAAAGTAAGTTCCTGGTATAAATTTATTGCATTTTGGCTCCAGTAATAACCAATAAGTAAAACGTAAGTTCACTCCTTTTGAAAAGTAATTTATCCATGTCTGTGTATATGTTGTATAATATAAACTAGATCATCCTCTTTAAAATGTTTTATCATCTAGACGTGCTGTGAATATCATCAAGGTATTTATCACTTTACAGACAACTCTCTAATCTGTGAGACCAAATATATCGCGTTTACACAAGACGATTAACTTTCCTTTTGCTCTCGCGTTGGCTCTCTATTTTACTACTACCGTTGAGCTCTCGAGTTGGCTCTCTATTTTACTACTACCGTTGAGTGAGTAATATAGGGTAGAGGCCCCACGCCATCGGCAGTTTGTCTACCGCCTTTTACTGCCCAAAATACTTCAGTCGGGTAGTAGAAGTTCGCCAAGCGACGCGATGACGGAGCCTGATTGGTCAGCTACTTCACCGAAGATGTACGAAGACAGCCGAAAGCTACGTCATCGCGTCGCTAAATACTTTAGTCGGGTAGTAGAAGTTCGCCAAGCGACGCGATGACGGAGCCTGATTGGTCGGCTACTTCACCGAAGATATACGAAGACGGCCGAAAACTCCGTCATCGCGTCGCTTGGCGAACTTCTACTACCCGACTAAAGTATGTCGGGCAGCATAAGGCGGTAGACAAACTACCTATTGCACCGATAGAGGTGGCTCAGCGGTAAGACGCGAGACTCTAATTCGGGAGGTCGCCGGTTCGATTCCGGCCACCGGCAGTCCTGACTGAAGGTTTTTTCCGAGGTTTTCCTCAGTCGTAAAAGCGAATGCTGGGATTGAGTCATACTATCAGCCCTCGGACAATCCTTCTCAACTATCCAAACACCCTAATAACCTAGTTAGCCACCTGAAGAGGGGCACATCAGGTAAAGCTGGTGTGCACCCTATAACGGGTATTCCTACAAAAATTATTATTATTATTATTACCTATTGCGTTGCGACTCTACCCTATATTACCTACCTTGGTGACTCACTGAGTTGTGAGTTAATTGTTCTAGTTGGTAAAAAGAAGCAGTGTAAACAACAACATGTACAGAGTAGTCATTAGTGCACTCACGGTGGGCGTATTGATAGCTGCATTATTGATGGGCGTACATTAGCTGAAAGGGCGCCCGTGGTTGCTGTGTTATTGTTGTCCTACGTGTGTACAATACAAAAAATATGTTGCTTAGCAACCACAGGTGGCAAAAAGCAAAAGGAGGACTGTGCACATTGATTAATTAATTAATTCATTCATTCATTCATTCATTCATTCATTCGTTCATTCATTAATTTATTTATTTATTATTATGGGACCTTTCTCAAGTCTTTAAAGCAGTAAAATGTAAAAATAATTTCAAATAATACATTAGTGTCACAAAAAGAAAGTTAATCAAATGATTGTATTGTAGATTCACAACAAGTCGGAGGAGATGATACTGGATTATTGAAAATCTCAATATTAGAAACGACGATGTTTTCCGATTTTTAGATTTCTCTGTCTGTGATTTTGATTAATTTTAGGAGTCATATAAGCTCCATGCAACGAGTGTATGATATTTTACCCATTTATCTTTAACGTTATACTTTTAAAACAAGCACTAACATTATTTATGTATAACTTACAAATTTAAAACTTTCTGAGCAAGCTACCTGTATAGCAAAAAAACTTATAACACAGAAATGGTAGATTAATTAGGTATACCAAAATTTAATGTTGTACGCATAGAAAAAAGAAATAAAAATAAAAACTAGTATCTGGATTCAATTCGCAATTTATAACATAATATATAACATCCAATAATTAAAATCGATAACATATATATATATATATATATATATCAGTACAAATAATTACTATCAACAAAATTTAAAGAAATATATGAGTTTGTGTACAATAATGTCTACTTATGAAACATGCCACTACCCACCACAATTACCAAGCTTGTTTGATAGCCATTACGCTCTGGGCATATATATCATGTTGATATCACTTTCAATGGAGGGGCGTGGTAGGGGTGGGAGGGGGGGGGGGGGGGGGGGGTAATTTTGACGGGAGACATCACCTTGGTTCCTGTCGAGCGTAACTCGAAACCTGCCAGCGAAAGCGATACCTGATGTTGACATTACATTACGAAGCGGAAGACGGTAGCACAGTAGCACGGTAGCTGAGGGCGGCCTCAATTTGCTATTGTAGCAGCTACAATGTACACAATACGGCAGAGCATTACGTAAGGGGGTTGTTATTTATTTACATTCATTATGTATAGAGTTCGCAGAAAAGAGTACAGACAGCTTAAAATACAAAATGTGTCTTGACAACACATAATACAATTAGTTTAAATTTAAATTAGGTGTAATAATTACACCTAATTTAAATTAATTTTATCATGTGAAATTAATTTTTTTTTTATTAAAATTAGTTTAAATTAGGTGTAATAATTACTCTTATTTAAATTAATTTTATAATGTGTTGTGTTATAGTCGAATAATACAACACAATACAATAGAACAGGGAAAGTATTATAGAAATAATTAAAAAATAACAATAATAACTATTATTCCCTTCATAATAATTTGGGGCTGAATGGTCGATTTTCAACATTTGTAAAACCAAAAACTAGTGAAATGTTGTAAACATAATATGTCGAAACTCGAAACATTATTGCCCACAAACAGAAAGTTGAATTAAAATTATCAGTAGAATTTTTGAAATTTGTTGTTCATATATTTAATTTATCGGATAGAGTGCATACATACAAGCATAAATTTCTTTTTCCAAATTATTTCGTGAATTTTCTAAAAATCCACCTACGAGAATTCCCTAAGCTTACATAATTTCACCATTGACATTAGCGAAAGTTTAATTCATAATCTCATGATATCCAATATTCTTGAACTTTAGCATTCATTAAAAACTACCTAACAAAACCACCAATTATTTCTCGTTCGTATCACTCTGCTAAAATAACACCTCATTAATATAATTACATACATCCCTCTCTCTCACTCACTCACTCACTCCCTAATTACTTTTACTTGTAAGAGTATTTTTATTTCAGGGTTGGTATTACGTCATTGCGCTTCATGGTCGGTAATGTTCGGTAAAGTTCGTAACTCGTATTGAACCATGCGGGCTGGGTGCGATCAATATGACCCCCCCCCCCCTCCCCTTACTCCATGGAGGGGGGGTGGGGAGGAGGCGCCACAACAGGTGTAATGCATGACAGGTTGCAGCAGTGATCTCAAATGATTCATTCAAGTGTGTACTCGATTAGTACGTATTATTTGTATACAAATCCATTTTAGGCCTATAATATAGGCCTATAATATAAATCTGATTTACAAAGGGTAAAAATTTCAAGGAATAATATTATAAAAATAAATATACACGTGTAAATTGTTAACGCAGAAGAAGTTAGACAATAAATCTTTGTTTTATCTCAGTTTTGGTATTATATTGATTTTATGAGTAAAGTAATTTTTAAGTCTAGTTGGATACATATCAAATCCAACTGTACAGATGTTACCTATTTTTAAGTACAAACTCAACAAACAAGTAGAGAATTGTCTTGTATACAAAACGTGGAGTTTGACAGTAAATCTTTGTTTTTCTTTGTTTCAACTCAATTTTGGTATTATATTAAACTGTATGTATAGACTACAGTAAGTTTTTAAGTCTAGTTACATATAGATCTAATCCAACTGTACAAATGTTACCTACTTTCAACTACAAACTCAACAAACAAGTAGAGAATTGTGTTGTGCAAAACGAAAAGTTTGACAATAAATCTTTATGTTTTCTTTTTTCTTCTTTCAACAGGAATAGCTTCGTGCATCGTAATAGTCTGCGGGCACGACAGCTACGGGTCCGTCCCTCAAACCTGAATAGCTGAATATGCATGTCCTGCCACTACAGCTATTGATCCTGAATAAGGAGTCAACTTGAGACAAACTTACTTTATACAGTGTCTCTTGTAAACTTACTAACTACAAGTATAAGTTTTACAGTCTGTAAGTTGGGTGTTTCCAAAAGTGAAAGTTATGTTTATCATGTATTATTCATTTGGTTTAGTGTGTCTACAGACTGTCATTCGGATTTTTGTTTATGAAATTTAAATTTAAAATCATGTTTTACGACTATCTAATTCAAGTGTCCGAAACAAAAGAATAAAATCCTACTCCCCCAATGTAGGATGGCCAAAGCTAATAAAAATTCACATCGAACTGAAACTTTAAGTGTGGGAAACTTATGGATTTTATATATTTATATATATATGTTTCATTTTGTTGTGTTCGTTTATTACAAGCTTTGAATAAAATATAGAAAACTTGGCTTTGGATTCATAAGTAAAAGTTGTGTTAAGGTTTGTTAAAAATGAATCTTTACCCTTGGAAAAACGTAGGTATGTTTTAAATAAAAAGTGTGCTTCTATTTGTTACACAACATAATGTATTTGTAGGTTGAAGATAATATAATATGCCCAGATGTAAAAATTACATAGCTAATAATTTGTGATAGCTTTTTTTTAATTCAGTCCACTTTTTCTAAACATTTAAGGCGTGCCATAAAATAGGTTATTAATCATTATTATATTTCAGTTTCTACTCTAATGCGGCCTAAGTACCATACCATACAATGACACCAACTTTGACTACATCTATTCAATATAGTTCTATGCATGAAACAGCCTTCTAATTTGTAACGTCAAAGCTCACGGGGTGGCATATGTTTGGTTGTCTAGAACAGTTGCGTAGCGACGCGTTTTATGTCATATGAGAAGAGATACCTGTCTCACAACAATTATATTTCAAAACCATAAATCACAGCAACTGCGAATTCTTAAAGATTGATGACTATAGTTGTGTCTAGAAACCCAACAACAAAAACAACTTTCATTACTCTTAACAATTCTATTTTACCTTATCTGACAATTCGCAGACTATCCATTTATTATTCGTGTCCCGAACTATGCGCAATCTCGCTAGACTTCACGTTGGTGAAAAGCAAAACTAATGGACTTGAAAGAAGCAGTTTTGCCAACAAAAAGTTTCATCATGTTTGCTTGGTTGGCTGGCTTGTTGTGTGTTTTTCTATGATAATAAAACTTGGACGCGGGAGAGAAAGTTGAAATTTGAAAGTATAGTAAAAGGTATTTTCGTCAAACAATCTCACTTAAAAGTGTTTCGACAACTTTAAAAGAAGTTTCATGAAACAGTTTGAAGAAGAGCAGTTCCTTCATTTGTCATTGTTGATTGTTACTTCAAGTTTTGGACGGGCCAATTACATGGCTTTTCAGTCTGGTAGATAAAGGAGTGTTCTTCTCTCTAGGATTCATTAATATCCATACAACGGTTGAGTGAGTAATAAAGGGTAGAGACGCAACGCCATCGGCAGTTTGTCTACCGCCTTCCTTATGCTGCCCAACATACTTTAGTCGGGTAGTAGAAGTTCGCCAAGCGAAGCGATGACGGAGTTTTCGGCTGTCTTCGTACATCTTCGGTGAAGTAGCCGACCAATCAGGCTCGACCATCATCGCGTCGCTTGGCGAACTTCTACTACCCAACTAAAGTATGTTAGGCAGTAAAAGGCGGTAGACAAACTGCCGATTGCGTTGCAACTCTACCCTATATTACTCACTCAATTCAACGATAATATGAAGCATTACACTACACCGTAATAACAACCCTTTAGAATCCATCCCTCTATACTAATAACGGACATCGTATGACATATATACATCCTCCTTACTGAATAATACATGAGAAGTATTGGATTTATCCTACAGAAATTTATTCGATTCGATTCCAAGTTTGCGGCTCTGAAATCTTTCTTTTGGTGGTCTCGCAATACTGTGTAGGACGTATATTATCGGTTTTGGATGCGCGTGGGGGTTGGGGGGGGGGGGGGGGGGGCGTGTATGGACGAGGGTTGTTTTTCCCGTGTGTGGCATGTGGTAAAAATGACATGACATCCATCGTACGCGTTATTTGAATGTACGTTTAGTGTAATAAAGGGTATTAGATTGATAAGAGAAGGTAAATCGCAAGGAAAGACATTTCTTGTGTAAATAGATGCAAGATGGAGCCTTATTACTCTTATTATTCACTTCCATGTTATGGGGTATTCTGGAGATTTTGGCGTACTCTCCATAATGGGAGTACCCCCTTCGCCCGCTCCTCTGCGGCCCACATTGCAAACTTAAGTCTAGGGTTAGTCTAGAGCCAAAGCCAATCATAGACCAGTAATTTAAGAAATTTACTAAAATAACACAATCGCAACAGTTTAGCCACCCCCCACCGAAAAGACACAGGAGCAAAAGACCACAACCACTGTATAGCCTACATATCAACACAGATGGCACAACTATGTTACTATACCTCCATAATCTTAAAACAAAATTTACAACTCCACTAAAAATTGTTATTTCTTATCTCGAACAAAAGAGATTGACCCATCATAAAACCAAAATCAGCATGACTGACCAGAAAATAACAATGTCATTGGAAGAAACAATTCGTCCAATTATTATAAGATGCAACAAAAACGTGTTACTCTATAAAAAAAAAATCAATAATACAAAAACATTATTAGTGCCTAGCACTCAGCAATGAAACAAGAGACAAAGTCGCAAGAACACCCGCGTCCCTGAAAGAAAGGACAGAAAGTACAGAAAGTACTTCTAAACAACAATGCGACAACAAACGATATTGTGGTCAGTATGTCTAGAGACAACGTCAACAACAATGGTTGAGATTGTTGCTTGGATACAACTCTCCTGTCTTGATGAATACTATACACAACATGGGCCTTGGACGAGCACAAAATTCCAGTCTGCAGACAATAGAATTTCTGTTTGATGATGTGGGTCCTTCTAGGCACGGTAATAACTATAGTAAGTAGAATTCTAGGCACGGTACTAGGTATATAGTAAGTAAAATTCTAGGCACGGTACTAGCTATAGTAAGTAGAATTCTAGGCACGGTACTAGCTATACTAAGTAGAATTGTAGGCACGGTACTAGTTATAATATATAGTAAGTAAAATTCTAGGCACGATACTAGCTATATAGTAAGTAGAATTCTAGGTACAGTACTAGCTATAGTAAGTAGAATTCTAGGCACGGTACTAGCTATAGAAAGTAGAATTCTAGGCACGGTACTAGCTATAGTAAGTACACTTTTAGGCACGGTACTAGCTATAGTAAGTACACTTTAAGGCACGGTACTAGCTATAGTAAATAGAATTCTAGACACGGTACTAGATATAGTAAGTATACTTTTAATAATAACTGCCAAAACATGTTTCCAGTTCAGTTGTGATGATTGAGTAATGTTTGTTACAATGGTGGAGACAGGAGCACCTCATCATATTGGCGACGTAATAAGTTACGTGAATGTTTAATGAAGCGGAGGGATCTAGTTGAACAGATTTTGAGAAATTCTAAAGAATATTTGAAAGGACAATGGTTAGACGCAGACAAATATTGGAATACGAGCAACATGTAACCCAGGATTTAGGATATAGACTGTATTGGACATCGTTTCACTTGTATATACTACGCTTTGTGTGTTTTTGCAGTTTGTGTACTACTTTGTATGTGTTTATGCTACTCCCCCCTTGTGTGCGTTTGCAAACATGTTTTCTTCCCTCGTAATTTCGGGTGTTTCTTAGCCACGGCTATCGGCACGTGGACTGTCTTTCGTCTACAACTCAAACTATGGCTTAGTGTTCATATTATGCTTGTTACAGATTATATTGTACCTGCAATACGCCCTGGGTAGATAAATATTTCCAGGGTAGTCCAAAGGCAAAGGACGTCCTCTCATTTCCTTCCCTTTCTCGTCCTACTTGTCCCACCCCTCCAAGCAGTGGTGTATTCGAACCTAGGCGGGCCTAGGCACTTTTATTTGGAGGCTAGGCTAGCCTAGGCGCTTTTTCACAGAACTGTTATTTAATTTCAAGAACCATGTAGTATTCACAATATTTATAATTGAGAAAAAATATGTTACCCTCAACGTCTTCATGTATTTCAATTCAATTCAAAAGCATTTTATTCTCAGTTCTTTAGTACATTATTGGAAAAACAGTATATATATTTATAAGTAATAAGAAGCCCACAGAAGGCAAGCCTTGAGGTTTTTTTCATTCAGGTTTAATTTCTGTAAAATCTTTTACCGGCTACTTAAAACAATCGCCATCGCCCCCCACACCGCCACCCCGTGCACACGTACATTCGACCGCCAAGGTACTTTATATTTTAGGAACGTACACCACTGCCTCCAAGTACTCCCCGACGTCATATGATCATAGTTGTCGAGTATGTCGTTAAACAACAAATACTAAATAATAAATAAATACTAGGAATGTCAACGATAATCGCATATCGATTAATATCGATAATATAGCCATATCGCGATAATCATACGATATTAAATTCTGTGCGATACCCCGATAATCGCGGCGACTTGATTTCATATTTGAATGTGGCGCCTGCTCAATGTTAGCCGAGCGACCACCGACAAGCCGTCGAGTGCTCTCCTTCGATGTAGTCGCAAGAAAACTATTCGCCACTAGTCTCCCCCCCAAACATATGACGCAATATTAAAAATTAGTGCTTATTTCATAATATTACGGCGATATATCGCGATAAAAATTGAAAATGCAATATCGAGACGATATTTTTTTGTGCCGATATCGCGATATATCGCGATAATTTTTTATTGTTGCTGCGATTATCTCGATATGGAATTTCATATCGTTTAACATTCTTTATAATATATTCTGTTCTATCCCTATGTTTGATGTAGCTGGTGGGGACTGCGGTTGTCTGCAGAAAACTATCCAACCAGTCTATAAGAAGGATACTCGCATCCATCCTGCTTCCCGAAGACGACGAGGTGAGGAAGCCAATTCACGTTATTCCGGTTGAGGAGAGGGGAGAGAAGGGGAGGGGGGCACAGTTCCTGAATATTTACACGTGAATAAACGCTCCAAAACCAATTAGTGAAGACAAGAAATGAAAAATCAAACCCAAATGGAAGGGGACAAAAAATAGTATAGAGCAAGATAATTTTTGAAATATTTGAACGATTAACGATAACTAATGATATGAATGTACTACTATAGGTCTAAACCAAAGATAGTAAGATATACCCTGGTCTAAACTGTGTCCGTGGAAAAGCTGAGAACGCCGCAGGGCATTTTTTTCACTGCATTTATAATAAGTTGTTTGTACAGCCCTGGTGCGACCGCAGTTTCCTTGAAATTGTTGGGTCCGAACTGTCAAAAAGAAATCAAATGTAATCGTTTGTATGTTGGCCCTTTGAGACAGTACAAGCATAGTAGATTTGTTATCTGTGGTTCAAGAGTACAACTTGTGTGCCGGAGAGCTGGGGTGTTAGATAATATTAAACCGTCTTGAAGATGGATGGAGGTAAGTCCTACCCTGCTAGAGTGAGGATGTCCGATGACAAATTGTGAGATGACGCGAGACGGGATCTGAATATGTGCTCATTAGGTACGAGGAGGCCTTTAGGTCCAGTCTTACAATGTCCTAATAGGGCACTAGCAACACCAAAAGACAACAATGGAACAAATGAATTGAACTGATGGACAAGCAATCAGCTGTCAAAATAATAAAATTGCAACCATAGAAATACAAACAAGTGTAGCAATAGTAACTGCTCGCCATTTAAAACTTTTAATGATAGAGAACGACTAAGTGAAAATTTTGTAGATGTATTTGTTTCCTTTTTTTGTTTTTTTTTTCCCGAAATCAGAAGAAATTATTTTTTGACAGCTTGTTGTTTGTCCATCGATTCAATTCACCTGTCTCATTGCTGCCTTTTGGTGTTGCTAGTGCCCTATAACTACTTATTCGTCGAATAGCTTGTTGTCTCCATGGCAACGACCAATCAAAACCCTTGAAATCTTCCAAATAGCTTAATTGCTACAAATAACTTTCTAATTAGGAGATTGTAATACCGGCCCTTAGGTTGGAATTCATAGTCGGCCCCTAAGTGTAGGGGCCGACTATGAATTCCAACCTTAGTCTTCTAAGTCTAGGGCTGAACCATTCAAAGGACAAGGTTTTGGTAGATCCAGTAATAATGTCAATCATCTATTTCGGTTATATCCTAACACACATGGCTTTGAGTCTTTGGTCTAGACACGAAACAAAGAGCTTTGAACGTGAAGACAGGCTCATAGCTTCTGACTTTTCTCTGAGGTTCAGCCGGGAAGGATCAACTTGAAGACGCAGAGAGATCTGATTTGGGATTCTTTTCATCTTTTCGTTTTTTTGAGCTGAAGAAACTTTTAGAATAATGTTGTTAACTTTATCTATCAAGTACGTACGCACACATACATCATTATTCGTTCTGCCTCATCGGTTGAATTTTGACGTAAAGCCATTTGAGTTTGGATTCCTTCGACTTTTGATATTAAATTTTTATACAATGCATTGGTATTCAATTTTCTATTTGCTTCTCCTTATTTCTACATCAACTTGCGTACAAAGCACAGATTTTGATACCATTCATGTTTTTAAAATAGTTATTATCTATAAGACTCCGTTTTTTGTTTCTCATCACGGTCCTTAAAGAATAAAAATGCACAATTTAAAATGTAAAGCCAAACATCCAATCAGGTAATGCATCAAACAAGTTTTCATGTAGGTAACTAACTTTTTTTTATAACTGGAAAATTTAGGGAACCGTATGAGAAACAAGGTATCCAGTTATTTTTTTTTAAATAACCTATTACAAAAATACAATTTCTCTTTGCCCACAACGCAGGTCTTTCTATGGCACGACTTCCCCAAACAGATCTTCACGTGGAAGTTCTTCTGCGATTACATGAACCCCTTCTACGGCCTCGACATGAACATCGTACGGTACAACGCGCCTCGTCCCGGAGACTTCATGCTCGCAGACGCCGTCATCCTAATCCACCGCCGGCCGAACGACGACAATACCTCCTCGGAAGAAGAAGAAGAAGAGGCGAAGAAACTGACAGACAGTTCAACAACTAGCGACAGTTCAACGACTACAGACAGTTCGACCACCGACCAAGTGGTGGCTAACTCACGCGACGGGGATTGTGTCTGAGCGGCTTACGAGACATAACACTATTGAAATAAATAACTATCGTTGTACTGAACACTGAGGACTTTGTTGGGTTCGATTTCAATAACTGTTTTAGAGGAAATTTGTAGAGGCTGCCATCCTGCAATTTGATACTACTGAAATGCTGCTGCAAATCGTCTAGTAAACCTTGCAAATCATTTCTTCACTATTATAACGCATCTACTATTGTTACCGGTAGTGTTATTTGTAAAATATCTTTGAGTAACACTGACATGCAAACTCCTCCTAGAGAGCAGCACTTTAATGGTGGCCACCTAAGCAACGAAGCACTCAATAAATTCAAAGTTGTACTGAATCGGCCTTGTTGATTCTGGCATTTGTCCGCAGGTGTTCGCACTGTCCAATCACTGATTCATATGTTTCATATTTGAAATATATAGATCTTTGATTGGTTATCGCTCACTCGTCGATGGTGTTCGAAGCCTACAGGGTTGGTTAAGTCGCTATATATTACAGTCTCCCACTGAAAATTAGTCTCGTTACTGAGTGGGTAGACTAAATAAATACGAATTTTCATTTATTTTTAATAAGAAATAATGGCATAGAATAGTGAAATTTTAACGAACAAGTTCACAACAGCCATCTAGTAGCTCCGATCGAGGTGGGTTCCTACTCGTGGTGCCCGGTGCCCGCAAAGAGGGCTCTCGTGCATATCTTTAATCACCGTACTTCTCATTCTTTAATTCATTCAGCAAGATCATGACCTTGCTTATGTACTTAACCCCTTCTTTCATATGTTTCTCTTCTCATTTTTATTCATGTCGGCCCTGTTTGCGATCTAAACGTCCTCCTAACCCCCCCCCCCCCCCTCCATGATTTTACTTCTCTTCCTGCCATAAAAACGAAAGTAAACACAAAATGCCATATTTGCCCCCAATATGGCCTCCATGCGCATAACTTGAATACTCCCTCGGTGTTGTAGTGAATGCTCTTAGTTTCCTATATACGGCTTAACAGACTTGTCTTGTTAATTATATATTGTGCATGCGGCAGTTTCACTAAGTGCTTATTCATGTTAACACTCAACCTCTGCATTAAGTGCCGACTACGCTGTTTCCACTGGAAACTAACATAAATTAATAATTAATTATAATTAATTAGAACACTGAACATATACACATTACATATAAACATATTTAATGTACCGAGATTCAGTTATATTATTATACAAGTATTAAAGTATTAACTGTATAATGTGAATTAAGAGGAATATTAAAGCTAATATTAATATTAAAATAACGTATTTTGATAATATCACAATAACGCCACACTCTATCGAAAAAGTTATTATTAATTTGTATGAGTTCAATACCAAAAGATTTATTAGTTTGTAGTAATTATAGATTGTAATTGATAATTAACTTGTTATTAAAGTTAATTAACAATAACAATTAAAATTACTGCAAACTAACAAATCTTTTTCATGTACGGTATAGAGCTCTCACGAATCCAATATGAGAGTATATTTTGTAATTTTTTCGATGTAGTGTGGCGTTATTGAGATATGATCAAAATACGTTAATTTTGCAGAGTATTAATATTGGCTGTCTTTTTTTAGCGGTAGCGGGTCGTGTGCGGGTGGTTCACTTTGCAGGTGCGGATTGATAGAAATAAGAATTTGTCAAAAATTTGTCAATATTTTTTTATTTTTTATTTATAATTTATTATTTTGTTTATTATTTACCAATTATTTTATTGATATTACAGAAAACTAAAACATTAAAGCGGGTTTTAATGAAGTGTCTATCCGTCCGGTGTCCAAGCACTGAGCCATCCATATCTGTCGGTTGGGTAGAGAGGTAAATGGTCGCCAAATCGTTTACGGTCCTCTAGTTTAAAAGGGGAACGATCCCAGCCAGCTAGCAGAGCGGGGAAGTCCGCAGACGGAGGGAGCGCCAAATAATGGTCATTTTATCACGATCAGCAGGATATGAGCCAGATAACCTATATATATATGTGTTGGACGTACACTCCGACGAGAAAACTCTGACCCTTAGCCTTGGGAGGTCGAATAAAAATAAATCGAGATGTCGACCGCAGTGACTAGCGACTAGCGAGATCCCAGAGAGTGGTTCAATAATATATATATGGGGACCTAATGTAAACATTGCGCATGTAAACGGGGCAGTCAGTGGCGTAACTAAGGGGGGGGGGGGGTTTAGGGGGTTTAAACCCCCCCCCCCCCCCCGAAACTCCATCGAGAATGATTTTACTTAGTACTACATTTACTTAATACTATATTGTAAGATCCTTAAACCACTTCCGTGTATAAAAATCGCAACAAACAACATTGTCATTATATTTATCATACCACTGCACTAAGATAAGATGTATAATTTCTTTCAATAATTCAATTATATTATTTATGTGTTCATCAAAGGCTGATCCACACAGACTTTTAAGATATACAATTTAAGGTTTAACGCGTAGTCGTAAAGTTGGATCATAGGAAACACGTACTGGCGTTCACACAATGTTTTCATTGTTGTTTTTAAAACAACGTCTTAAAACCTTATGCATTATGTCTTTAAAATCTGTGTGGACCAGATTTTATACACCTTTCGCTCGAACCAGCACGGTCTGTGAATTAAAATTTCAGTAACGTATGTGACTTGTGACCACAATGTTTCACTTTATGTTGAGATTATATTGAACAACCATAAAACATTACAAACACAATTTCTATGTAATTCTTATTTAGAACTATTAATACCCACTGTAACACTGTAACTTCAATATAATACAAACAAATGAGTAGTGGTTCGAGTAGTATTCTTTGAGTCCAAAAGGCACGAAATAATTATAGAAGTGGAAAAAATTTGCGCCTTCGGCGAAATGGCCTCCGGCGGCTGGGGCTTCGCCCCAGACCCCTTTTAGTCCCCTCATCTCACTTTTCCCTAATAACCCCCCCCCCGAAATAATTCCTAGTTACGCCACTGGGGGCAGTGACCCAGTTTCATGTGAGTAGCGAGATCCCATAGAGAGTAGTTCAATAATATAATGTGGACCTAATGTAAACATTGCGCATATAAACGGGGCAGTGACCCAGACAAGTGGACAAGTATGTAGGTAATTTTATTAACACAATGAAATCGTATCGAATTGAACTCGAAACACAAAACAGACAATTTTAGTTTATGCACGAATTCATAGTCGTCCTCTAGTCTAGACGAATGGGCACCACTCGTGACTGCTAGATTTAAATGTTTTGTCGCGTGGTATTTTATCCCAGGAAGTAAACAAATTCCTTGCCAACCACGGGCGTCTGTAGGCTTACAAACAATATCACGCACAGCTTGCAAAGACATTGGAATAGCTACCATAGTTTGACAGCGGGCGCGGCGTTCATGGCTGTTTGTCCACTCCTAGAACGAGGAACTCCCGATCTCGGCCTGTTAACATTGCTTTAAAATTTGTTTAAATTCTCCCAAATAAATCCAAATATGTCGTCCTGTAGAGAATTTAGTGCTCTTTCTTATGAATGTTTCTTTGTTCCAATCAGTGTTTACGTTTTTCAGATGTTCTTAATTATTCCAATTTGCTGGACACATTTCACACCTACATCTGTAAAACGGAAATATGTATTGGTTTATAAAAAACCATTCATAAGGAAGAGCATTAATTTTCTACAGGATGGCATATTTTGATTTTCTTTTGGGACAATTTAAAACCATTTGAAAGCAATTCAAGAGACCAAAATCGGGTGTTCCGCAAGGTCGGTGGTTGGGCGATTTTGAGGAAAGGCTGAGTTGAGGAGCACGTGAGGAACGACTATGCATTTGACCCCTAGTATATTACCCGAATAGGGCCACATCAGGTATAAATAAATAAATAACCACATTTGTCACACGCAGAAACTTATTGACCCGGAATAAAATGTTAAAATACAAACACAATTTTAAAACGGTACCTAGGTCACTTACTTTAACGGTTGTCCTCGGTCTGAGGAAGGTGCAGGAACTACACTCCGAAAATTCACCGATTTTAATATAAGGGACCGTGGTACCGTTTTAAAATTGTGTATGTGTGTATGCTAACATAAACACATTTGTATTTATTTTTAATCGTCCATCCACTTGGTTACAAAAACTGATTTACAATGGGGTAAAATATATATCTATGAATTTAGATGCATATTATATACATTTATGAATTATCAGTACAAATCGCAAGCAGTCGGCAACGTGCTTGAAATACCGTCCATGACGAAGGCTCAAGGCTCAAGGCTCAAAGCTCAAGACTCAAGGCTCAAGGCTCAAGGCTCAAGGCTCAAGGCTCAAGGCTCAAGGCAGCCCTAATTACGCCCATATATCGTGCCCGCGTGTTGCAACCAGATTTGAGGCGGTTTGGAAACCCGTGCCAATATTTGTAACACGCAGTTTTAAAATGGCGACGATTCAATTGACGAAATCAGAGATATTGTGAAATTAAGAAAGTCGCATAGTCGCATAGTCGATGAGTCGAATTCATTTTGTACCACGTTAAAAGTTTAACAAATAAATCTTTTCTTTTTGTATATAGTTTTAAAAAAAACTTTCAGGTCCAGAAAATCACTTTTTCTACAGTGTAGACTATCAAATGAATGAACTAACTCAAACAATCACAAGTGAGTAAAATAATGAACATAATTCCGTCGACCAATGAAAATGCTCACACACACGCGGAATTGAAATTACTCAACCAATCACAAGTTTAGCAAAAGAATTACTGTAATTCAATCAATGAGTCACAATAGATTCAAACTTCATACATGTGTGCAGAACTCAAAGAACGGCATGCTCACATATACCTGGACATATATATATATATTTTGTTTATGTTTTTACTATTAAATCATTGCAATTGTATAGTTTTATTTAATTCTCACCATGACCACATTCAAAACACTTTCACAAGCAACATTGCGCAGATTTCACCAACCAATCAAAATGCTTACCCCTAAACTTGACAAGGACGGAAACTTCTTCTTGAACATGATGGACGCTTCAGTTCAATTACACAAAAACAATGTAATCACACACAAAATAAGTACAGCACTGGCGACGATAATTTAACCACCACAGCAGCAACACACGGAGTCTCGAATAGCTTCGATTAATTTGTACACATTTTTCACCGGTCGTTTTTTATCGAAAGGTCGCTCATTCGTTCGCAGTCTATCTACTACCTGAGGTGAAAACATCCACGTGATGAGAACACGAAAGTAAAAATAACAAGTGTACACTTTGCCTTGATTGTGAAAAAAAATTACGTCACTGGTCGGATTGGTTGTATCATTGAGAAAACATTGATCGGTTGAGAATTAAAGTTTCGATTTTTTTTTTTTTAATGTTGCACTTGTATTGAAACAATAATGTTTTATAAGAAAGTGTCAAGTGACTCATAAACTGATTGATCTACAAGCACAACAATACTCAACAATTAATTATTTTCTTTTAAATAGGTCAATATGTCGTTGTATTTATTACACGTATTTTCTATTAACTGTAAAAACGATTACGTTTAATAATGTGCATTGTTGATCAATCGAGATTTTTTTTTTATAATTCAAAATTAATAATAAAATTGAAATTAAGTTTTATCTGTATTTGTTGAACATTTTTGTATGAGAAAATTCGGAGTTAACTACACACTTTACAGAATAATAGAAATCGTCTACTCGGAACAAGTTAAAAAAAACGAAAAAGTATCGAAATTTATGTGTATGTAATATGAATATTCATTTTCGTTTGTAAGTCACAAGAAACACAACAAATAATGTAAATCAAAAACAAATTTTTTTTAGTAAATTTGTATGACAAAAAAAATTGGCAAACGTCTGATACAGTGACCTAATTTTCTCTCAACTTCGTAAAATCGATCGATTTAGCTTAATTGTTGACAAAAGATACATTTCAAAAACACTGAGTGATAATAGTAATACACACAGACACTACACAAACACTGATGACCACGTGAACTGACCACAGGGCGTAAAACTGACCGGTCTAGCGAGCTACGGGGCTGACTGAGTTGACTTCACTGACTGAGTTATAAATAACGAAAACAGTTCCTCTGTGCAAACCGTCCACGACGCGATACAACGCGCGATCTGATTGGCCGCCCTATTAATAGTGGTTTATATAGCGGGGTTATTTTAGCTATGAACAGTCCAACAGAATTTAGGCATTCGGCCAACGGAGCAGATCCGACTTTCAGAATTACGTGGATCTCTTTTCGACGGCCGGATAATGGCAGAAACGATTAGGAAATGGGTTTTAAATGGTTTTACTAATCTTAGGACTGATTTCATTAAACTTTTTGTTAAGAGATTAGTCGCGAATCGAAGATTTGCTCCCAACAAGAATTGTGAAAATTTAAAAATATAAAAAAAAAAAAATAATAATAATAATAAAAAAACAAGGCGACCGTTATTCATGTTATATGTAATGTTTGTTGGAACCAAGGTTCTAATCTGAGCAGGATTGTAGGAACGGGAGGGGGGATGGGGAAAAACTTCCCCCAGTGGGGGGGGGGGGGTCCAGCCAGCAAGGTGGGGGTATGAGTATCGCATGCTAACTAATGTTAGGTCATCATCATTCTGTCCTACAACAGCTATCTTACTCCCAACTTTCCAAGCCCCAAAAAACTCAATACTTGATGATTCTCTTTAGTGTTCCATTTTTTTTTTTTTAGGTTTTTTGATTTTTGCACTACACAAACGACAGTATTTCATTATTCCATTCAGTCCGGTTATTTTTTCTGAAACGTTCAGAAATCACTCAAAACCCCTGATTTTAAAAAATTTTGCCTGTGGAGCAGTAGTTGGGAGGCCCCTGCTATTTTTTGCCTCGTCACTTGTCCCGCAGTCTTCATTTTGAAATATGGCAATCCTAGCTGACCCCCCCCCCCCCCCCCCCACTATAAAAATAGTTCCTACGCCCCTGAATCTGAGATTATTAAATGGGAGATAAAAAAAACATTTTGGTGAATTGGCGCATGAGTATCAAGAATCAACTATTAAATCAAAGGAAAATCAAACTGTTTTTTTTTTTTTTACAAATAATACCTTTAATGAACGATATGTGCATGCATTATTGAAAAAGCCTACCTAACATTTAGTTTGCTAAAACATAAAAACTAGACTAAACGTTTTTTGAAATATTCAAACCATAACGTTTGTCATTTTGGATACCAGTTATGTATTAATTCTTTAATTCTATGGCTTCCAAAATAGCAACCGAATAAGGATTGTAACACGTGACATTCGTGTGCGAAGTCTTTGGTTCTGGTAAAGTGTTTTAAGAATAACTCTGTCAAATAAATCTATGATTATAGAGCCTGTATTACACGGTCAAATTTTTCATTCAAGAAGTTGAATTCAATCTTGGTTCAACTTATTTGACCGTGTAATCGCCAAACTTGTATGAAAAAAATCGAGCTCAAGACTTGAATTCAATGTTGAGTTCAACTTTTTTCAATTAGCGCATGCTCTAATTTCCATCAAACTTGAAGGAAACCAACCAATCAGGATCAACCTGCACCTGCACTGGCGCACTCCAGAGGCTTCGGCCAAAACTAAACGCAAACATAACCTAAACCAACGAGGTTATATAAAGTGGTTATATAAATGAGCCTTGTTTGTACGCGATGTCATCACCAGATTACCTAAATCGGTAATAATGTAATTATACTTGTTACAATTTAGAACCCTGGGCTAGCCGTCTGAATGAACATTAAGGTTACGATTGGTTACCTAGGCTAGGCCTACCCATAGACCAGTAATATTACTGGTCTAAGGGCCTACCTAGGTTTAGTAATGTCAGTGGGCTTATGCTCAATAATGTTAGTACTATGTAGTCCTACTACTGAACTATGAATGACAATTCCTATATGTATATTATGTATATGTCAATTGCAGAGAAATAAAGTACAGATGCATGCATAGGGACCTAGGCCCTAGGCCTAGGCTTAGGCTAGGAATACGCGGGAATGGGAATAGGCCTACGGAATTCAACCAATCAGGACACAAATTACACACCTACTCAAATTGAACCGTGTAACTGGACTTTCAATGTTTCCTTCAATTATTTTCATCAAATCTTGAATTCAAGATTGAGTTCAACTTCTTGAATGCAAAATTTGACCGTGTAATACAGGCTTAAAGCTGTAAAGGATGAATTGGGAGAATAAAAATATCTTCCCCTTGAATGTCTTTGGTTCCGGTAAAGTAAAGTAAAGATAAACTAAATATAAACTTGGTGCATTGACATATCTCCTCGTTAAATGTCTTTGGTTCCGGTAAAGTAAAGTAGAGATAAACTAAAGATAAACTGGGAGGGTTGATATATATCCTCGTTCAATGTCTTTGGCTCCGGTAAAGTAAAGTAAAGATAAACTGGGTGAATTGATATATCTTCCCCTTCAATGTATTTGGTTCCAGTAAAGAAAAGTAAAGATAAACTAAAGATAAACTGGGAGAATTGATATATCTTCCCCCTCAACGTCTTTCGTTCCGGTAAAGTAAAGATAAACTAAAGATAAACTAGGAGAATTGATATATATATATATCCTCGTTCAATGTATTTGGTTCCGATTAAGTAAAGTAAAGATAAACTAAAGATAAACTGGGAGAATTGATATATCTTCCCCTTCAACGTCTTTGGTTCCGGTAAAGTAAAGATAAAACTAAAGATAAACTGGGAGAATTGTTATATATTCCCCTTCAATGTCTTTGGTTCCGGTAAAGTAAAGTAAAGTAAAGATAAACTGAAGATAAACTGGGCGAACTGATATATCTTCCCCTTCAATGTCTTTGGTTCCGGTAAAGTAAAGTAAAGAAACTAGGAGAATTGATACATCTCCTCGTTCAATGTCTTTGGTTCCGGTAAAGTCAAGTAAAGTAAAAATAAACTGAAGATAAACTGCATTGAAGAATTGATATGTCTTTGGTTCCGGTAAAGTGTTTTAACAATAATTCCGTCTGCCTCTGGTCTGCGGGGGATTGAAATAGCCGCCTCACGGTCTAATGGTATAATCAATAATGGGCGATATTCTCATTGAGAATGGGGATCAATGTTTTATCACTGCATTGCTAATGTTCTCTACCTTGCCCGACCGCAGCAAGGTCACTACTCACTTGGTACTTACTGTACTTACTGTACTTTAATTTATATTCTATCCTTGATTGGCGCTCATGAAACTAATCATAGCGTTTGGAGATTGGTTTGTGAACATTTATGATGATTAGGGGTATAAAACGGAGCAATAGCCTAATTTACACGAAGGACTCAGTAGGCTACGAGGTTGAGTGAGTTTTTCGTACTCAGTACCCATGTAATCACCTAGAAACCGGTACCGAACCGACATGGGCTCGGTCTGGCTAAATAGCTCGACCGTACCGTACGAGAACCGTACTCAGTCTTATCATGTGTGTTGATGCGAACCCAAATCGAGTTCGGTTCCATTTGGATACACTTCGTGTAAACGTTGGCATCCATGACGATTTTCAGTCTGGTTCGAAATTCGGTCAGGGGCTATATTCGCCTTGTACGATAGACAGTTACCTTGATGGATTTATTCTACCCAAGATATATTATGCGGTCTAGACTCTCGAGATTATAACGTTATACCGTAACGTAGTGTACCCCTGTCGAAAAGTACTGTATGGTTGACAACGAAATTACATCCGGAAATTTTGGAGTCACTTCTACACTAATCAAAACTGCTAAACAGTTGTCTAAAAACTTCGAACCCAACCATGTCCGGTCGCTTTCGAAATGGTGTGGTCATCCCATTCGTCGCCTGACCTTGTCCGATGTTACTTAACTTACCGGCCGGCATGCGGACTAAACCTTGATTGAACAAGATATAATACAGTAATTACTGTATAGATAATATTAAGGAACCGAAAAATATATATTTTTTGTCAGGGCAAACCCAAAAGCTGCAGAAAACTACATTTTCTTTTTTAAGGAAACTCTTTTCAAGTATTGGTAGGATCGGAACAGAATTACAATTAGCTTCCGCCAATCGATGTCCGACACGTTAAAAGAGAGCGTCGCGTTGATTCTCCTGCCATCTAGCGTCGTTTTCACAGAACCACGATCAACGTACCTCGACGGAGCTACCGGGCGTCGCACGACGCCATTTTGAAATTCGATTTTTATAACTGAAACCACGTGGCAGTGTCAAACTTTTTACCGGCGTTCTTTAACACCACACGCTCGCTTGTAGATATGTGTGTAAAAGACAAGTGTCTACATTTGATTCATAATCATTCTAATTCCGGTGAGGGAAACTTTTAAGAACAAATCAAATAACGGACGAATATACAAGAGTCAATAATTCGTGAAATTTTCTATTTTTCCTACAAAATCTGTCCTACTTTTAATGTTTCTAAAATTTCAGATTTCATTTTCATTTACACGTAATGTCGAATACAGTAAAAATTCTATATTATTTAGTAATTTTGTAAATTTTATTTTAATACGGAAATCTATATATTTATACGGAAGATGTGTGTGTGTTTGTGTTTTTGAACCACAAACACCGTTTCTTTTGAGATCAATAGTATCACTTATTGATCGACTGCAATGCTGTATGTCGCATTGACTTGCGTTTTTTTTCGTGCAATCTTCCAGACAGTCCGACCGTAGTAACCTAGGTAGACATGCGTGGTGTAAGATATAAGAAGAATAAGAAGGAGAATACTCACAATATTTGGACTCAGGGTATCACTCATGCTGATCAGTGACTTCTAGAAGGCCCCGTAACGAGCATAACGAACGACAAACACTTTTTTCTAAGTCAACAGTTTTTAAAATTTTAAATGGAATATTTCCATAACAGTTCTGGGATAAAATTTATATCTCTAGATATCTTAGCGATTGTATGTTCACATCCCTGATTCGTAAATTCAAGAAAATAAGCACTATATTTTTATCATAGTTCATTTTTGTATTTTTTTGTATATAATTTTTTTTGTTTTTTTTTTACACAGATCACAATATTTTATTAAACCCTGGATCCCGAAAACTTGTCGTCGCACATTTGTGTTCCTGTTCGATTCTCGTCACTTTTGTCGGCACCATTTTCATTCACATAGTTTTATCTGCGATGAAGGCAATTCGAGCGACTCCATCTAACTTTACGATTTTTGTACGTGAATATATTTTATGTGTTACCTCGACTATACTGAGCAAATATTTAAGCACCGTGTTTTCACCTGAAAGTTTAAAAAGACGATAAATTAAACAAGATACTTTAAACGGATTTTTATTAATCCTGACACTAGAAAATTAACTATAGTTTACACAAAAACACATCGTATTTCTTTAAATTTTACAAATAAAATATATCAAATGAATTTAGATACATTTTTGCAAATAAATTATTTATTCTTATATTAAAACGGAAAGAAACGACTATTTAAAAACTTGTTTAAAAATCTTGTACGTTAATTGGAAAACTATTGATTTTTTCACGTAACCTAATTTCGTAACACCGCAAGATTAAGTTAACAACAAAATCACTCCGCTAAATTTTATCTAAATATATTCACTAATTAATCTTATAAATATAATCTAGTAAAAGTTTAAATAAAACGTTAAATAAAGCACCTCTCGCACTCGTCGCTTACATGTTAACGTTTTCAAGTTGACTCATATCAACAAGAATAGTAATCAGGAAAACAGAACGCGCAGTAGTTCACTCCATGAACTGCAATGCGACATGTATCCAACATGTCCCGCACTTATATAGACCACCTCTAGGCCACGCCCCTCGCCCTCTGATTGGCCGGCGAGATGGTGACGTCACGCGCAGGACAGGTCACCTTAAGGCAAGGTCAAAGTTGAGGCGGAATCTGCACGGGGGAAAATTAGGGCAATTTATCTGCAAAATAATTTGAATGTTGGTGGTATTGCCCGTTGAAGAGTAATTGAAAAGAGGGACTGGGGAAATTACTTTTGAAATGTTTGTGTTGGTAACACAAAAGCTTAGAGCGAAAGGGGTTTTTAACGAGAGACGTAATGAATGGTCATGGGAAGTTATTATCCAGGGTTTCATTTGGAAATGTTTTTCTAGTCGTAAAACTTTTGCACTGTCGGGTTTATTAACTAGGAAAAATTACGTGTTTTAATAATTCATTTACTGAGTCGACTAAAATTGACAATCTCTAGACTCAGCCAATAACTTTTCTTCTCTCTCTCTTGCGTTCTCTGAAATTGATCAAAATCGAGGGGCAGCGGTAATCTTGGTCTAACTACGCACCTGAACTGAAAACTAAATTTATAACCTCAATTTTTAAGATAAATCAGAAATATAAGCTTAGTGTACTGTGCACGTAATAGAGTGAATTACCTACTGCACTAAAATACAGGGTGGATGGAAAAGTGAAACACCCTTAGACTTTTACAATATTCTATAGGAAAACAGGTAATACATTTAATTTGTTATTAGAAAAAAACATTATCTCCAAGAGGTTTTGATGAATTTTTTTTTTCTTGCGTCGACACAAAAATACTCATTTGTACCGGTTGACAAAAACATTCGTTAACCTATACTGGAAACTCACAAATATAATAGTTTTCCCAAACTTCATCTTAGAAAAAAACAATCTTTGAAAAAAATGTTGAACTTTCCCAGATTTATTTGCTCGCTAAATTTGGGACAGACCCTGAATGTAAAATGTAATATTCGGGGAATGGTAGCGCGAGAAAAGTGTACTTTCTAGTTCAAATATCAAATCAATCAAACTTGTCTTAGTATTAGAAAACTCCTTTCCTCTTTTTTATTTCATTTCATTTCATTTCATTTCATTTCATTTCATTTCATTTCATTTCATTTCATTTCATTTCATTTCATTTCATTTCATTTCATTTCATTTCATTTCATTTCATTTCATTTCATTTCATTTCATTTCATTTCATTTTTTTGAGTCTATGTCTTTCTGACGTCTTTTGCGAGTCTATGTTCAATGATATCTAAGGAAAACGAAACAAGTGACCTGAACAACATCGACGTTCAATTGCAATGTCATAATGTTACTTTTTAGTGACTGCGGATAAAACGTACAGCTCAAGACAAAGTATGATTAATTTAAAATATGTCTTCCAGCTTGATAAGTAAAATTTTGTCTTAAATTTCAAGAAGAAATTCTTCACTCTATAGAAATTATGTCTAATACTGCTGTGGCAACATAAACACCACTTTCTCCAAGAGAATTTTATGTTTTCGTGTTTGAGAATTTTTAATTAAGTTTGCTAGTTCTTTAGCTCATTTCAAGTGCATGCGATAAGTTTTTACAATGGGTTTAAGTTTTCATTCAAATTATTAGTTGAAGTTTTTATAATTAGATTTCACTTCTGGTGTTTTTTTTTTTATGTTTTGGTTTATTTTTCAAAGATATTTTGTTTGTTCCTTGTCTGGTGTAAGGTTTTAATTTCACCTGTGTGTGGCTAACTAGTTAAGTCAGACGTCTGGCCGACCATGTTCATATTAAAACATGTTTTATTATATTCAGATTTAATACAACTAATTACCTACTATAGACAATCTTTTTTTTTGGCTTCGTCGCTTTAAATTAGAGTCCCCCACTGATAATCAGTAATGTGACTGAGTGGGTAGAATGTAAATATGAATTTATTTATTTTATTTGTTTTATAAAATAGTAAAAAATGGAACTGATATCTCAATCTCCCAGGAGAAAAGAAGCCAATATTTTAAAACATGAATACCATGATTAAACTAATCACTATGCTAACGACAACAGATTTGTCAGATAAATACATGTTATAGAAGTTGTATAACATACAGGAAAATAACAGATGGCAGTAGTGCCGCCTAATGTTGGCTTAATGTTGGCATAGATATATATGAAACAATTGAAATGAAATGAAATGAAATGAAATGAAATGAAATGAAATGAAATGAAATGAAATGAAATGAAATGAAATGAAATGAAATGAAATGAAATGAAATGAAATGAAATGAAATGAAATGAAATGAAATGAAATGAAATGAAATGAAATTTAATTAAATTAAGTTAAATGAAATGAAATGAAATGGAATGAAATGAAATGAAATGAAATGAAATGAAATGAAATGAAATGAAATGAAATGAAATGAAATGAAATGAAATGAAATGAAATGAAATGAAATGAAATGAAATGAAATGAAATGAAATGAAATGAAATGAAATGAAATGAAATGAAATGAAATGAAATGAAATGAAATTAAGTTAAATGAAATGAAATGGAATTAAATGAAATGAAATGAAATTTAATGAAATGATATTAAATTAAATTAAATTATAAGAAATGAAACGAAACGAAATAAAACGAAAGAAATTGAATAAAATACATGAATTTACTATTCAGCACAATTAAACAATTTAATAAGCTATTGATCCACTGAAAGCTGTACATCTGCAGTATACCTTGTCGTCATTCAGTGCATTTCCGAGACTTGCCAAATACATCTTCTATCAGTTCATGACGTAGCCGTGGTCCAAGCAACGCACACATACAGTACGTCTAGCCTAGCGTGAGGAATGTCCCCTCCCTGGGTCTCACCCCCGACCCACTTGAGTCAGAAGACATCCCCTAAAGCCGACCTCTTCCCCGGCCAGCCGGCCGCCTGGCTGCATGCAGCAGTATTGACGCCACGATCCGGAGAAGAAGAAGAAGAAAATAACCACAATCCTGAATATATTGAACCAAATTCGTACGTATTTTTTTTCTGGCGAAGGATTCAGAAAATAAACTTTTCTAGTCACTGAAAATCATTCCTTTTGTGATGGATTCGGTAAAGAAACTTTTTCTTACTGAAAATAAGCCATGTAAGCGAAATTATTCTCGTATAGAAATAGACCAGTAAATGTTAAGTATATTTCTTCATGGTATTGAAAATCCACGAAACCTCGATATTAAAAAAAAATGGTTAAATTCGCAAATAAAATTATGTGAACTATTTTTGTGCGCCTTGCTCAATCATTTTTCACGAAAGAAGTTGCTCGTTGCTCAGTGTACATATATTTATTTATCGTTTTTCAAAGCAAACAATTTTTAAAAAATGTGTTTCTTTTCCGCCTACTATACAATTTTCAATCTATAAAACAATCTAGATTTACTGATTTAACTCATTGTTGTGATAGCGCAGAATCAACTTCTATGTTCAATTCGAACGATTTATAATTCCTACGAGTTAAAAACGCAACTTAATAATAACAATCTTTTAACTTTGGTGAGTATAATAAAAAAATGAAAGGGTGTTAAATGTTTTAAATCTCAGTTTTCTATATGTTTTTGTGTGTCTATTGGTCGCTAAAGTATCTGATATTTTGCATCCACCCTGTAAGCACGTAAATCAGCAATACATGATTCACACCAATAGCCGACACGTAACTCACTCAATAAAGCTTATTTAAAAGCTCAAATAAATCAAAGAAATTAAGCGATGTGCGTATGTACATATAATCTGCTGTAAAACATTCATTCAGGCGACGGAGAGATGAATGGGGAGAGAGAGAGAGAGAGAGAGAGAAAGAGAGAGAGAGAGAGAGAGAGAGAGAGAGAGAGAGAGAGATTGCTCTTTGGAAACCTGACGAGGAGACGCGAAGGGGTTGGTTGTGCGATCCTCCATCTGTGACGGGGGATTTGGGGATTTGGGGATTTTCTAGTGAAATGTATAATTATTATAGTACAGAAAACAATAAACTATCCTCTTCTTATTTCAATATAGCATATCATTCGAATTCTTTCGATCTTTCTTTCTTTCTTTCTTTCTTTCTTTCTTTCTTTCTTTCTTTCTTTCTTTCTTTCTTTCTTTCTTTCTTTCTTTCTTTCTTTCTTTCTTTCTTTCTTTCTTTCTTTCTTCTTTCTTTCTTTTTTTCTTTATTGTCAGTTGCTGATATACATCATGTGACCACAAGGATCCAGCATACTAATTACATAAACTAAAAACAAAAAATGCATAATTAATACAAACGGGGTTTAACAATTTCTGTGTATTATTATAGTAGGTTCTCGAATGTTCAAAATGAGTATAATTAATTTGTGACTGATAAAAGTCTATGTCCTTAAATTCAGTCATTTTGAACTGACTGAAATATTCAAATAATGATTGTATTAGTTGAAAGCTATTTAGGTGCTGTTGTAAGAGTTTGCTTGTCATGTAGTTGGCAGTGATATTTTCCCAAACATTACTTAACATTACTGGCAACAATAGTAGACGATATCTATAGAATACTAGTTTGTGGCAGCACTCACTCTATTGGCGTCAAATTGCAAGATGGCAGCGCCCACCATTTTCTTTAAACAAACGTAAGGGTGACTGCATTGTACTTCACCAAATGCATTTACATTCAATGTAGCCTCGAACCCATCAACTGCATTGAATAAAGTCTCAAACCCGGCGCCACCACCAAATTGAATAATCTACATTCAATACAAGCATTGAGCCGATCATCTACATAGACCAGTGGCGTATACACGGGGGGGGGAGGGGGGGGGACAAAACCCCCCCTTTTGCAAAGGAAACATGGAAAATGACCGTTTACATTTCAATAGACATTATCAATAGACAGTATTTCAATAGACAGATGTTTTACTTTATAATTATTGTATATTGTTGTAATGTAAACCAAAGCAATACGAAAAATATGCAAATTATTGATTGAGGTTCCTTTTATTAGCGGTGCTAGGGGAAAAATGTGTTGCCAGAAACTGAGTAACCTTGTTTAAGTTGGCCGCTGTAAAACGCACAGATTGGCACTAAAATGACCTAGACGAGAATTTTTTCGGGGGGAAAGCCCTCCGGAACCCCAATTTTGTTTCGGCTCCACTCTCTATAATATGGGTTGAAACCCACCCCCCCTTTCCCAATTCCTGGATACGCCTCTGACAGACGTAGCCTCGAACCGATCATTTACATCAAACGTAGCCTCAAACCTGGCGCCACCACAAAATTGAATAATCTACATTCAATATAGCCTTGAACCGATCATCTACATTGTACGTAGCCTCGAACCGATCATTTACATTGAACGTAGCCTCAAACCTGGTGCCACCACCAAATTCAATAATCTTTATTCAATATAGCATTGAGCCGATCATCTACATAGAACGTAGCCTCGAACCGATCATTTACATTGAACGTAGCCTCAAACCTGGCGCCACCACCAAATTCAATAATCTTCATTCAATATAGCATTGAGCCGATCATCTACATTGAACGTAGCCTCGAACCGATCATTTACATTGAACGTAGCCTCAAACCTGGCGCCACCACCAAATTTAATAATCTTCATTCAATATAGCATTGAGCCGATCATCTACATTGAACGTAGCCTCGAACCTATCAACTCCATTGTACGTAGCCTCGAACCCATCAACTCCATTAAATGTAGCCTCGAACCCGGGCGCCACCACCAATCAGAAGCGACAATCTTCTCTCGAACACTTTGAGTGATCACTGTAGATAGACAGACATAAAAACCAGATAAGCTTTCCCAGCACAAAGAGAGTAACATTCCTAGATGGGTTGGGAATAAAAAGAGTTTTACTATTCTTCGGCCAGTCATTGAGTGGGCTGACAGATTGTTACGAGTGAACTTACAGCTGGCACGCTATCGTAAATGGGGTTGAAATGAAGCGGGCAGGCATTCAACTGAGAAAATCTTTACTTTCGAATTTGTAAAATGGTTTCGGTGGACGAATTGGTTGGTTTATCTGAAATAAATTATAAGTCACAATACGAAAGAAATTGTGTTTTAATTAGGCCTGTGAAACGTTTCATTGCATAGACCAAAAAAACATGTTTTGAATAAATAAAAATTTCGAAAATATATATATTGTCCAAAAAATCAATTAGATTAAAACAGAACTCGAGGCATATTATCGATCAAGTGCATGGTTTCAATAATTAAAAGGACTGTTCACTGTTTCCAGTCACTACAGATTGTTTCACAGGTGAAAAGTAAGATAAGGTTAAGTAAGATAGTCTATGTGGTATGGTAATGTTATTGAAAATGTAGAAACAAAACTGACACCATAATATTAATAAGTATCTACCAGTGCCACCATAATACACCTTAGTAAGTATCTGTATAACTAATAAAAATAAAATTGTATTTATTGTATTTCTTAAACCAAAACCCATAATTAATAAAAAAAATCTTGAACTGCGGGAATCGAACACTGGACATTCCGCATTGTAAACATGAATAAGCCCAACAGATCGACAAGCCACATAAACCCTTTCTGCCCCAGATTAAATGTTGCAAGTTTCCATTCGACACAATAATTCGAGTTTTAAAAACCATAATTGCGTCATCTATAACTAAAACTATAGTATATATAGTCACGTAGTAGATAATATACGTCAGATACGTGTTCAGACATGCATGATAATGCTTGGAATTCTAATGTAAGTGTAAATGAAGTTCTCGCTGTTGTAATTAAGTTACCCCTACTGTAGGCGAGTGTTCAGAGTGTGTTTGTATGCGGGCGGAACGCTGTGCAAAGGTTTGCCAACACGACACGATAAATCCCACTAAAAAGTTCACCAATTATCGGCTAGGCCTAGGAACGGTTGTGGGTCACATTTACTACCCACGCTTTTCATTGGCTGAGAGAAATACTGAGTTGTATATTGTTGGGTATTTATTTATTTTATTGTAATTAAGACTAGTATAGGGCACAATGCCCTCTTTAGCACTGATGAGTGATGATTGATGAATGATAATGAGGAAGAGAAGCCTGGTACCGGCACGTAGCCTACTCCTGTCGAAAAGTATCAAGGGGACCATCGGCTTTACGTCCCATCCGAAAAGACGGTGTAACTTTGACCAGTTATAGGTTCCTCCACTAACCCGGACTGCCGAGCAGTTGACGAGAAGAACGAAGCTGTTACACAAGCTTTCAAACTCTCCAATCTGCTCTAACCAACGGTAACTATAGTGTTTCAGAGGAATGAATACTGTTGGGTGTAAACTCACTCGCTTTACACTCTCGGTGTAAGTTCGGGGAGTGGGTTGGTTCTGTTCATTTACCACCCTCGCTTTTCATTGGCTGCGAGTAATACTGCGTTGTATTATGTTGGGTGTACACTCACTCGCTTTACACTAATTCGGTGTAAGTTGGGGGAGCGGGTTTGTTCTGTTATGTATGTTGGTGCTTTGTAGCTTATCCAGGCTACGAGTCTTGTTTAGAAATTGGTACAGGCTCGTAGTATGCTATACTGAAGAAGTGGATCACATTTCTCCATATTATCCTTTTTAATTGATAGTGTAGTTGGCTGCGGTCGATTAGGTGTTGCTATAGTAAATAATACATAAATTATATAAAATTATAACACTATAGTTTTTACAAAATGTGCTTACGAAACCTGTCGAGGGGTAATTCATGCCCCTCTTCAGTAGTTGACTAAGTAGTTGACTAAGAAAAGTTGGGTTGGAATGTCTGACGGTTGATAGTATGACTTAATCCCCGTATCACCTAGTCACTGAGGATATACTCAGAAAACCTCTTCAGTGGATCGTCGGTAGCAGCATTGTACTAGCACTGATAGCACTGAGCCATCTTTATCGATTACTTTATTAAATTCGGTAAATTTTAGTTTTTAAACTGTAATTTTTAATTTCTTTGCCAATAAAGTCTATTATTTTGCTCTCAATAGTTTTCCACTTATTAATATGCAAGTAGTCACGTTCAATAAGAATTATTCTTTTCAAATACATAACCAAGATTAAAATGCCCTTCGAAATTATTTAAGAAACTTTCCGTGGCTTTATTGCACAAAAGAAACCTCTCCAGCAACAAACAATTATACCATTATTTCAAAGCGAGAAAATTCTTCGATAAGTAAATTGAAAAGATAACTTTAATGTTCGCCGAATCAACTTTCAAAAGTTGGTAATCATTAATTCAACCCGTCTTGCGTTGAAAACATAAGATCCAAAGAGTCAAGACAAATCTAATTAATAATGAAAGCACTTAGTGAAGCAGTGATGGACTTAACGCATAATATAAACACAATAAGTAACAAACTCGATTAAGAAACATAGACGCTGCTTAATTTGAGTTGTAAACTATAAGAACATGTCAACAACCACTCAGCAGTTATACTATCCTCCCAACGTTAGTAGTCGCATACCGAACTCATTTTCATGTACGCTGTTTCAACAGCCGATTCCTATAGCGTTCTTTCACACATTCGTAAATGTAGTCTTCCGCTTAGTAGAGTGAACAAGCTTCATTAGTCACGCCCACTGTACCAGGTAGCAAACGAATTTCATAATTTGTTGGATCTAATAGTGAAACGACTTACTCTACAGTTTTATGGTATGGCATCCCTGCTTCCAATGCCATCCCCAATGACATCCCCTGGTTCAAATCCCGCTTCAGGCAAAAGTTTTTTCATTTCAAATATGGATTCAATTCCATCACTTCTTGGCTTAGGAATAAACAAACGGTGACTTTGGAGCCGTCCTAGCAACGACGCACTCAATAAATTCAAAGTTGTTCTGAATCGGCCTTGTTGATTCTGGTATTTGCCCGCAGGGGTTTGCACTGTCCAATCACTGATTCAAATGTTTCATATTTGAAATATAGATCTTTGATTGGTTATCGCTCACTCGCCGATGGTGTTCGGAGCCTACAGGGTTGGTTTAGTCGCTTTAAATTAAAGTCTCCCACTGAAAATCAGTCTTGTTACTGAGTGGATAGACTATATACATACGATTTTATTTATTTATATTTATTTTATATTTCCTCCCCTGGCATTGTTGTCAGACTGTCCCGATGTTTCATCTGGCAACGCTGGTCTAGCGAGAGCGGGGTTACGGACGACGGGTGAACGGATCTCACGCTAAGACCAATGCACTACCCGTAGGCTCACTTCTAAGCCTTCTACATTAACTTAGTTTTAAATTTGCCTAAAAGTGTTTAAAGGTTGTTTGAACGTGACGTGTTAGGGAAAATATTAAGTTTTCGCGAATTTAATAAGTGGATTAGTCTAAAGTTTCTCGAGTGAAACGTACAGAACGTACAGTCGTGTGCATAAAAAATGTTCATGGCATACACTTAAAATAATTACTATACCAGTCCCAACGTATGAAGTCACATATATAGGTAGAATTCAATAGACGTCACGTGGCGGCCATTATGAGGTACACATTGCTTGTTTACATTTGTTCTGTCAATATAAGACACATAGGTTATCCAGGAAATATCACAGTTTTAAGCCGTATAGATTGATGTGTGCAGGTAAAAGTTCAAGAAAATGATAACAACAATGATAACAAATGATAATACATGCAAATGATTGTCTTCAAACAGAGTTTACGCGTTCTTATTTTGTTTTCAGTTATAATACGGAACCTTTGTTTGAAAACAGTTGATGTGCCAGTCAAAGGACATCTGCAATATTGCAACAATGAAGTGTCTGATGAACATAAATAAATGTTTACAGAGTACCTCAGTATGGCCACCGTGCGATACGGAAATGTCGTTATTGGATACTCCCTATACCGACCTCAGAATCTTATCTCCTGCCCCTTTCATGCACGATGAATCAACGGATATCAACATTTTCTTGGCGTTCTTTCACACAGTCGTAAATGTATTCTTCCGCTTAGTAGAGTGCACAAGCCTCAGGCCGTATCTCAAAGCTCCAAGTACGGACTAAAATGTTAGTCAACTATTTTCGGGAACTAAATTAACTGCTAAATGCTAATCACTAGAGCTTTGGACATGATGACTAGATGGTAGCGACACCTGTTGGAGGAAAATCTAACTGAATGCCCAGTGTGAATGGACGGTTGCATATTTTAAGATTTAAGGAAGCCGTGACACTGCTGGTTGTTGTTGTGACAACTAGGTGTGGAAATACATAACCTTTAAATCCAACGAAAAATACGAAAAATATTAATAGAGCCCACAGCATATTATTTAAATGATGCAATAAGCAATGTCTACACTGACATAAAGTCAGATATTGTAAAATAATACAATGTTTACTCACATTTGAAGTGCACCTCAGCTTTGTCTTCAACGTCCTCCATCTTTAGACGTTAGCTGTCGAATGTAGTCACCACTTTCGGTTCCTAACAGCTATCGACTAAAAGTGTAACGACTTTGAGCTTTGGTCGCCTACTTATTACGTCACTTCCTCCAAAATAGTTGACTATTTCGCCTACTAAGGAGCTTTGAGATACGGCCTCACTATGAAACTAGAGGAGTAGACAATTAAGTTGGCACTATTGGACACGATTATTTCCAATGATATTCAACAGCTATAGTAGGCTAGATGCGCAGCCTAGCAACCACAAGCGTGTCAATTAGAAGCCATCTTGAAATGGGCAAATAACACAGGCGGCAATAGGAGTCTCTAGTGCGACTTTCTGCCGCTCGCAGCGCTAGCAGTACTGAAAGGTCCAAATTAGCATGTCAATTGCCCATTTCAAAATGGCTTCAAATCGCTACGCTCGCTACTGAGTGGAAGGTTGGGGGACTGGTGATCTAGCCTACTATAGCTGTTGAATATCATTGATTATTTCATAAGTATGTGACTACCAACTTGATAAACTGTTCTATACGTTGTCATTAACCCACGTTCAAAACGCAAACTAATTGAGGTTGGTTAGTTTTTTTAAATAACAATCGGTTATCGAATTACAATAAAGGGTGTATTCACATAGGGAACGTGCAACTGACGTAACAGCCGAACAACAACAATTGAATAAATGAATTGAACTGGTGGACAAACAACAAGCTGTCAAAGTAATATGTTTGCAAATAATGATGAGAAACAATAAGTTGTAATGATAGTTACTGCTCGCCAGTTAAAATTTATCTTCAGTAATGGACAGCAACTATCTGAAAGTTTGTAAACGTTCTGAACGTTTTTTTTCCAACTTCAGAACGTCATATATATTTTTTTGACAGCTTGTTGGTCCATCGGTTCAATTCCTTTGTTTCATTGTTGTGTTTTGGTTTTGTGCGTACCCTATTGATGCCCGATTCCACCAAATGGATTTAAACTCGAGTTTAACGAAGCTAAGCTTATTTTTAAACTTAAGTTTAAACCATGGCCGATTCCACCACGTTTTATTCTCCTTCAGTTAGCTATGCCAAGTTTATTTTGTACGCGTACTCTCACTAGTGTTGCAGTTTCCTTGTACACCCTGTACCGCATATACTTCAGCGCCCCTAGCGTCGAGCACGCGTACTCTCACTTATGATAATGTTTACCTCTCTCTCAGGAATGTTTGCCCGGGGAAAACTGAGAGAAATAACTTAATTTTCTCCAGTCTACGAAAATTGGAAACTTAAATACAAAATGTCCTCTCACATCGCGCGTTGCGACGCTTTATGATCCGTGGGTAATGGAACTCGTCTCCTGAAGCTTAGACAAGTTGTTTGTAGAGTTGTTTTGTGGAAGATAGATTCCATGAGTTTGATGTCGCTTCCCGTAGTCCCCGCTCTGAGCGCCACTATCGATACTTTCCGGACTCTCTGTGCTTTCTTTTGTATCTTTTGCTCTTCAAATATACCAATAAAATTGGCAATCTTCAGGATTTTTTTATCGTTTTTCCACAGCCAGTGATACAACTACGTCTTCTTTTATTTACTGTCGATTCAATTCGATTGCAAACTAATAATTGATGTTTCGCGCAAGACTCGAGAGGAAATAGTTCTTGTTAAGTTTGTAATAAGATTTCTAGATACAAACAAAACTAGGTTCTGAAGATAATCTAATCAAACCGATAAAACAAATTGTTTCGTGTTTATTGGTTGGTTAGGTTAATACTTAATAATGACACAAAATCTCCAGATAAAGTTTTATGAAAATGATTATTCTACGACATTGTAAACGATTTAAAGTATAATCTATAGAAAATAGTTTATTTACCTTGCTTTCAACTTTCAAGTAATAATAGCAAAAAAAGTTCGAGACAGTTGAATTTGCACCAAACGCCATCTGAAACATCGTGACAATGAACTACCAATCACATGACATTGTGGCACCCGGTATGGCCGCCGTGCGCGTAAGCTACACTACATTTACACCGTTGCAGAGACTTCAGTGTGGAATTTACTAGAAAACTAATTTCTATTGTAAAAGTGTTTCCTTTTCAATATTCGTAGCTCAATGACCGTTAGTTACCTTAATTGCAATTTATATCATTTTGTTCTGGTTTATTTGTTTTTTCATTGTTTCATTGAATTATTGTTATTATTTTTAATTCAGATGTGTTACTGTGTAGTATTCTCTCATGTTTCGAGTTGAGCATCGGTAAGCTTCTTTTGACAGCTCAAATAACAACATACATTCTGTCCTCCTTTATGGCCGATGTGACGTCACGTGAATATACTCTGCTAAATCTGTGTTACATGTAACTCTAAATTGGTTTTACTTGTTGTATAAACCCCGGTTTGTTTGTTGTGGACAAAGATTACATTCTAGTCCTACGTTTACTTTTTTTCCCTAATTTAAGTCTATTTTAGTTCAACCGCAATGACACAGTACTCTATTAAAAGTGCAAAAATACCGCATACACTATAGCTTTAGAAGGTGATAAGGTGGGGAGGGAGGGGGTTGGAGGGGGGGGGGGGAGATCTTCCTTAATGGTATTTTTTTTTATTGAAAGTGGTACATGCAAATTAGATTGCGAAACGCTACTATTTTTCCCTGGCACCAACACCGGCTTCTTATATGTCACCTTTATCGTCGCCTGTCCATATTTCATGTTATACCGACGAGACATTTGGCAGGTTACCTTCACTATACTTATACATACAGACATCTTTCAAGATTGTACGACATGCAACCATTTCCAGTCGATACCTTATCACAGTGTACACGTCTCTCTCTCTGTCTGTCTGTCTATCTGTCTGTCTGTCTGTATGTCTGTCTGTCTGTCTGTCTATCTGTATGTATGTCTGTCTGTCTATCTGTATGTATGTATGTATGTCTGTCTGTCTGTCTGTCTGTCTGTCTATCTGTCTGTCTGTCTGTATGTCTGTCTCTCTCTCTGTCTGTCTATCTGTCTGTCTGTCTGTCTGTCTGTCTGTATGTCTGTCTATCTGTATGTCTGTCTGTCTGTCTGTCTGTCTGTCTGTCTGTCTGTCTGTCTGTCTGTCTGTCTGTCTGTCTGTCTGTCTGTCTGTCTGTCTGTCTGTCTGTCTGTCTGTCTGTCTGTCTGTCTGTCTGTCTGTCTGTCTGTCTGTCTGTCTGTCTGTCTGTCTGTCTGTCTGTCTGTCTGTCTGTATGTATGTATGTATGTCTGTCTGTCTGTCTGTCTGTCTGTCTGTCTGTCTGTCTGTCTGTCTGTCTGTCTGTCTGTCTGTCTGTCTGTCTGTCTGTCTGTCTGTCTGTCTGTCTGTCTGTCTGTCTGTCTGTCTGTCTGTCTGTCTGTCTGTCTGTCTGTCTGTCTGTCTGTCTGTCTGTCTGTCTGTCTGTCTGTCTGTCTGTCTGTCTGTCTGTCTGTCTGTCTGTCTGTCTGTCTGTCTGTCTGTCTGTCTGGCTGGCTGTCTGTCTGTCTGTCTGTCTGTCTGTCTGTCTGTCTGTCTGTCTGTCTGTCTGTCTGTCTGTCTGTCTGTCTGTCTGTCTCTCTCTGTCTCTCTCTGTCTGTCTAAGAGCCACTTCCAGTCGATATAACTTACGACAGTGTACATCCTCTCTATCTCTCTCTCTTGCTTTCTCCCCCCCCCCCCCCAACGTTTTCCGCGTGCACAATTGCATGTAAGGTTTACGCTGAGATTTATGTCCATGTTTGGTCGGCTATTAGCTGATTTGTTTTTACCAACGGGGTAGTCAACAGGTCAACGACCTCGCAAAATATACCCCCCCCCCCCACCCAATCACTTGACATATCGTTAAGTATGCAATGCCGGAAATGCTTTATTGCTTATACCAGAACATGCTATTACTGGATGTTGGGTGTGCGACATAAGTAAATCTAACAAAAGTAAATATTCAATTCCTGCACTTGTAAGCATTAATTTATTTTGTATTTGATGTTATTATCATATTATTTTTCTGTATTTTGTATCTTATTCTAGTATTTTTTAATTCGCTTTTTGTTCGTTTTTACGAATTTCATTAACCATTAATTTTTATTTCATTAATTTATTCCTGTATTACAAATATTTTAGTATTCTTTGTTTCTTAGATTTAGAAGGGCATCAACATTGTAATTGTAACACAAGACATAATACCGAGAGAAAATGTATTTGTAATTATTTTGATGTTGCCTAGCTTACAACATAATTCAGCTTTCAAATCTAGCAAAAAATCACGAAAAATTATTATAATATAAGAACTCACAGAATGTAATTTAAATAGTGAGAAGTGAGATGTAGATGTGAGAGAAAGAAAGATTTAAAACAAAACAGTAGCGTTAATGTATAAAAATAAACCCGTTAAAAACTATGTACTGCCAAACAAAAAAAACAAAAACAAAAAGAAACATACATTATTGCTACTGCACAAGATAAGTTTAAACGGTCATACAAGCGCCCAACAACTTTCCATCCACTGCAGCATCGTCGAGCTGCCAAATTTTTTTTTTTAGAAAATGTTCAAAGCCCGCAAAGTTATCCGACAACTCGGTTTGCTGCACAATAGTGTAATTATTCTGTAGTATAATTCGTGTTGGCGCATGGAATCAAATATGTGTTGCATCATTATGTCACCCACAATACGCTCTAGATTGGATTCGAACCATAGTTGTCAACTCAACGCTAGGCGGCAGATTCAAGAAAAGTCAAGAAAAATATAATATCATAAAAATCAAAAATTATTTTAATACATGCATGTTGTTCTAGATTATGATAATTATAAAACTGAATTTCTAAAATAATTTTTATCAGTTTGAAATTTGAGCCTGGCCTTGTCTACATACTTCAATCCTGCTCCTAATTACCGACAATGACACACGCAGCTCATTATCCATAGAAATGAAAAAAAACATGATTTTTAAATGAATTTCTAAAAGTTAAAAAAAAAAATCAAAAAGTCTGCACTACCTTTAGACTTTCTGCAAAGCGTTGTGGATTCTTATCGAAGAGGATTTCCTGCAGCGCCGATGTCGATACCAATTTTCTTTTACGCCACAAGGAAAACATCAGTATCGGTATTAAAGGAGGAGTTGCGATCGAAGCCCGGCGGAGTTGCTTTTATCCCCTGGGGGGGGGGGGGAGGGGTCGTAGGGAGGGGGGGGGGGGCTGCAGTAATGAAAACGAGTGAGGGTTTTAGCCGGCCGGCCGGGCCAGACTGTATACCCTAAGATAGAGATTTAAGATAATGCACAGTACGAGCTCACCTGATAAGAAAAGAGACCCGTAAAAGGTGCGAATGACGATAATTTCGAAATGTGTAGCAACTAAAGACGAGCAAAAATATCGATTTAATCGATCGATATTCGATATTGGAACATAATTGCGTTATCGATATTCATCTAAGTATCAAATTTGAGAATGAACGGGGCGTTTCAGATGTTTTATATCGCAAATAACGCTGGGAACTTGTGAATTACGCCTTTAAAGAATCTCTTATTGCGAATATTTAAAGACAAAAATAAATTTGTAAATAGAATTTTGGAATTTTTGCTTAAATCCAACTTAAGAAATTCTCATTTCATTTTTGTTCGATATTATCGAGCGATACGATAATTGTCCTTCATTTATCGATACCCATATTTGAAATCGATGCCCGTCCCTAGTAGAAACTATTATTTCATAAAATGAGCATAAATATCTGAACCGTAAAAATGTAATAACCACCAAACATCGAAATACGTATAAATTCTTGAGTGAATAACATCGAAATTCTTTTTTTTTATGATAAAGAAACACATCAAAAATGGAATATTACCATTTTTTCGACATATTTTTTGGAATTTGCCAGGTGAAAAACCATAGCGCTTTTGTCTGTGTCTCTCCTATTCTTACAGGTATAATGAATGATTCCATTAATAAGTCGTAAAAATACAGGATATGTGACAATAAATGACTAAAATATAACTTTTACTATCTCACGCCATGCTTGTTCGTAGCAAATTTCCAAATTACCTACTAATCAGAGACTAAGGGCGAGATGCACATATAGAATTTGTTTATGGTTGTTATGGAGATTTTTTTCTTATGGAAAATAGCATGATTGTAATAAAACAATTCCATAGCAACAAATCCTGTACCTAACTTGACACTTAACTGTGCACATGGCCTTAAACGTTTGATGAAACCGGCGCCTAAAAAGCATAGTTCCCGATCTGAGTGAGGGCCCGGGCCCCGCGAGCGTCAAGCCGGGACCAAGGTCCGTCGATCAGGTTCGGTAAACCTCAAAGTAAGGTCTTCTCATGTTCACGAAAATCGCCATTCTCGTGCCCACTACAAAAACTGGTTTATTACTGAAATCTACTAATTCATTATGCAAAATTTGATCTCACAACACTTCACTTAAGAATGTAGATAGACTACAAGTATAATTAAATTATTTCAATTAGATGTAATGTGGTTTTGACAGATCATTTCATTTGTTTTTCTGAATGATTCTCCCATTTGAATAACATGTGATTTTTAACTTTGTGGAAATGGATGGGACGACCTGCCCCCGCCAGAGGATTTGCGGACCTTGGCCGGGACAAGGTCCACTAGATCGCTTGTAGCTCCGCTAGGAGTAAATCCAGTAGACCTTGCTTTGCGGTTCGCAATTACTCCGCTAGGAGTAAATCCAGTAGACCTTGGGCCGGGACAGCTGCACGATCAATGGGGCAGTGAGTCGACTGTGCACTGCAGCGTGGAAAGTGAGTGGGTGAATCAACATGGCCGTGCAATGAGTCTAGACACACGCCCACCTAGATCCCATCAGAAGGCCCCGCCCCCCAGGACAGCTGCACGATCAATGGGGCAGTGAGTCGACTGTGCACTGCAGCGTGGAAAGTGAGTGGGTGAATCAATATGGCCGTGCAATGAGTCTAGACACGGCTACCTAGATCCCATCAGAAGGCCCCGCCCCCTAGGACAGCTGCACGATCAATGGGGCAGTGAGTCGACTGTGCACTGCAGCGTGGAAAGTGAGTGGGGGAATCAATATGGCCGTGCAATGAGTCTAGACACACGGCCACCTAGTCCGACGCGGAAACGCCGAGCGGAATCGATAAGGCAAACAGTGCGATAGAGCGGTATGTCACGATAAGACCAAATACCTTAAAGGGAAGATTACTGTACCTCGAATATTAAAACCGCGAAAAGGTCCGTATTTATACCGTGTATATTGAATATTGGATTTTATTATAATAAGACTACCAATAATAATGTTTTTACGTGAGATACCGTATTGACCATTTAAAAAGTGATAAATAAAATGCGCGAATTGTGGTTTCGTAAAAACTAAAAAACTAAATTAAAAAAAAAATATATTTTAATCATTACGGTTATTATTACTTATATAATATAAGATAATAACCAATTAATTACTAATTCCTCGTTAACGACAGAAGTATTTGAAACTGTTAATATCCACCTACCTTTCGGAATATCCTACTTGTCTCTTAAAATAGCTTTAATAATAATAATAACCTTTATTGGTTCCTGCAGCCATAGCTGTTGCCGTAAGTCACAGAATAACATACAATTTATATCAAAACAAAAATAAAAACAAATTACACTTAATACAATTTATATATAAACGAAACAAAATTAAGAATACAAATGGAGCCTAAAGATAAAAATAGACCGTCGCAATACGGCCAGAACAATTTCTTCGGTGAGACTTGATGGTAATTTGAACGTCTTCCGGAATTCCTCGAAAAAGCCCGGGATTGTACCCATATACCCATAACTCCGATATTCTTCAGATTGTAATAGGCCTTACAAATGTTTTAAAATTGTCACGAAGCTTAACAAAATATTTAATTTCCGAGAGAGTTTAATAGTTTTTCTTATTATGTCAACTAAATTTGTGTGTTCCACTAAATATTTCCCTTTTTTTAAACTATATTTAGCATTCTTACGTAAAAACTTAATATTATTGGTAGTCCTATTATAGTTATCAGTTCTTGGCGGCCATGTTTGACTCAAGCGTGATAACTAGCGCATTCTGTACGGAATATAAAGCTGTAAACGATGCTCGAAGCTAAACAATATGTGTATTCGTATTTTTGTGTACAGATAAATGAGTTAGATAGGTTTTATAAGCCAATCAGCTGTGTAAGTTGATTGTTAACATGAATGGGGAAGCGAATACAACGGGTAAGGGATATCACAGCAACAATAACAACACTTGATATGGCAAGTGTTTAGATTGGACTGTACAACATAATAATGTGTCTAGGAAAAAAAATCAAAAATCTGTTCTCTTTTTGAAAAGGCGTAGAAAAAAAAATTAATTTTTGTTTTGTTACAGTGAGTGAATTCTAAAACACAGTTCGTCGAATCCAGCTTTAAAACTCAGTGATTTTCAAAAGTCGAAACTTGTTATACCCCAAGATTTTGTTTCCAACAACGCCTCCCTCTGTTCTGTTTTAAATCTTACAGTTTCAAGTTAGATTTGACATTGTGAATTATCGTAAACTTAACAAACAATAATTGTTTTTACAGCACCTATATGCTATATTCTATAGTAATTTATATTAGTGTTAAAACGACTACATTATTTTTTATAGGTTCGACAAACTTAATTTCACAGTAAATTGACAAATAAATTCACTATTATTTATTATAGAATCATATGTTTGGGTTATTTTTCCACAGTGTTTTCATCTACGTTAAAGATGACGTTCACCAACCAAAACTCAATCACAGATATATTTTAAAGTACATTGACGATACCTATTTTTAATAGTCATTATTATTTATATTACCGTCATATTTTTTTTGTTTAATTTCCCACATGCGTTTCAAACTTAGTTATAAAGATTAACGAAATTAACTTGAACCTCAACAGAAAATTCCTCTACTCCCTAATGCCATACTGACTTGCATTAAATTGTGCTAGTGGCATGGTAACATCAGTCATGGTAGCTCATAATACACGCACCACACGCAAGCACGCTATCCTACCCGCCCAGCCCTATAAATATACATGTTTTGCTACCACAGCATTAGGTTACAACGTCAATATACAGTTGTGTACGCTTTGCAGTAATAAAACCGTGTTTTAAATTATACTGATAAGTGGCTGTAGTAATTTCGTTTTAAATAAGTTTGGTTAGCCGAACGGTTCACCAACGAAAGATAATATTCAGAACTAGGACCGTTAGTATGTTTTTAGTTCATTGAATGAATTGTTGATGTTTCACTTTCATGTCATGTTCTTTTAATTGCCTCATTGCACATTCTCTCTGGCGACGGAAATGTTTAAAATTTACTCAAATGAATTAAATGAATTCTCTCAGACCATTGGTGGTTGACTGGATATAAGCTTTCTTATTGGCCGTCTCTAAAAATACGGCTTTCTGTTTGACGGGTACAATTCAACTCCACGTGGAGTGTTTTCCGTTTTTGGCGACACGATTATTGCAGGTAAGATTTACACAAAACAAAACTTAACTGGCGGAAGATTCGTAGATCTTAAATAAATAAAATAAATAAATTCACATTAAGAGTCTACCCACTCAGTAACGAAACTGATTTTCAGTGGGAGACTTTAATTTAAAGCGACTAAACCAACCCTGTAGGCTCCGAACACCATCGAAGAGTGAGCGATAACCAATCAAAGATCGATATTTCAAATACGAAACATATGATTCAGTGATTGGACAGTGCGAACACCTGCGGACAAATGTCAGAATCAACAAGGCCGATTCAGAACAACTTTGAATTTATTGAGTGCTTCGTTGCTAGGACGGCTCCAAAGTCACCGTTTACTTATTCCTAGGCCGACATTACACGACTCAATACTTTCGTCAAACTTATTGAATTCAAGAACAAAAGCGAATCAAAAACAGTTTGGTAAAAAACTACAACCATATAGCTTCTATTAACTGATGCTTTTTTTGTCCTTGAATTCAATAAGTTTGACAAAAGTATTGAACCGTGTAATATGGGTTTTAGTCAAGAAGTAATGGAACTGAATCCTTAAAGTCGATCGATGAAGTGAACTACCCATTCAATACAACAACTAAACTATTCAAATTAAATGGACATGAAAAAAATACTTTTTTTTATTCTAAATTATGAATTTCGAGAATTATTACATGTGAGTAGCATTTAATACTGAACTTCTTGAAATTATATATTTTTATTTATTAATAAAGTATATTTATAGTTTCTAATTTGAGTAGATTTGACGTAAAATTGACACACCAACGCGAATATCTCGAAAACGGATCGCGTTCGATCATCTTTTTCAAACGTATTCATGCTAGTCATGAAGTTATCTACATTTAAGACGAAAATTTGTTACAATATATTACTTTTTAAAGGTGCTACGCAAAGTTATACGATTGAAAGTATAGGTTTTTGTTCAGTTGCAATGTATAACATAGGGAATTCCAATACATTTCAACACTCAATAAATAAAAAACTAATAGCGGTAGGTGCATATTTTTTTCTACAATATTTACAAGCTTAATCTCAACTTGCAGTACATACAATTTGAATGATTTATATTACACGTGTAGTTATCGTCGATCGACTTTAATAGAAGTTAAAAAACTTCTGCCTGAACCGGGATTTGAACCCAGGACCTTCTGAATTGGAAGCAAGGATGCTAACCACTGGACCAACGAGACCGTCTGAGCCACCAAACTTATACAAATCAAAAGACCTGTCTATCTACTTGTTGGTGGAGGTGCCGTGTAGATTCTCGCCTCGCTCAACTTCGGGCACCCTCGTACTTCTCCGGAGAATTTCTCTCATACCATCATAATGCGGATATGGAAGTCTCGTATGAAAATAACGACCGCCTTACATGAAAACTTTGCGTTCTTACGTTACAACAGCTCTACAATGGAAACTCACGTCACCGTTTCTCAATGGAAAACATGTTCATGTTGGTTGCTTTCTTGTACATTGTAGTACAGCATAGTAAGCACAACAGGAAAGTATATAACGCTATGAAACGACGGGTGACATTGACGGCTGTTGAGATATTTCTGCCCCCCCCCCCCCCCCCCCCCTAGTCGCTAGTTTTTGGGGGTGGATGAAAAAGTGTGCAATAAAGTAAATTATACCTTTGAAACATACGGTTGACAGTGTTTATATGTTTACATTAGTGAGCTACTAGAAGAATATTATACACATATGGGCGAACATATAAATAAAAATGTCCAATTATTAATGATTGATTTATCTGAAGTTAATTTTTAACTATAAACAAACTATGGTAATACGACAGTAAATTTTATATTTTCTAAATAGTATAAATATTAATCATGGATGTAGGTTTCATTAATGACCATGGCAAGAATCACAAAACATGAGTAATTTTACAATGAACAGCTCAACTGACAACAATGAAAACTACACTAAAGCTGAATGTTATACGTGTATTTATAATTTTCAATAATTTGAAATAGTTCTAAGAAAATATATTTTCGGTTCCCAATGAGTGCAACACTAATTAAAACTAAAATTTACAAAATGAGTACCTTGCAGATAGAAAAGTTGTTCACGAAAAATATCATTCATTGATGTATGGATTAGTAATTCAATGGCTTACCTCAATTGTGTGTTTGTAAAAATACCATCACAATCCAAAAATCGCGTTTCACCCCCTTCGAATCACTTCTCGCTCAGTTTATTTCGTCGAAGAAAATCATCCTTTTTCATTTTCTCATTTTCTTCCCCACGAAATGAATTCTACAACGCGCAACGGAACAAAATGCTTTTAAGATTTCATAAAGCTCAAGCAGGTCTGCGCGTCTTCGGAGCAGCTTACAAGCTCGTGTTGGAAACTTTCCCCCGCTAAATAATGATAACAAGGTAACAAGGGACAGAGGTAGAGTCGATTAAAGCCCGAGGATCGCTCATCCTAAGTGACATTTGAGACCGCTCCATGGTTGCCACTTTGCCAGGGTTGCCACTTTGCCGGGGCCGAAGCCACAGACGAGTACGCGTTAATATTAATGTAAGAGCCCGCGGGACAGATTTCATGTAGCCCTAGCGGCCTAACGCTCAACGCTAAAACAATTGGCCTTGGGGTGAGGGAGTCCTGTCTAGAGTCTACAGGTATTTCAGAATCAAGATACACAGCAGTAAAATGAAAACTCAAACGAAGTTTGACATTTAATGTTTCCTATATAGGTATATATTTTTGACTTGCTGAATTGAATTAAGTTGTTAATTACTATAGACTTAGCAAAACTTATGCAATAACAAAACGGTTCCGAACCGGTTCCGAAGTGTTCAAACTTCGGACCCGATGTCATCACTAATTCACAGTTCGAGCGGTCCTTGAGTTAAGAGGATTGGATTTGGTTGCGGCCAGAAAACCACTCGGAGCGACCGGCGTGCAGTACTTTCGTACTACTCAAACTACATGCACAAAAATACACATATTTCATTTTTTTGGGACCACACTATATAAAACTAAACTATTGTTTTACGTACGAAGAGTTTTTGTAAGATTATTGCACAGATTATTTTTTCCCGGGTACTAAACTTCCCTAAAATTTTGTATTTTTAGTAACTTTTAGACCCTGTTTAAAAATTGTTTGTGTCCGAACTAGATCGAGTTTGAACAAAACCTTTTTGTACCTATAATCACAGTATCATTGTGAGTATGGACACAAAATAAGAGCGTGATCAAAGTAATAATGTAGAAATAAGATGAGTAGTACGAATGCTCTGCAAATCACACATTTGGGTCTGGTTGCTCAACTCTGAGTTATTCGTTTGGGAAACAAGGTATACTTAAGATAAGAAAAAGATTTAGGTTAGGACCTTTTGTGAATCCAGACCGTCTCTCTCTACTAATAGATATTCCAACAGGCTCAGACGGCGAAATATTCACAAACACAAACACAAACACAAACACAAACACAAACACAAACACAAACACAAACACAAACACAAACACAAACACAAACACAAACACAAACACAAACACAAACATAACGAGCCGTCCTAGCAACGAAGCAATCAATAAATTCAAAGTTGTTCTGAATCGGCCCTGTTGATTCTGGCATTTGTCCGCAGGTGTTCGCACTGTCCAATCACTGATTCATATGTTTCGTATTTGAAATATCGATCTTTGATAGGTTATCGCTCACCCGTCGATGGTGTTCGGAGCCTACAGGGTTGGTTTAGTCACTTTAAATTAAAGTCCCCCACTGCAAATCAGTTTAGTTACTGAGTGGGTGGACTCTAAATGTGAATTTATTTATTTATTTAACGCTTTCTGATGTTGATTGTAAGTTTTAATTACATTCATCATTATTTACATTTGCCGAAATTGTTTTCGCCAGATTTATTTAAAACGCTAGAGTAATAAAACAAATAAAACTTGATTCAATATTGATTGATTGGAGTGATTTCAAAGCGGACATCGCACAAGTGATCAACACGATGCGATTCGATTTGATTCGATTCGATACTCTCGATAATCAACGCGTTCGGTCGTCGATTTAATTGGAATGCGATGGTTCGCATCAGTGAGCCAAAATAATTGAAACGTACAGTCAGAACAATAATGTTATAAACTTTGTAGATATAATATAAATAATTATTTTATACAATGGCACAAAAATGTATACAATATTTTATGCCATTGCATGTTGAATGTTTTGTGAACTAATGCAAATTTTCCCCGTTTTATTTTATGTGTATTGGCTGAAACATACAGCTACGAGCTAAAATAACAAAATCCCCATTATATTGTCTTAACTCAAAACTGTTTTGCATAAAGTAATCGTACTCGAACAGTTGTATTAAATAAACATGAAAATCAATACAGTAGCAAGCAGTAGTCTGGCTTAGTGGGGATCCTACTTATCTCTTTCCTCCAAACGTACCCCCCGACGTCATATTATGATAGTTATCGAGTACCTCGTTAAACATAAATAGTAAATTAAATTATTTAAGCATGGTGTACATTGGCATTGAAACAAATTTACAATGTACTTATTAACGATTAAGGATTATATAGTGGAATTTACCAAACTAAGAATGGGATACAGAATTAAGACACATATATGTACTAGTCCCAACATAACTCCGTCCTTTCGCATGGGACATAAAGCCGATGGTCCTCTTGGTACTTTTCGACAGTAGTAGGCTACGTGCCGGTACCAGGTTCCCCCCCTCCCTTCCTCATTATCATTCATCAATCATCACTCATCAGGTTAAAGAGGGCATTGTGCCCTACACTGGGCTTAATTACAATAAAGTAAAGTAGTAGATAAGACCTAGTAATTGGACTGTACACTGTTCCTTGTGACAGATAATAATAATTAAAAACGCAATATTTCGAACCCTGATCAGAGCTCTTCAACAGGCGAAAACACACACCTGTGTGTGTATATCACGTTTGACCTGTTCTACTATGTTTCCGTTTAAATTAGTAGTATAGTCTTATACCGACTTCAGATCCTTAAGACCCGTCTGGTCCCGGGGAAGAATAGGCCCAGAGTGACTCTGCTAGTCGTAAGAGGCGACGGAAGGAGACCCTGTCCCTTTTCCCCCCACTGTCCCACTGAATATTTCTCCTCCAACTTGGCCCTGCCCTTCTTCATTATCACCCACTCATCGTCTTGATTAGCCAAGTTGCAAAAATATAAGACGTTAAGCCCAAATATCATTCAATCAATCATATCCGTAATACCAACCATTCCACAAACGCTATTTCAACGAAAATCAACTCAGAAACTCAGCTCCACATTATGATCTGACAGGGTTACACCTACTTTACGAAAGGTTGCCATACTTAAAAAATATAAAATTTGAAAAAGTATAAAAAATATATAATATGATACATATAGGCTATAGCAAGCTTGCCAATGGGCAATGATTTCTTGCAAGAGCGCTGATGGCGTGTTGGTTGGGTCCTTCCTTGTCTAGGTCAGTCATTGACCAATGACCGTCTGACACGCTCTGTGCAGGCTGCGGTCAAACCGTGAAGCTTGATGCAACCCTCAATGAACCACATTCATTGGTTATGTCAGACGCGAGAGATGCTAACTGGGGAGGTCGTCGGTGAGCCACCGGCTTACTTACTTACCTACTTACTTGCTTACTTACTTTCTTACTTACTTACTTACTTACTGCGAAAAATTATTGTCAAGTAGGCCTATTATCAGGGGTAAGGTAAGACTCAAAACTGCGCAATATCAGACGTGATTAGTGAACTCTTTGAAACGCTTTATACCTTGTTCACACTTTGCCCACTAACAGTAGTTAGGTTATACTAACAGACGTTTAAAACGTAATGTGAACGGACGGAACGCAGTTAGCCTAACCTACGTTAAGCACTAACTTTGTTTGGGGAACGTAGTTACGGCGCTAACAACTGTACGCTTAACTTCTGTTAGTGGACAAAGTATGAACAAGATATTAGAGACTATTCAAAAAGTATGATTAACTAACAATACAATGGATTTTTTTTTAAATTAAATGTTGCAATTATTTTTCATTACGGATGTCATTCTGGATGCCAGTTAATTATTAATTCTGTATGTGGCTTTCGAAACAACCACCGTGTTGATTAAAATATTTGATACGTTTTTTAATCTCGTGGTTAGTTCTTACGAAACTACAAGTTTGGTTGGTTGGGGTATGTCTCAAGATATTATATCTAAAACTTTTCGACAGTGAGAACGGCGACTATTGTAGCCAACACATGTCAAGCGTTGTCGTTGACCCGCTGGTATATATGAGGAAGAGATCGGCTTGGAATCTTCCCTTGGAACGGTCGGTACACTTCAATCTAACCAGCCGGTAAAATACTGAAATCCCCCCACTAAACTATAAAATCTCTCTCTCTCTCTCTCTCTCTCTCTCTTTCTTTCTTTTTTTCAGAGATATATTTATAAATATTTTATTCTATATCATGTAAAATTAAGTTCCTTCCTATACTATGAATTAGGTATTTATATATATATATTCTGTTCAGATGTAAGAGAAGGCCACATGGCCTTAATCTTGCCAGATAAAATAAAACACAAATCAAATCATATCAAATCAAATCTCTCACTCTCTCTCTCTCTCTCTCTCTCTCTTGGATGGAAGATAAGGCCTAGCTGGCCTTAATCCCGCCTTCAATAAAGACCATTATCTATCTATCTATCTATCTATCTAGCTCTCTCTCTCTTGCTTGCACAACGCGAGGCAATTCAATATTCCAGAGAGGTCATATAGAAAACGCCTCCACTTGTTCCAGATAACGCAAACTAAGCTCTCTGCCTCTTGTTGTTCACCTCCATAGCAGCCGAGGCTTTCGGACGCCGTCTGTACAAATTGCCCTGGAGGTCGTTCGCCCCCCCCCCCCCCCCCCTCCTCCCCCCCCTCACCTACCCCTCATTCTAGCCGGAACAACGAAAAAGTAAGTAAGCGCAATGCTCCAAACTTTACGTGGGTGTGTGTATTGAGTTGAAGTTAGGAAACTGCTGGATGGGGATAATACTAGGGTGAGGCTGCCTTTGCTTTATAAGAAAAGGAAATAAAATACTTAGGATTTTAAAAGTAAAACATTTTCAATAATATCTATACGGTATTTTTTTAAATTTATTGGTCTAGATTTGTGTAGCTGATCACAGTAGTATACAATATATTGCTTTCAGGAGATCTTATGAATGAGATATTTTTGTAATGGGCTTCAAAATAACACATTGTTCCAGTTGTTGTTTTTGTTTTTCCATCGAGTTTTTTTAATGGGATTGTGAGTGTTATATTTATCCTTGCAATTATGTTTAGCTAATCATGTTTATTGCAATTATTATAATTCCCGTGTTACAGTGTCCGTAAATTATATAATAATAATAATAATAATAATAATAATAATAATAATAATAATAATAATAATAATAATAATAATAATAATAATAATAATAACAATAAAAAAAATAATAATAATAATAATAATAATAATTTCTAATAATAACTAATAATAACTAATTTCTGCTTACAAGAAACGAATAGGATCCATTTTAAAAACACAACTAAATGGTAAAAACAAGATCAAAGCAATTAACACTTATGCTATACCGGTCCTTACATATTCATTTGGAATTATTAACTGGACACAGACAGAACTTCATGCCCTAGAAATTCTCACCCGCACAACATTCACTAAATACAGAAGTCATCACCCTAAGTCAGCAATAGAACGAGTGACTCTACCTAGAGAAAAAGGGGGAAGAGGCTTGATAGATTTAAACAATTTATATTATAAACAAATTGAAATTCTAAGAAAGTACTTTTATACAAAATGCCCACATTCACAACTTCATAGAGCTATAGTATCGGCAGACAAGTCGCTTTCTCCCCTCAATTTAAATGACGGAAATTTAAACTTGCTTCAAAAACTAAATTCTGACACAGCAAAAGAGATCAGAATATCAGAAAAGACGTTACATAGCAGACATTATAAAGAACTTCTTAAGGATAATGTCGATAGGGTAGCATCGAACAAATGGTTAACGTCCGGGGACATTTTCAGCGAAACAGAGGGATTTATGATCGCTATTCAAGATAAAGTAATCAATACTAACAATTACAAAAAATACATACTGAAAGACGTCACAGTGCAAGATAAATGTAGAAAATGTAATATGAACGGCGAAACAATTGAACATATCGTATCTGGGTGCAAAATGCTTTGTCAAACAGATTATCTTCATAGGCATAACCAAGTTGCAAACATTGTACATCAAAAATTAGCCATGAAGTATAAACTTATAAACACAACCACTGCATATTACAAATACAAGCCTGAAAAGGTATTAGATAGTAAAGACTACAAATTATATTACGACCGGGCAGTTATAACAGACCAAACCATACATCACAATAGACCGGATATTATATTTATTGACAAGAAGAAACAAGAAACGATTTTAATTGATGTTGCCGTCCCTTTATGCCACAATGTAGAGACAACTTGGCGGGAAAAGATAAACAGATATAAGGAATTGTCTATTGAAATAAAAAGGTTGTGGAAGCAGAATAATGTAACTGTTATACCGTTAATTATATCAGCAAATGGCATTGTTCCACGTAAACTCCATGACAGTATTAAACTAATTGGTCTCCAACCGAACATATACATCGAGATGCAAAAAGCAATTATTTTGAACACGTGTAGGATAGTGCGAAAATTTTTGAACTAAGAAGAATGAAGACTTCAAGAAATTCTCCATCCCGATGGTGGTTTTCGTGGTTTCCACCGTACAAAGAGCGAATGCTGGGATGAGTACAAATCGGCCACGACCGTACATAGCATCCACAATTCGGTTTGGAAAAAATAATGTGGACAATGATATATTAAGTAGTATAGCCAAATGTGGGCATTTGAGAAGCAGAAGAAGAAGAAGAAGAAGAAGAAGAAGAACAAGAAGAAGAAGTAGAAGAAGATATATTTAGTAGTTCTAAGTAGATTTTAATAAGGTAAACACATGGAAATACTTGACATTTGTGTCCGTACAACATGTTTATGCCGGTTTTGACCGAGTTTGTATGTATTGCAACAATAAAATAATAATAATAATAATAATAATAATAATAATAATAATAATAATAATAATAATAATAATAATGCCTTTCTTTACAACAGAATACAAATTATTCCACCAGTGTAAATATAATAAAAAAAGGATTAAAAAAATCTTAGTTTGGGTATAAAAGAAGGCCTAACTGGCATTAATAACACCTAAAAAATAGACACCTCTCTCTCTCTCTACCCTACCCCCCCCCCCCCCCCCCCATGTCTGGGGTGTCCTATGTAGCGCTATAAGGTTGTCTTGGATCCTCGCCAGAATCTCGTGAGATTACATCGTTTGAATAACGGGCGCCCCTACGACTTTTAAACACAGAGTTGCTGCGGGTTTACTTTGGGGCGGAGGCGGAGGCGGAGGCGGAGGGGGGGGCGATAACGGTGGATAATGAATGCGGGAAGTAACTTGTTCTGCAGGGATAGCTGGGTTCGAGACTAAACCCGGGAAGTCTGGTTTCGAGACTGGACCCGGGAAGTCTGGTTTCGAGACTGGACCCGGGAAGTCTGGTTTCGAGACTAGAATAAATTTACAGACCAGGGAATTCTGGCTATATTTTCAGTACTTTCATATTTTTCAGAATTTTCATTGGCGTTTTTAAAATATTAATATAAGTTTTTAAATAGTAATAAATAGTAATAGTTTTACTATTAAATAGTAATAGTAAAATTGATCTTAGTTTTGGTGGCAGTTTGTAACAATAACTGTAAGTCCGTTTCGAGTATGAACATTTTTAATCTATTGCTTTCTAGGGCGATCCTTTACTTTTAAAAAATTATCACTTTACTTTGTCAAAGTAAACATATTATGCGTTATTTTCCATATTTTAGGTGATACAACATTATTATTTTAATGTATCGAAATTCAATTGTTGTCATTTCTTGTCTTGCCAATGACGTCGAACATACCCACGTCAGATTCTAAGCTTCTCATACATTATGTAAACTCTCTACAAGCTATACAGCTTATAAACTGGAAGTAAACTTTGTCTTCTCAGTGAACAATGTGAACATGTATAGGGGTATAATGCTTAGGTTAGCTCAACTTTGTTAGCTACTAGACTATAAAACTTGGAAGCTTTCTAACACAACTCGGATGAGCAAAGGAACAATTCACAACCCTCACTAGATAAGCGAAATATATATCTCCAAGCTTTGCTGCTTGCCGAATGAAAGTACAGTTCTAAAAGTGTAACTAGGGCCACAGCCAGAAGTAAACATTAGTAAGGGTGGATCCATGTAATTGTACACATGTTTACTAATATAGGAGTGCTCGGCAGTCGGAGTTTTACAGATGTATTGGTCGTCTAAAAACAATCATACGTGTTCCCATGTAAAAAAAAAAAAACTATCCAAAGAAGGAAAAAATTAACGAAATCAAATAATGTTGGCTAGTTGCTCAACAATAGACCTTTTTCAGAATTGTTCTAGGACCCCTAGATAGAGCTAATCATCATAATCAATAGAGCTAAATCGTCAATGAAAACAATGCACAACAGTGAAAAATTCACCTTAACATAACTATCAAGCACCCTTAGATAGAGCAAATCCCGGCTTTCTAGATCAATTCTGAAAATCAACTTATGGGTAATTAGCATACGTGATCGCCGGGTTGCAGTAATAACCAAATTAAACAACTTGAGAAAATTATTCAACTCAAGTTACACATTAATCAAGCTGAAGAACTCTGCATTAATATCAAAAACAAAATCATATTTATCTGCTTTACCTTGCCCCGTTGCTCAGAAGTGAAAACCACGTACATGTTAATTAAGAAAAATAATTGCAGAGCAACTAGCCCAAATTATACGATTCGTTAATTTGTCCCTTCTTTCTTTGGGGTAGGAACTTTTTTACACATATGTATCATTATTTCTCATGGATGGGAATACATATGACTTTTTTAGTTTCTAACCTGAAATACCCTTTTAATGTTTATCCAGTGTATAAGTTGAATGGTAACGTAGACCGCAACGTATGCACAATATTCGGGTTGAATGTTGAATAAACATGAGTCTATCAATCTGTATTCAATCCAGCCGAGGGGGGCTAATTGAAATTGGTAGGATAGAGCCACCCCTCCCACTGCCCCTGCGCCCTCCCCCCCCCCCCCCAACCCTCTCTCCTACACAGCATGTAGTTGGCAACATCAAACTGACCCCTGACCCCTGACCCCCAGGCGAGTCTGAACTATTAAAACCGGGCAAAATTAAAGTTTGTTTATATATTATTTAAAAAAGTATTTAGTTTCAAGATAACAAGTGGATTAACAAAATTGCAAATATTGCCATCATTAGGATTTAGGGTTGTCATTATAGGGAAACAATGTATTATTAATTCTTCAATTGGCTTCCAAAATAACAACCGTAAAGGGTTAATTTTATATGTTACGAAGCTCAATGTTAATTAGTATTTGTGAACACATATTCAATATTATGCAGCATAGTCAAGATATAAGGAATTAGTTATAATTTTGCACTGTTTTAATACTGTGACTACCCGTTTAAAATAATGTTCACAGTTTCAGAAACATTTAAACATTATTTTCACAACATCCTCAAGATCCCAGCAGCTACAACTTCACGGTAAGAATTATTGATATAGATATGTGTGAATGATTGTTTTATTAAAAATTGGGTAGAGTGTGCTGAGCCTGGAAATTCGAATGTACTTGAAAATTTACCACTACATCAATGTAATTGTAGACGTCCAGTGTAGTATAGTAAATTTAACAATACAAGTTTGTAGTTTTACCGATACTTCTAGAGACAAAGGAGTTTTGTATCAGGCTTGCATGAGTTGTTTAGAGTGTGCTAAACCTGGAAATACTGAGTAAAATAACCACTACATGGATGTTATTTTACACCTCCAATGTAGTGGTAAATTTTGCAGTACATGTTTGTATTTTTACCGATATTTCTAGAGAAAAATGAGTTTTGTATCAGGCTTGCATGAGATGGTTAGAGTGTGCATGAACCTGGAAATACTGAATGTAGGAAAATTACCACTACATGGATGTTATTTTACACCTCCAATGTAGTGGTAAATTTCGCAGTACATGTTTGTAATTTTACCGATATTTCTAGAAATAGAGGACTTTTGTATCAGGCTTGCATAAGATGGTTAGAGTATGCATGAACGTGGAAATACTCAATGTAGTAAAATTACCGCTACATGGATGTTATTTTACACCTCCAATGTAGTGGTAAATTTCGCAGTACATGTTTGTATTTTTACCGATATTTCTAGAGAAAGAGGAGTTTTGTATCAGGCTTGTATGAGATGGTTAGAGTGATGCTGAACCTGAAATAACTGTATGTAGTAAAATTACCACTACATGGATGTTATTTTACACCTCCAATGTAGTGGTAAATTTCGCAGTACATGTTTGTATTTTAACCAATATTTCTAGAGAAAGAGGAGTTTTGTATCACGCTTGCAGAAGATGGTTAGAATGTGCACGAACGTGGAAATACTCAATGTAGTAAAATTACCACTACATGGATGTTATTTTACACCTCCAATGTAGTGGTAAATTTTGCAGTACATGTTTGTAATTTTACCGATATTTCTAGAGAATGAGAAGTTTTGTATCAGGCTTGCATAAGATGGTTAGAGTGTGCATGAACGTAGAAATACTCAATGTAGTAAAATTACTACGACATGGATGTTATTTTACACCTCCAATGTAGTGGTAAATTTCGCAGTACATGTTTGTATTTTTACCGATATTACTAGAGAATGAGAAGTTTTGTATCAGGCTTGCATAAGATGGTTAGAGTGTGCATGAACGTGGAAATACTCAATATAGTAAAATTACCACTACGGGGATGTTATTTTACACCTCCAATGTAGTGGTAAATTTCGCAGTACATGTTTGTATTTTTACCGATATTTCTAGAAATATAGGACTTTTGTATCAGGCTTGCATAAGATGGTTAGAGTATGCATGAACGTGGATATACTCAATGTAGTAAAATAACCACTACATGGATGTTATTTTACACCTCCAATGTAGTGGTAAATTTCGCAGTACATGTTTGTATTTTTACCGATATTTCTAGAGAAAAAGGAGTTTTGTATCAGGCTTGTATGAGATAGTTAGAGTGATGCTGAACCTGAAAATACTGTATGTAGTAAAATTACCACTACATGGTTGTTATTTTACACCTCCAATGTAGTGGTAAATTTCGCAGTACATGTTTGTATTTTTACCGACATTTCTAGAGATAGAGGAGTTTTGTATCAGGCTTGCATGAGGTTGTTAGAGTGTGCATGAACCTGGAAATACTGAATGTAGCAAAATTACCACTACATGGATGTTATTTTACACCTCCAATGTAGTGGTAAATTTCCCAGTCCATGTTTGTATTTTTACCGACTTTTCTAGAAATAGAGGACTTTTGTATCAGGCTTACATGAGGTGGTTAGAGTGTGCATGCACGTGGAAGTACTGAATGAAGTAAAACACTACTACATGGATGTTATTTTACACTTCCAATGTAGAGGTAAATCTCGCAGTACATGTTTGTATTTTTACCGATATTTTTAGAGAAAGAGGAGTTTTGTATCAGGCTTGCATGAGGTGGTTAGAGTGTGCATGAACGTGGAAATACTGAATGTAGTAAAATTACCACTACATGGATTAGGGATGACATCGGGTAGTAAAATCTGGATTCGATTCCAGCCCCTCAAGGATTCGGGTAACCCGAATCCTAGAAGTGTTTAAATCACGTCGCTCAACATGTTATTTGAAGGCCATTGACCGCCCGTGTCAGAAGCTTCCAGCGTGCGTTTTGTCAGCAAGTGATGACGTTCGGGGAGGGGTGGGGGTAGGCCGAGAGCCAGTGGGAGCACAGGCATACCAGAACTCAATTACACCACATAAAATAGGCTTAGTCTATTTTAATCAAGCCGATAATGGATACATAATGGAGCGGGAAAGTATTTTATTTAATGGAAACAAGTCATTTTGTTTTTACCAATGTTGGCGCATTGTTAAAGCATACAACACTTCAACTAAAAATGAACCAGAACAAGATTCGAATCCTTAGAACGGATTCGGGTAATTTTTGGATTCGGGTAACCCGGATACCCGGATACCCGATGTCATCCCTAACATGGATGTTGTTTTACACCTCCAATGTAATGGTAAATTTCCCAGTCCATGTTTGTATTTTTACCGATATTTCTAGAGGAAGAGGAGTTTTGTATCAGGCTTGCATGAGGAAGTTAGAGTGTGCATGAACCTGGAAATACTGAATGTAGTAAAATTACCACTACATGGATGTAATTTTACAGATCCAATGTAGCGGTAAATTTCCCAGTCCATGTTTGTATTTTTACCGACTTTTCTAGAAATAGAGGACTTTTGTATCAGACTTGCATGGAGTGGTTAAAGTGTGCACGAACGTGGAATTGCTTAATGTAGTAAAATAACCACTACATGAATGTTATTTTACACCCCCAATGTAGTGAAATTTCGCAGTACATGTTTGTATTTTTACCGATATTTCTAGAGAAAAATGAGTTTTGTATCAGGCTTGCATGAGATGGTAAGAGTGTGCATGAACCTGGAAATACTGAATGTAGGAAAATTACCACTACATGGATGTTATTTAACACCTCCAATGTAGTGGTAAATTTTGCAGTACATGTTTGTAATTTTACCGATATTTCTAGAGAATGAGAAGTTTTGTATCAGGCTTGCATAAGATGGTTAGAGTGTGCATGAACGTAGAAATACTCAATGTAGTAAAATTACTACGACATGGATGTTATTTTACACCTCCAATGTAGTGGTAAATTTCGCAGTACATGTTTGTATTTTTACCGATATTACTAGAGAATGAGAAGTTTTGTATCAGGCTTGCATAAGATGGTTAGAGTGTGCATGAACGTGGAAATACTCAATATAGTAAAATTACCACTACGTGGATGTTATTTTACACCTCCAATGTAGTGGTAAATTTCGCAGTACATGTTTGTATTTTTACCGATATTTCTAGAAATAGAGGACTTTTGTATCAGGCTTGCATAAGATGGTTAGAGTATGCATGAACGTGGAAATACTCAATGTAGTAAAATTACCACTACATGGATGTTATTTTACACCTCCAATGTAGTGGTAAATTTCGCAGTACATGTTTGTATTTTTACCGATATTTCTAGAGAAAGAGGAGTTTTGTATCAGGCTTGTATGAGATGGTTAGAGTGATGCTGAACCTGAAAATACTGTATGTAGTAAAATTACCACTACATGGTTGTTATTTTACACCTCCAATGTAGTGGTAAATTTCGCAGTACATGTTTGTATTTTTACCGACATTTCTAGAGATAGAGGAGTTTTGTATCAGGCTTGCATGAGGTTGTTAGAGTGTGCATGAACCTGGAAATACTGAATGTAGCAAAATTACCACTACATGGATGTTATTTTACACCTCCAATGTAGTGGTAAATTTCCCAGTCCATGTTTGTATTTTTACCGACTTTTCTAGAAATAGAGGACTTTTGTATCAGGCTTGCATGGAGTGGTTAGAGTGTGCACGAACGTGGAATTACTTAATGTAGTAAAATTACCACAACATGCATGTTATTTTACACCTCCAATGTAGTGGTAAATTTCGCAGTACATGTTTGTATTTTTACCGAAATTTCTAGAGATAGAGGAGTTTTGGATCAGGCTTGCATGAGATGGTTTGAGTGATGCTGAACCTGAAAATACTGTATGTAGCAAAATTACCACTACATGGATGTTATTTTACACCTCCAATGTAGTGGTAAATTTCCCAGTCCATGTTTGTATTTTTACCGACTTTTCTAGAAATAGAGGACTTTTGTATCTGGCTTACATGAGGTGGTTAGAGTGTGCATGCACGTGGAAGTACTGAATGAAGTAAAATTACTACTACATGGATGTTATTTTACACTTCCAATGTAGAGGTAAATCTCGCAGTACATGTTTGTATTTTTACCGATATTTTTAGAGAAAGAGGAGTTTTGTATCAGGCTTGCATGAGGTGGTTAGAGTGTGCATGAACGTGGAAATACTGAATGTAGTAAAATTACCACTACATGGAATATGGATGTTGTTTTACACCTCCAATGTAATGGTTAATTTCCCAGTCCATGTTTGTATTTTTACCGATATTTCTAGAGGAAGAGGAGTTTTGTATCAGGCTTGCATGAGGAAGTTAGAGTGTGCATGAACCTGGAAATACTGAATGTAGTAAAATTACCACAACATGGATGTAATTTTACAGCTCCAATGTAGCGGTAAATTTCCCAGTCCATGTTTGTATTTTTACCGACTTTTCTAGAAATAGAGGACTTTTGTATCAGGCTTGCATGGAGTGGTTAAAGTGTGCACGAACGTGGAATTGCTTAATGTAGTAAAATAACCACTACATGGATGTTATTTTACACCCCCAATGTAGTGAAATTTCGCAGTACATGTTTGTATTTTTACCGATATTTCTAGAGAAAAATGAGTTTTGATTCAGGCTTGCATGAGATGGTAAGAGTGTGCATGAACCTGGAAATACTGAATGTAGGAAAATTACCACTACATGGATGTTATTTTACACCTCCAATGTAGTGGTAAATTTTGCAGTACATGTTTGTAATTTTACCGATATTTCTAGAGAATGAGAAGTTTTGTATCAGGCTTGCATAAGATGGTTAGAGTGTGCATGAACGAAGAAATACTCAATGTAGTAAAATTACTACGACATGGATGTTATTTTACACCTCCAATGTAGTGGTAAATTTCGCAGTACATGTTTGTATTTTTACCGATATTACTAGAGAATGAGAAGTTTTGTATCAGGCTTGCATAAGATGGTTAGAGTGTGCATGAACGTGGAAATACTCAATATAGTAAAATTACCACTACGTGGATGTTATTTTACACCTCCAATGTAGTGGTAAATTTCGCAGTACATGTTTGTATTTTTACCGATATTTCTAGAAATAGAGGACTTTTGTATCAGGCTTGCATAAGATGATTAGAGTATGCATGAACGTGGAAATACTCAATGTTGTAAAATTACCACTACATGGATGTTATTTTACACCTCCAATGTAGTGGTAAATTTCGCAGTACATGTTTGTATTTTTACCGATATTTCTAGAGAAAGAGGAGTTTTGTATCAGGCTTGTATGAGATGGTTAGAGTGATGCATGAACGTGGAAATACTCAATGTAGTAAAATTACCACTACATGGATGTTATTTAACACCTCCAATGTAGTGGTAAATTTCGCAGTACATGTTTGTATTTTTACCGATATTTCTAGAGAAAGAGGAGTTTTGTATCAGGCTTGTATGAGATGGTTAGAGTGATGCTGAACCTGAAAATACTGTATGTAGTAAAATTACCACTACATGGATGTTATTTTACACCTCCAATGTAGTGGTAAATTTCGCAGTACATGTTTGAATTTTAACCGATATTTCTAGAGAAAGAGGAGTTTTGTATCACGCTTGCAGAAGATGGTTAGAATGTGCACGAACGTGGAAATACTCAATGTAGTAAAATTACCACTACATGGATGTTATTTTACACCTCCAATGTAGTGGTAAATTTCGCAGTACATGTTTGTATTTTTACCGACATTTCTAGAGATAGAGGAGTTTTGTATCAGGCTTGCATGAGGTTGTTAGAGTGTGCATGAACCTGGAAATACTGAATGTAGAAAAATTACCACAACATGGATGTTATTTTACACCTCCAATGTAGTGGTAAATTTCCCAGTCCATGTTTGTGTTTTTACCGACTTTTCTAGAAATAGAGGACTTTTGTATCAGGCTTACATGAGGTGGTTAGAGTGTGCATGCACGTGGAAGTACTGAATGAAGTAAAATTACTACTACATGGATGTTATTTTACACTGCCAATGTAGAGGTAAATCTCGCAGTACATGTTTGTATTTTTACCGATATTTTTAGAGAAAGAGGAGTTTTGTATCAGGCTTGCATGAGGTGGTTAGAGTGTGCATGAACGTGGAAATACTGAATGTAGTAAAAATACCACTACATGGATGTTGTTTTACACCTCCAATGTAATGGTAAATTTCCCAGTCCATGTTTGTATTTTTACCGATATTTCTAGAGGAAGAGGAGTTTTGTATCAGGCTTGCATGAGGTGGTTAGAGTGTGCATGAACCTGGAAATACTGAATGTAGTAAAATTACCACTACATGGATGTAATTTTACAGCTCCAATGTAGCGGTAAATTTCCCAGTCCATAATTGTATTTTTACCGACTTTTCTAGAAATAGAGGACTTTTGTATCAGGCTTGCATGGAGTGGTTAGAGTGTGCACGAACGTGGAATAACTTAATGTAGTAAAATTACCACTACATGCATGTTATTTTACACCTCCAATGTAGTGGTAAATTTCGCAGTACATGTTTGTATTTTTACCGACATTTCTAGAGATAGAGGAGTTTTGGATCAGGCTTGCATGAGATGGTTTGAGTGATGCTGAACCTGAAAATACTGTATGTAGCAAAATTACCACTACATGGATGTTATTTTACACCTCCAATGTAGTGGTAAATTTCCCAGTCCATGTTTGTATTTTTACCGACTTTTCTAGAAATAGAGGACTTTTGTATCAGGCTTACATGAGGTGGTTAGAGTGTGCATGCACGTGGAAGTACTGAATGAAGTAAAATTACTACTACATGGATGTTATTTTACACTTCTAGTGTAGAGGTAAATCTCGCAGTACATGTTTCTATTTTTACCGATATTTTTAGAGAAAGAGGAGTTTTGCATCAGGCTTGCATGAGGTGGTTAGAGTGTGCATGAACGTAAAAATACTGAATGTAGTAAAATTACCACTACATGGATGTTGTTTTACACCTCCAATGTAATGGTAAATTTCCCAGTCCATGTTTGTATTTTTACCGATATTTCTAGAGGAAGAGGAGTTTTGTATCAGGCTTGCATGAGGTGGTTAGAGTGTGCATGAACCTGGAAATACTGAATGTAGGAAAATTACCACTACATGGATGTAATTTTACAGCTCCAATGTAGCGGTAAATTTCCCAGTCCATGCTTGTATTTTTACCGACTTTTCTAGAAAAAGAGGACTTTTGTATCAGGCTTGCATGGAGTGGTTAGAGTGTGCACGAACGTGGAATTACTTAATGTAGTAAAATAACCACTACATAGATGTTATTTTACACCTCCAATGTAGTGAAATTTCGCAGTACATGTTTGTATTTTTATCGATATTTCTAGAGAAAAATGAGTTTTGTTTCAGGCTTGCATGAGATGGTTAGAGTGTGCATGAACCTGGAAATACTAAATGTAGGAAAATTACCACTACATGGATGTTTTTTTACACCTCCAATGTAGTGGTAAATTTTGCAGTACATGTTTGTAATTTAACCGATATTTCTAGAGAATGAGAAGTTTTGTAACAGGCTTGCATAAGATGGTTAGAGTGTGCATGAACGTAGAAATACTCAATGTAGTAAAATAACTACGACATGGATGTTATTTTACACCTCCAATGTAGTGGTAAATTTCGCAGTACATGTTTGTATTTTTACCGATATTACTAGAGAATGAGAAAGTTTTGTATCAGGCTTGCATAAGATGGTTAGAGTGTGCATGAACGTGGAAATACTCAATATAGTAAAATTACCACTACGTGGATGTTATTTTACACCTCCAATGTAGTGGTAAATTTCGCAGTACATGTTTGTATTTTTACCGATATTTCTAGAAATAGAGGACTTTTGTATCAGGCTTGTATAAGATGGTTAGAGTATGCATGAACGTGGAAATACTCAATGTAGTAAAATTACCACTACATGGATGTTATTTTACACCTCCAATGTAGTGGTAAATTTCGCAGTACATGTTTGTATTTTTACCGATAATTCTAGAGAAAGAGGAGTTTTGTATCAGGCTTGTATGAGATGGTTAGAGTGATGCTGAACCTGAAAATACTATATGTAGTAGAATAACCACTACATGGATGTTATTTTACACCTCCAATGTAGTGGTAAATTTCGCAGTACATGTTTGTATTTTAACCGATATTTCTAGAGAAAGAGGAGTTTTGTATCACGCTTGCAGAAGATGGTTAGAATGTGCACGAACGTGGAAATACTCAATGTAGTAAAATAACCACTAAATGGATGTTATTTTACACCTTCAATGTAGTGGTAAATTTTGCAGTACATGTTTGTATTTTTACCGACATTTCTAGAGATAGAGGAGTTTTGTATCAGGCTTGCATGAGGTTGTTAGAGTGTGCATGAACCTGGAAATACTGAATGTAGCAAAATTACCACTACATGGATGTTATTTTACACCTCCAATGTAGTGGTAAATTTCCCAGTCCATGTTTGTATTTTTACCGACTTTTCTAGAAATAGAGGACTTTTGTATCAGGCTTACATGAGGTGGTTAGAGTGTGCATGCACGTGGAAGTACTGAATGAAGTAAAAATTACTACTACATGGATGTTATTTACACTTCCAATGTAGAGGTAAATCTCGCAGTACATGTTTGTATTTTTACCGATATTTTTAGAGAAAGAGGAGTTTTGTATCAGGCTTGCATGAGGTGGTTAGAGTGTGCATGAACGTGGAAATACTGAATGTAGTAAAATTACCACTACATGGATGTTGTTTTACACCTCCAATGTAATGGTAAATTTCCCAGTCCATGTTTGTATTTTTACCGATATTTCTAGAGGAAGAGGAGTTTTGTATCAGGCTTGCATGAGGTGGTTAGAGTGTGCATGAACCTGGAAATACTGAATGTAGTAAAATTACCACTACATGGAGGTAATTTTACAGCTCCAATGTAGCGGTAAATTTACCAGTCCATGTTTGTATTTTTACCGACTTTTCTAGAAATAGAGGACTTTTGTATCAGGCTTGCATGGAGTGGTTAGAGTGTGCACGAACATGGAATTACTTAATGTAGTAAAATTACCACTACATGCATGTTATTTTACACCTCCAATGTAGTGGTAAATTTCGCAGTACATGTTTGTATTTTTACCGACATTTCTAGAGATAGAGGAGTTTTGGATCAGGCTTGCATGAGATGGTTTGAGTGATGCTGAACCTGAAAATACTGTATATAGCAAAATTACCACTACATGGATGTTATTTTACACCTCCAATGTAGTGGTAAATTTCCCAGTCCATGTTTGTATTTTTACCGACTTTTCTAGAAATAGAGGACTTTTGTATCAGGCTTACATGAGGTGGTTAGAGTGTGCATGCACGTGGAAGTACTGAATGAAGTAAAATTACTACTACATGGATCTTATTTTACACTTCCAATGTAGAGGTAAATCTCGCAGTACATGTTTGTATTTTTACCGATATTTTTAGAGAAAGAGGAGTTTTGTATCAGGCTTGCATGAGGTGGTACGAGTGTGCATGAACGTGGAAATACTGAATGTAGTAAATATACCAGAACATGGTTGTTGTTTTACACCTCCAATGTAATGGAAAATTTCCCAGTCCATGTTTGTATTTTTACCGATATTTCTAGAGGAAGAGGAGTTTTGTATCAGGCTTGCATGAGGTGGTTAGAGTGTGCATGAACCTGGAAATACTGAATGTAGTAAAATTACCACTACATGGATGTAAATTTACAGCTCCAATGTAGCGGTAAATTTCCCAGTCCATGTTTGTATTTTTACCGACTTTTCTAGAAATAGAGGACTTTTGTATCAGGCTTGCATGGAGTGGTTAGAGTGTGCACGAACGTGGAATTACTTAATGTAGTAAAATTACCACTACATGCATGTTATTTTACACCTCCAATGTGGTGGTAGATTTCGCAGTACATGTTTGTATTTTTACCGACATTTCTAGAGATAGAGGAGTTTTGGATCAGGCTTGCATGAGATGGTTAGAGTGATGCTGAACCTGAAAATACTGTATGTAGTAAAATTACCACTACATGGATGTTATTTTGCACCTCCAATGAAGTGATAAATTTCCCATTCCATGATTGTATTTTTACCGATATTTCTAGAAATAGAGGACTTTTGTATCAGGCTTGCATGAGGTGGTTATAGTGTGCATGAACGTGGAAGTACTGAATGAAGTAAAATTACTACTGCATGGATGTTATTTAACACCTCCAATGTAGGGGTAAATTTCGCAGTCCATGTTTGTATTTTTACCGATATTTCTAGAGAAAGAGGAGTTTTGTATCAGGCTTGCATGAGATGGTTAGAGTGATGCTGAACCTGAAAATACTGTATGTAGTAAAATTACCACTACATGGATGTTATTTTACACCCCCAATGTAGGGGTAAGTTTCGCAGTCCATGTTTGTATTTTTACCGATATTTCTAGAGAAAGAGGAGTTTTGTATCAGGCTTGCATGAGATGGTTAGAGTGATGCTGAACCTGAAAATACTGTATGTAGTAAAATTACCACAACATGGATGTAATTTTACACCTCCAATGTAGTGGTAAATTTCGTAGTACATGTGTGTATTTTTACCGATATTTTTAGAGAATGAGAAGTTTTGTATCAGGCTTGTATAAGATGGTTGGAGTGTGCATGAACGTAAAAATACTGAATGTAGTAAAATTACCATCATGTATGTTATTTTACACCTCCAATGTAGGGGTAAATTTCGCAGTCCATGTTTGTATTTTTACCGATATTTCTAGAGAAAGAGGAGTTTTGTATCAGGCTTGCATATGATTGTAAGAGTGTGCACGAACGTGGAATTACTCAATGTAGTAAAATTACCACTACATGGATGTTATTTTACACCTTCAATGTAGTAGTAAATTTCCCAGTCCATGTTTGTATTTTTACCGATATTTCTAGAGAATGAGAAGTTTTGTATCAGGCTTGTTTAAGATGGTTAGAGTGTGCATGAACGTGGAAATACTGAATGTAGTAAAATTACCACTACATGGATGTAATTTTACAGCTCCAATGTAGCGGTAACTTTCCCAGTCCATGTTTGTATTTTTACCGACTTTTCTAGAAATAGAGGACTTTTGTATCAGGCTTGCATGGAGTGGTTAAAGTGTGCACGAACGTGGAATTGCTTAATGTAGTAAAATAACCACTACATGGATGTTATTTTACACCCCCAATGTAGTGAAATTTCGCAGTACATGTTTGTATTTTTACCGATATTTCTAGAGAAAAATGAGTTTTGTATCAGGCTTGCATGAGATGGTAAGAGTGTGCATGAACCTGGAAATACTGAATGTAGGAAAATTACCACTACATGGATGTTATTTTACACCTCCAATGTAGTGGTAAACTTTGCAGTACATGTTTGTATTTTTACCGACATTTCTAGAGATAGAGGAGTTTTGTATCAGGCTTGCATGAGGTTGTTAGAGTGTGCATGAACCTGGAAATACTGAATGTAGAAAAATTACCACAACATGGATGTTATTTTACACCTCCAATGTAGTGGTAAATTTCCCAGTCCATGTTTGTGTTTTTACCGACTTTTCTAGAAATAGAGGACTTTTGTATCAGGCTTACATGAGGTGGTTAGAGTGTGCATGCACGTGGAAGTACTGAATGAAGTAAAATTACTACTACATGGATGTTATTTTACACTGCCAATGTAGAGGTAAATCTCGCAGTACATGTTTGTATTTTTACCGATATTTTTAGAGAAAGAGGAGTTTTGTATCAGGCTTGCATGAGGTGGTTAGAGTGTGCATGAACGTGGAAATACTGAATGTAGTAAAAATACCACTACATGGATGTTGTTTTACACCTCCAATGTAATGGTAAATTTCCCAGTCCATGTTTGTATTTTTACCGATATTTCTAGAGGAAGAGGAGTTTTGTATCAGGCTTGCATGAGGTGGTTAGAGTGTGCATGAACCTGGAAATACTGAATGTAGTAAAATTACCACTACATGGATGTAATAATACAGCTCCAATGTAGCGGTAAATTTCCCAGTCCATAATTGTATTTTTACCGACTTTTCTAGAAATAGAGGACTTTTGTATCAGGCTTGCATGGAGTGGTTAGAGTGTGCACGAACGTGGAATAACTTAATGTAGTAAAATTACCACTACATGCATGTTATTTTACACCTCCAATGTAGTGGTAAATTTCGCAGTACATGTTTGTATTTTTACCGACATTTCTAGAGATAGAGGAGTTTTGGATCAGGCTTGCATGAGATGGTTTGAGTGATGCTGAACCTGAAAATACTGTATGTAGCAAAATTACCACTACATGGATGTTATTTTACACCTCCAATGTAGTGGTAAATTTCCCAGTCCATGTTTGTATTTTTACCGACTTTTCTAGAAATAGAGGACTTTTGTATCAGGCTTACATGAGGTGGTTAGAGTGTGCATGCACGTGGAAGTACTGAATGAAGTAAAATTACTACTACATGGATGTTATTTTACACTTCTAGTGTAGAGGTAAATCTCGCAGTACATGTTTCTATTTTTACCGATATTTTTAGAGAAAGAGGAGTTTTGCATCAGGCTTGCATGAGGTGGTTAGAGTGTGCATGAACGTAAAAATACTGAATGTAGTAAAATTACCACTACATGGATGTTGTTTTACACCTCCAATGTAATGGTAAATTTCCCAGTCCATGTTTGTATTTTTACCGATATTTCTAGAGGAAGAGGAGTTTTGTATCAGGCTTGCATGAGGTGGTTAGAGTGTGCATGAACCTGGAAATACTGAATGTAGGAAAATTACCACTACATGGATGTAATTTTACAGCTCCAATGTAGCGGTAAATTTCCCAGTCCATGCTTGTATTTTTACCGACTTTTCTAGAAATAGAGGACTTTTGTATCAGGCTTGCATGGAGTGGTTAGAGTGTGCACGAACGTGGAATTACTTAATGTAGTAAAATAACCACTACATAGATGTTATTTTACACCTCCAATGTAGTGAAATTTCGCAGTACATGTTTGTATTTTTATCGATATTTCTAGAGAAAAATGAGTTTTGTTTCAGGCTTGCATGAGATGGTTAGAGTGTGCATGAACCTGGAAATACTAAATGTACGAAAATTACCACTACATGGATGTTTTTTTACACCTCCAATGTAGTGGTAAATTTTGCAGTACATGTTTGTAATTTAACCGATATTTCTAGAGAATGAGAAGTTTTGTAACAGGCTTGCATAAGATGGTTAGAGTGTGCATGAACGTAGAAATACTCAATGTAGTAAAATAACTACGACATGGATGTTATTTTACACCTCCAATGTAGTGGTAAATTTCGCAGTACATGTTTGTATTTTTACCGATATTACTAGAGAATGAGAAAGTTTTGTATCAGGCTTGCATAAGATGGTTAGAGTGTGCATGAACGTGGAAATACTCAATATAGTAAAATTACCACTACGTGGATGTTATTTTACACCTCCAATGTAGTGGTAAATTTCGCAGTACATGTTTGTATTTTTACCGATATTTCTAGAAATAGAGGACTTTTGTATCAGGCTTGTATAAGATGGTTAGAGTATGCATGAACGTGGAAATACTCAATGTAGTAAAATTACCACTACATGGATGTTATTTTACACCTCCAATGTAGTGGTAAATTTCGCAGTACATGTTTGTATTTTTACCGATAATTCTAGAGAAAGAGGAGTTTTGTATCAGGCTTGTATGAGATGGTTAGAGTGATGCTGAACCTGAAAATACTATATGTAGTAGAATAACCACTACATGGATGTTATTTTACACCTCCAATGTAGTGGTAAATTTCGCAGTACATGTTTGTATTTTAACCGATATTTCTAGAGAAAGAGGAGTTTTGTATCACGCTTGCAGAAGATGGTTAGAATGTGCACGAACGTGGAAATACTCAATGTAGTAAAATAACCACTACATGGATGTTATTTTACACCTTCAATGTAGTGGTAAATTTTGCAGTACATGTTTGTATTTTTACCGACATTTCTAGAGATAGAGGAGTTTTGTATCAGGCTTGCATGAGGTTGTTAGAGTGTGCATGAACCTGGAAATACTGAATGTAGCAAAATTACCACTACATGGATGTTATTTTACACCTCCAATGTAGTGGTAAATTTCCCAGTCCATGTTTGTATTTTTACCGACTTTTCTAGAAATAGAGGACTTTTGTATCAGGCTTACATGAGGTGGTTAGAGTGTGCATGCACGTGGAAGTACTGAATGAAGTAAAATTACTACTACATGGATGTTATTTTACACTTCCAATGTAGAGGTAAATCTCGCAGTACATGTTTGTATTTTTACCGATATTTTTAGAGAAAGAGGAGTTTTGTATCAGGCTTGCATGAGGTGGTTAGAGTGTGCATGAACGTGGAAATACTGAATGTAGTAAAATTACCACTACATGGATGTTGTTTTACACCTCCAATGTAATGGTAAATTTCCCAGTCCATGTTTGTATTTTTACCGATATTTCTAGAGGAAGAGGAGTTTTGTATCAGGCTTGCATGAGGTGGTTAGAGTGTGCATGAACCTGGAAATACTGAATGTAGTAAAATTACCACTACATGGAGGTAATTTTACAGCTCCAATGTAGCGGTAAATTTACCAGTCCATGTTTGTATTTTTACCGACTTTTCTAGAAATAGAGGACTTTTGTATCAGGCTTGCATGGAGTGGTTAGAGTGTGCACGAACATGGAATTACTTAATGTAGTAAAATTACCACTACATGCATGTTATTTTACACCTCCAATGTAGTGGTAAATTTCGCAGTACATGTTTGTATTTTTACCGACATTTCTAGAGATAGAGGAGTTTTGGATCAGGCTTGCATGAGATGGTTTGAGTGATGCTGAACCTGAAAATACTGTATATAGCAAAATTACCACTACATGGATGTTATTTTACACCTCCAATGTAGTGGTAAATTTCCCAGTCCATGTTTGTATTTTTACCGACTTTTCTAGAAATAGAGGACTTTTGTATCAGGCTTACATGAGGTGGTTAGAGTGTGCATGCACGTGGAAGTACTGAATGAAGTAAAATTACTACTACATGGATCTTATTTTACACTTCCAATGTAGAGGTAAATCTCGCAGTACATGTTTGTATTTTTACCGATATTTTTAGAGAAAGAGGAGTTTTGTATCAGGCTTGCATGAGGTGGTACGAGTGTGCATGAACGTGGAAATACTGAATGTAGTAAATATACCAGAACATGGTTGTTGTTTTACACCTCCAATGTAATGGAAAATTTCCCAGTCCATGTTTGTATTTTTACCGATATTTCTAGAGGAAGAGGAGTTTTGTATCAGGCTTGCATGAGGTGGTTAGAGTGTGCATGAACCTGGAAATACTGAATGTAGTAAAATTACCACTACATGGATGTAATTTTACAGCTCCAATGTAGCGGTAAATTTCCCAGTCCATGTTTGTATTTTTACCGACTTTTCTAGAAATAGAGGACTTTTGTATCAGGCTTGCATGGAGTGGTTAGAGTGTGCACGAACGTGGAATTACTTAATGTAGTAAAATTACCACTACATGCATGTTATTTTACACCTCCAATGTGGTGGTAGATTTCGCAGTACATGTTTGTATTTTTACCGACATTTCTAGAGATAGAGGAGTTTTGGATTAGGCTTGCATGAGATGGTTAGAGTGATGCTGAACCTGAAAATACTGTATGTAGTAAAATTACCACTACATGGATGTTATTTTGCACCTCCAATGAAGTGATAAATTTCCCATTCCATGATTGTATTTTTACCGATATTTCTAGAAATAGAGGACTTTTGTATCAGGCTTGCATGAGGTGGTTATAGTGTGCATGAACGTGGAAGTACTGAATGAAGTAAAATTACTACTGCATGGATGTTATTTAACACCTCCAATGTAGGGGTAAATTTCGCAGTCCATGTTTGTATTTTTACCGATATTTCTAGAGAAAGAGGAGTTTTGTATCAGGCTTGCATGAGATGGTTAGAGTGATGCTGAACCTGAAAATACTGTATGTAGTAAAATTACCACTACATGGATGTTATTTTACACCCCCAATGTAGGGGTAAGTTTCGCAGTCCATGTTTGTATTTTTACCGATATTTCTAGAGAAAGAGGAGTTTTGTATCAGGCTTGCATGAGATGGTTAGAGTGATGCTGAACCTGAAAATACTGTATGTAGTAAAATTACCACAACATGGATGTAATTTTACACCTCCAATGTAGTGGTAAATTTCGTAGTACATGTGTGTATTTTTACCGATATTTTTAGAGAATGAGAAGTTTTGTATCAGGCTTGTATAAGATGGTTGGAGTGTGCATGAACGTAAAAATACTGAATGTAGTAAAATTACCATCATGTATGTTATTTTACACCTCCAATGTAGGGGTAAATTTCGCAGTCCATGTTTGTATTTTTACCGATATTTCTAGAGAAAGAGGAGTTTTGTATCAGGCTTGCATATGATTGTAAGAGTGTGCACGAACGTGGAATTACTCAATGTAGTAAAATTACCACTACATGGATGTTATTTTACACCTTCAATGTAGTAGTAAATTTCCCAGTCCATGTTTGTATTTTTACCGATATTTCTAGAGAATGAGAAGTTTTGTATCAGGCTTGTTTAAGATGGTTAGAGTGTGCATGAACGTGGAAATACTGAATGTAGTAAAATTACCACTACATGGATGTAATTTTACAGCTCCAATGTAGCGGTAACTTTCCCAGTCCATGTTTGTATTTTTACCGACTTTTCTAGAAATAGAGGACTTTTGTATCAGGCTTGCATGGAGTGGTTAAAGTGTGCACGAACGTGGAATTGCTTAATGTAGTAAAATAACCACTACATGGATGTTATTTTACACCCCCAATGTAGTGAAATTTCGCAGTACATGTTTGTATTTTTACCGATATTTCTAGAGAAAAATGAGTTTTGTATCAGGCTTGCATGAGATGGTAAGAGTGTGCATGAACCTGGAAATACTGAATGTAGGAAAATTACCACTACATGGATGTTATTTTACACCTCCAATGTAGTGGTAAACTTTGCAGTACATGTTTGTAATTTTACCGATATTTCTAGAGAATGAGAAGTTTTGTATCAGGCTTGCATAAGATGGTTAGAGTGTGCATGAACGTAGAAATACTCAATGTAGTAAAATTACTACGACATGGATGTTATTTTACACCTCCAATGTAGTGGTAAATTTCGCAGTACATGTTTGTATTTTTACCGATATTACTAGAGAATGAGAAGTTTTGTATCAGGCTTGCATAAGATGGTTAGAGTGTGCATGAACGTGGAAATACTCAATATAGTAAAATTACCACTACGAGGATGTTATTTTACACCTTCAATGTAGTGGTAAATTTCGCAGTACATGTTTGTATTTTTACCGATATTTCTAGAAATAGAGGACTTTTGTATCAGGCTTGCATAAGATGGTTAGAGTATGCATGAACGTGGAAATACTCAATGTAGTAAAATTACCACTACATGGATGTTATTTTACACCTCCAATGTAGTGGTAAACTTCGCAGTACATGTTTGTATTTTTACCGATATTTCTAGAGAAAGAGGAGTTTTGTATCAGGCTTGTATGAGATGGTTAGAGTGATGCATGAACGTGGAAATACTCAATGTAGTAAAATTACCACCACATGGATGTTATTTTACACCTCCAATGTAGTGGTAAATTTCGCAGTACATGTTTGTATTTTTACCGATATTTCTAGAGAAGGAGGAGTTTTGTATCAGGCTTGTATGAGATGGTTAGAGTGATGCTGAACCTGAAAATACTGTATGTAGTAAAATTACCACTACATGGATGTTATTTTACACCTCCAAGGTAGTGGTAAATTTCGCAGTACATGTTTGAATTTTAACCGATATTTCTAGAGAAAGAGGAGTTTTGTATCACGCTTGCAGAAGATGGTTAGAATGTGCACGAACGTGGAAATACTCAATGTAGTAAAATTACCACTACATGGATGTTATTTTACACCTCCAATGAAGTGGTAAATTTCGCAGTACATGTTTGTATTTTTACCGACATTTCTAGAGATAGAGGAGTTTTGTATCAGGCTTGCATGAGGTTGTTAGAGTGTGCATGAACCTGGAAATACTGAATGTAGCAAAATTACCACAACATGGATGTTATTTTACACCTCCAATGTAGTGGTAAATTTCCCAGTCCATGTTTGTATTTTTACCGACTTTTCTAGAAATAGAGGACTTTTGTATCAGGCTAACATGAGGTGGTTAGAGTGTGCATGCACGTGGAAGTACTGAATGAAGTAAAATTACTACTACATGGATGTTATTTTACACTGCCAATGTAGAGGTAAATCTCGCAGTACATGTTTGTATTTTTACCGATATTTTTAGAGAAAGAGGAGTTTTGTATCAGGCTTGCATGAGGTGGTTAGAGTGTGCATGAACGTGGAAATACTGAATGTAGTAAAATTACCACTACATGGATGTTGTTTTACACCTCCAATGTAATGGTAAATTTCCCAGTCCATGTTTGTATTTTTACCGATATTTCTAGAGGAAGAGGAGTTTTGTATCAGGCTTGCATGAGGTGGTTAGAGTGTGCATGAACCTGGAAATACTGAATGTAGTAAAATTACCACTACATGGATGTAATTTTACAGCTCCAACGTAGCGGTAAATTTCCCAGTCCATGATTGTATTTTTACCGACTTTTCTAGAAATAGAGGACTTTTGTATCAGGCTTGCATGGAGTGGTTAGAGTGTGCACGAACGTGGAATAACTTAATGTAGTAAAATTACCACTACATGCATGTTATTTTACACCTCCAATGTAGTGGTAAATTTCGCAGTACATGTTTGTATTTTTACCGACATTTCTAGAGATAGAGGAGTTTTGGATCAGGCTTGCATGAGATGGTTAGAGTGATGCTGAACCTGAAAATACTGTATGTAGTAAAATTACCACTACATGGATGTTATTTTGCACCTCCAATGAAGTGATAAATTTCCCATTCCATGATTGTATTTTTACCGATATTTCTAGAAATAGAGGACTTTTGTATCAGGCTTGCATGAGGTGGTTATAGTGTGCATGAACGTGGAAGTACTGAATGAAGTGAAATTACTACTGCATGGATGTTATTTAACACCTCCAATGTAGGGGTAAATTTCGCAGTCCATGTTTGTATTTTTACCGATATTTCTAGAGAAAGAGGAGTTTTGTATCAGGCTTGCATGAGATGGTTAGAGTGATGCTGAACCTGAAAATACTGTATGTAGTAAAATTACCACTACATGGATGTTATTTTACACCTCCAATTTAGGGGTAAGTTTCGCAGTCCATGTTTGTATTTTTACCGATATTTCTAGAGAAAGAGGAGTTTTGTATCAGGCTTGCATGAGATGGTTAGAGTGATGCTGAACCTGAAAATACTGTATGTAGTAAAATTACCACAACATGGATGTAATTTTACACCTCCAATGTAGTGGTAAATTTCGTAGTACATGTGTGTATTTTTACCGATATTTTTAGAGAATGAGAAGTTTTGTATCAGGCTTGTATAAGATGGTTGGAGTGTGCATGAACGTAAAAATACTGAATGTAGTAAAATTACCATCATGTATGTTATTTTACACCTCCAATGTAGGGGTAAATTTCGCAGTCCATGTTTGTATTTTTACCGATATTTTTAGAGAAAGAGGAGTTTTGTATCAGGCTTGCATATGATTGTAAGAGTGTGCACGAACGTGGAATTACTCAATGTAGTAAAATTACCACTACATGGATGTTATTTTACACCTTCAATGTAGTAGTAAATTTCCCAGTCCATGTTTGTATTTTTACCGATATTTCTAGAGAATGAGAAGTTTTGTATCAGGCTTGTTTAAGATGGTTAGAGTGTGCATGAACGTGGAAATACTGAATGTAGTAAAATTACCACTACATGGATGTAATTTTACAGCTCCAATGTAGCGGTAAATTTCCCAGTCCATGTTTGTATTTTTACCGACTTTTCTAGAAATAGAGGACTTTTGTATCAGGCTTGCATGGAGTGGTTAAAGTGTGCACGAACGTGGAATTGCTTAATGTAGTAAAATAACCACTACATGGATGTTATTTTACACCCCCAATGTAGTGAAATTTCGCAGTACATGTTTGTATTTTTACCGATATTTCTAGAGAAAAATGAGTTTTGTATCAGGCTTGCATGAGATGGTAAGAGTGTGCATGAACCTGGAAATACTGAATGTAGGAAAATTACCACTACATGGATGTTATTTTACACCTCCAATGTAGTGGTAAATTTTGCAGTACATGTTTGTAATTTTACCGATATTTCTAGAGAATGAGAAGTTTTGTATCAGGCTTGCATAAGATGGTTAGAGTGTGCATGAACGTAGAAATACTCAATGTAGTAAAATTACTACGACATGGATGTTATTTTACACCTCCAATGTAGTGGTAAATTTCGCAGTACATGTTTGTATTTTTACCGATATTACTAGAGAATGAGAAGTTTTGTATCAGGCTTGCATAAGATGGTTAGAGTGTGCATGAACGTGGAAATACTCAATATAGTAAAATTACCACTACGTGGATGTTATTTTACACCTTCAATGTAGTGGTAAATTTCGCAGTACATGTTTGTATTTTTACCGATATTTCTAGAAATAGAGGACTTTTGTATCAGGCTTGCATAAGATGGTTAGAGTATGCATGAACGTGGAAATACTCAATGTAGTAAAATTACCACTACATGGATGTTATTTTACACCTCCAATGTAGTGGTAAACTTCGCAGTACATGTTTGTATTTTTACCGATATTTCTAGAGAAAGAGGAGTTTTGTATCAGGCTTGTATGAGATGGTTAGAGTGATGCATGAACGTGGAAATACTCAATGTAGTAAAATTACCACTACATGGATGTTATTTTACACCTCCAATGTAGTGGTAAATTTCGCAGTACATGTTTGTATTTTTACCGATATTTCTAGAGAAGGAGGAGTTTTGTATCAGGCTTGTATGAGATGGTTAGAGTGATGCTGAACCTGAAAATACTGTATGTAGTAAAATTACCACTACATGGATGTTATTTTACACCTCCAATGTAGTGGTAAATTTCGCAGTACATGTTTGAATTTTAACCGATATTTCTAGAGAAAGAGGAGTTTTGTATCACGCTTGCAGAAGATGGTTAGAATGTGCACGAACGTGGAAATACTCAATGTAGTAAAATTACCACTACATGGATGTTATTTTACACCTCCAATGAAGTGGTAAATTTCGCAGTACATGTTTGTATTTTTACCGACATTTCTAGAGATAGAGGAGTTTTGTATCAGGCTTGCATGAGGTTGTTAGAGTGTGCATGAACCTGGAAATACTGTGTTTGGACACTTTTATATTCGTCGGGCGTGATGTTTGGACACTTAAATTAAGACGCCGTTAGATAGCAGCATCATCTACTTTTTTAGAATTGTTTATTGCCGATAAAGGAGTTGGACGTCGCCGTTTGACGTCCCCATGCCAACGTCGTGACTTTTGTCTGGTCTTGTGTAAACAGTATCCATTAAACGTTCAAGTTCAAAGATTACAATTTCGTATTAAATTTAATTCCGCCAAGTATACTTCAAGCTTTATTCATTGGTCCTCCGGTAACGGGTGCTTATTGTGTTGTGTCCGGCGTGTGTTTATTGCGGTATTCAAGCGTTGTTGTAAGAATTGTATACTTTAAACTGGTCTAGCGTGCGTTCCCATTTTCGCCAAGATGGACGCACTCCTTGCCAAAAAACGTGTTGTGAAGGCCAGCGTGACGCGGCTCGAAACAGCAGTGAGCATAATTGGACCCAGTGACATGTCAATCATTAGCATTCACAAGGGTAGGGTGGATCAATTGTCGACGGACATTGATCGCCTCTTAAACGACATAAGTGCTTATACAAGCGAAGACGAATTTATAGAGTTTGAAAATGAACTCAGCAGTGTTTTTAATAGGTTAGTGTTCCTGCGCGCCAAGCTAATGGACCTGACGGTGAGCGACGAGAGAACATCAGCATCGACCACGTCTGCCCATGTCCACAGACCTAGCGAGGTAAGACTACCCAAGCTACAGTTACCATCGTTTAACGGTAGCTTACAAACCTGGTTGTCGTTTCGAGACCTGTTTGAAGCTGCAGTACACAACAACAATAACCTGTCAGGGGTGGAAAAGTTGCAATATCTTAAGGGAGCACTTCAAGGTGAACCGTCTGCACTTCTGCAGTCCATACCGCTCACTAACGTTAACTATAGTGAGGCTTGGGATATTTTAACGTCACGCTACCAGAACACGCGTGAAATTGTACATGCAATAATGCAACGCATGTTTTCTCAGCCTGCTATGCAACATGAGTCGGCAGCCAACTTACGCAAGCTGCTAGATAATACATTAGAGTGTACACGGTCATTGAAAGTGCTAGGACAACCTGTAGAACACTGGGATTCTGTGCTCGTTTATCACACTGCTGATAAACTTGACAGTGAAACTCGGCGTCAGTGGGAGCTTTCACTGACGTCTAACGAAACTTCTACTTTCCAACAATTAACAGATTTCATGGAACATCGTGCTAGAGCACTAGCTGCTGTAGGCACCCTGAAATCGAAGAGTTCTACAGTCAGCAATGCTGCTAAATATCATACCAATAAACATGCATCCGTTCACCATAGTGCAGCCCAGCAGTCTCAATTGTGCGAGAAATGTGCTGGCAACCATGCTATACATAAATGCCATGAGTTTCTTAATGCTACTGTAAACGAGCGGCACGCATTTGTACGAAACAAGCCATTGTGTTTTAATTGTTTGAGACCCAGCCACGCGGCTAGAGGCTGTAAGTCTCCTGTCAAATGTCGAGTATGCCATAAACAACATCACACACTGTTACATTTTACAGCTGAACCACCGTCAGAAGAACAGACCGTACCAGCGTCTGGTGATTCGACAGTTTTGTCACATTACTCTTCTGAATTTGTATCATCCACAGTGTTATTGTCCACAGCAGTTGTTTATGTGCAAGATTTGAATGGAATTAGTAGACCATTGCGAGCTTTGCTGGATTCTGCATCAGAGGCTAGTTTTGTGACGGCAGGTTGTGTGCAAAGGCTTGGTTTACGAAAACACGAATCACAGGTGTTTGTTTCAGGACTGGCTGCCAGCAGTATCGGCAAGTGTCAAGGTGCCGTAAACCTAAATTTCACTTCTACCTTCAACAGTGACGATATATTTTCTGTGAAGGCCTTGGTGCTGCCCAAGGTTACGGGAATGCTCCCCCGACAGCCTGTTAAGATCGACGATAGTTGGACACATCTCCGTGGTCTAAAGTTGGCAGACCCAGCTTTTAATAATCCAAGTGGGATAGACATTCTCCTAGGTGCAGATATCTACCCAATGCTCCTTCTATCTGGACGTTGTTCCGGTGCGGTTGGGTCACCTGTGGCGCTAGAGACAGCGCTCGGGTGGGTACTGACAGGACCGGTCAAGGTGAACAATGCCATGTCAGGGGTGACCATTTTCCACGTTCAATGTGACAATGTGCTGCGCAGGTTCTGGGAACTGGAGGAGATTCCCACTGCAAACATACTGACACCAGAGGAGAAATTATGTGAGCGCCATTTTGAAGGATCTCATAAAAGAAACGATTCAGGCAGATTTGTTGTAGATTTGCCAGTTCGAGAAGACAGTCAAGAGTTAGGCTTATCACGAAATATGGCAGTCAAACGACTTGAACAGCTCGAACGGCGTTTACGTTACCAACCTGAGAAAAGGCAACAATATGTCGATTTTATGGCAGAATACAAGTTGCTTGGGCACATGGAGGCGGTTCCAATTAATCAACTCAACAAGCCATGCTCTGAGGTTTATTATATTCCTCACCATCCCGTGATTAAAGAAAGCAGCTCCACCACTAAGCTAAGAGTTGTCTTTGATGCTTCCGCCAAATCTTCGTCAGGTGTTTCATTAAATGACAAGCTCATGGTGGGACCAAAATTGCAAGAAGATATTGCTCCAATATTAATTCGTTTTCGTAAACACGTCATTCCACTGGTGGCGGATGTTGCCAAAATGTATCGCCAAATACAGGTGAACAACATTCAGACTGATCTCCAAAGAATTGTCTGGAGACCCACACCAGAGGAACCGATCCAAGATTATAAACTGTTGACAGTAACATACGGAGAAAGCTGTGCTCCCTATCTCGCAATAAAATGCCTTCAACAACTTGCCAAGGATGAAGAAGCTTCATTTCCCAAGGCTTCGCCTGTTGTTTTGAAGGATTTTTATGTTGATGACCTTTTGTCAGGAGCTAAAACCATTGTTGAGGCCCTGGAATTGCAAGATCAACTAGTCCAGCTGATGAAGAAGGGTGGTTTTGAACTTCGGAAATGGTCTTCTAGCGCAACAGAAGTCCTCAATGCAGTACCAGAAGACATGCGGGAGCCAAACATACTATTAATCATGGACGGGGATAAGACCGTTAAAACACTTGGTCTTCAATGGCACCCAGCAACAGATCAGTTCTCGTTTTCCGTCACACAACCTCTTCAACGGATTGTTGTTACCAAGCGTATGCTACTGTCTGACCTAGCTAAGGTATTTGACCCCCTGGGATGGCTCTCGCCTGTAACAGTCACAGCCAAGCTCGTCTTTCAATCATTGTGGAGACTAGATCTTGCATGGGATGATGCTCTTCCAGACGACATTTTCAATGTGTGGAAGAAGTTCTGTCAAGAATTGCCTGCCTTGCAAGAAATCCGCATTGACCGATGCATTCTTGCCCCGCAGCCAACCATGTGTCAACTTGTCGGCTTTTGTGACGCCTCCGAAGTTGCATATGCAGCCGTAGTGTACCTGCGGTCATGTTACTCTGATGGTACGGTGTTGGTGAAACTCGTAGCCGGGAAAACGAAGGTGTCTCCTGTGAAGCAGGTATCCATTCCCCGTTTGGAATTGTGTGGTGCCTTGTTATTGGCAAGATTGATGGCACTCATTCAAGAGTCGTTGAGTTTCAGCCAAGATCAAGTTTTCGCGTGGACGGACTCAACAATAGTATTAGCCTGGCTAGCATCGCACCCAAAACGCTGGAAAACATTCGTGGCTAACAGGGTATCAGAGATTCAGGAACGCATTCCTTATCAGCACTGGCGACACGTAAAGAGTGAAGACAACCCCGCAGACTGTGCCTCGCGTGGTTTATCACCTGCTTTATTGGCACGTCAGACCTTGTGGTGGTCAGGTCCTGTTTGGCTTCAAGAGGCAGTATTACCAAACTCCACTGAAGACTTACCAGATCAGCTTCTACTGAATATTGAAGAGAGAATTGTTGTATCCAGTGCACATATTAAGGTTGATATGTCACTTCTAGATAAATGGTCATCGCTTAGGAAACTTCAACACGCGACTGCTTGGTGTCTGCGTTTCAGTTCAAACTGCAAGGTGGCACCTGAAAGAAGAGTTTTCGATCCATTGACCGCAAGTGAACTGAACGGAGCACTTTTACGTTGGGTCACCATTGTTCAGAGTGAGGAGTTCCATGCAGAGATTCAGTGCCTTAAACATGGAAGACCCCTGCCTCCGAAAAGCAGAATACTGTCCTTGAATCCATTCCTGGACGAATCCGGTGTGCTCAGGGTGGGCGGACGTCTTCACAATGCTGAAGTATCACATGAGCAGAAGCATCCTGCGTTGCTTCCTCGCCATAGCAGACTGACCGAGCTGATCGTGATCCACGAACATCAAGTGAACCTTCATGCTGGTCCGCAGTTGGTGCAAGCTATACTTAGACAACGTTTCTGGATCGTCCGTGACCGAGACGTCATTCGCTACCAAATCAGGAAATGTGTTACGTGCCATCGACATCGGTCCACAACTTCGAACCAGTTAATGGGCCAGCTTCCTGCAGCAAGAGTGCGTCCTGCTCGACCTTTTCTTCATTGTGGCATAGACTATGCTGGTCCTTTCCTGCTGAGAAACATGAAGGGGAGAAGCCGACTCACCTACAAGGGGTACGTTGCTCTCTTCGTATGTTTCACGACAAAGGCCATCCACCTGGAATTGGTCAGTGACCTCACTACAGCCGCCTTCATCGCAGCATTGAAGAGATTCGTATCACGTCGGGGGCGACCTCATGAAGTCTACAGTGATTGTGGTACAAATTTTGTTGGTGCCGCGCGTGATCTAAAAGAGTTTCTCAATTTTGTCAAGACTGAAGAACACCAGCAGACTGTAGGACGGCATCTTGCCGATCAAGGTATCACGTGGCATTTCAATCCACCTGCAGCCCCTCACCAAGGTGGTCTATGGGAGGCCGGGGTGAAGTCTATGAAACATCATATGCGGCGAGTGGTAGGCAACTGTACTCTTAGTTTTGAAGAGATGTATACCGTCCTCACCCAAATAGAAGCCTGCCTAAATTCACGGCCTTTAACTGCAATTTCCACCGACCCCACTGATCTTTCTGTCCTAACTCCTGGCCATTTCTTGACGGGTGATTCCCTCCTATCCGTGCCGGAACCTGACCTGACATCAGCCAAGTCCAATACACTTTCACGGTGGCAACTGCTACAACAGCTCGTGCAACACTTCTGGCGTCGATGGTATTCGGAATATCTATCGCGACTGCAGCAACGACCCAAGTGGTGGCTTAAGCAGTCCAACATCCAGTGCGGAGACATGGTACTCGTCAAAGAGGACAGCCTTCCGCCAATGAAGTGGAAACTCGGGCGGATCGAGTCCACACACCCTGGGACAGACGGCCTCGTGAGATCAGTGTCAGTGAGAACGTCGAGTGGAACGGTTAAAAGGCCAATTGTAAAACTATCTCGCCTACCATTTGATGACAAGTAATGTTGTTGTTGAAATGTCTTTCAAGGTGGGCGGGATGTTTGGACACTTTTATATTCGTCGGGCGTGATGTTTGGACACTTAAATTAAGACGCCGTTAGATAGCAGCATCATCTACTTTTTTAGAATTGTTTATTGCCGATAAAGGAGTTGGACGTCGCCGTTTGACGTCCCCATGCCAACGTCGTGACTTTTGTCTGGTCTTGTGTAAACAGTATCCATTAAACGTTCAAGTTCAAAGATTACAATTTCGTATTAAATTTAATTCCGCCAAGTATACTTCAAGCTTTATTCATACTGAATGTAGCAAAATTACCACAACATGGATGTTATTTTACACCTCCAATGTAGTGGTAAATTTCCCAGTCCATGTTTGTATTTTTACCGACTTTTCTAGAAATAGAGGACTTTTGTATCAGGCTAACATGAGGTGGTTAGAGTGTGCATGCACGTGGAAGTACTGAATGAAGTAAAATTACTACTACATGGATGTTATTTTACACTGCCAATGTAGAGGTAAATCTCGCAGTACATGTTTGTATTTTTACCGATATTTTTAGAGAAAGAGGAGTTTTGTATCAGGCTTGCATGAGGTGGTTAGAGTGTGCATGAACGTGGAAATACTGAATGTAGTAAAATTACCACTACATGGATGTTGTTTTACACCTCCAATGTAATGGTAAATTTCCCAGTCCATGTTTGTATTTTTACCGATATTTCTAGAGGAAGAGGAGTTTTGTATCAGGCTTGCATGAGGTGGTTAGAGTGTGCATGAACCTGGAAATACTGAATGTAGTAAAATTACCACTACATGGATGTAATTTTACAGCTCCAATGTAGCGGTAAATTTCCCAGTCCATGATTGTATTTTTACCGACTTTTCTAGAAATAGAGGACTTTTGTATCAGGCTTGCATGGAGTGGTTAGAGTGTGCACGAACGTGGAATAACTTAATGTAGTAAAATTACCACTACATGCATGTTATTTTACACCTCCAATGTAGTGGTAAATTTCGCAGTACATGTTTGTATTTTTACCGACATTTCTAGAGATAGAGGAGTTTTGGATCAGGCTTGCATGAGATGGTTTGAGTGATGCTGAACCTGAACATACTGTATGTAGCAAAATTACCACTACATGGATGTTATTTTACACCTCCAATGTAGTGGTAAATTTCCCAGTCCATGTTTGTATTTTTACCGACTTTTCTAGAAATAGAGGACTTTTGTATCAGGCTTACATGAGGTGGTTAGAGTGTGCATGCACGTGGAAGTACTGAATGAAGTAAAATTACTACTACATGGATGTTATTTTACACTTCTAATGTAGAGGTAAATCACGCAGTACATGTTTGTATTTTTACCGATATTTTTAGAGAAAGAGGAGTTTTATATCAGGCTTGCATGAGGTGGTTAGAGTGTGCATGAACGTGAAAATACTGAATGTAGTAAAATAACCACTACATGGATGTTGTTTTACACCTCAAATGTAATGGTAAATTTCCCAGTCCATGTTTGTATTTTTACCGATATTTCTAGAGGAAGAGGAGTTTTGTATCAGGCTTGCATGAGGTGGTTAGAGTGTGCATGAACCTGGAAATACTGAATGTAGTAAAATTACCACTACATGGATGTAATTTTACAGCTCCAATGTAGCGGTAAATTTCCCAGTCCATGTTTGTATTTTTACCGACTTTTCTAGAAATAGAGGACTTTTGTATCAGGCTTGCCTGGAGTGGTTAGAGTGTGTTCGAACGTGGAATTACTTAATGTAGTAAAATAACCACTACATGGATGTTATTTTACACCTCCAATGTAGTGAAATTTCGCAGTACATGTTTGTATTTTTACCGATATTTCTAGAGAAAAATGAGTTTTGTATCAGGCTTGCATGAGATGGTTAGAGTGTGCATGAACCTGGAAATACTAAATGTAGGAAAATTACCACTACATGGATGTTTTTTTACACCTCCAATGTAGTGGTAAATTTTGCAGTACATGTTTGTAATTTAACCGATATTTCTAGAGAATGAGAAGTTTTGTATCAGGCTTGCATAAGATGGTTAGAGTGTGCATGAACGTAGAAATTCTCAATGTAGTAAAATTACTACGACATGGATGTTATTTTACACCTCCAATGTAGTGGTAAATTTCGCAGTACATGTGTGTTTTTACCGATATTACTAGAGAATGAGAAAGTTTTGTATCAGGCTTGCATAAGATGGTTAGAGTGTGCATGAACGTGGAAATACTCAATATAGTAAAATTACCACTACGTGGATGTTATTTTACACCTCCAATGTAGTGGTAAATTTCGCAGTACATGTTTGTATTTTTACCGATATTTCTAGAAATAGAGGACTTTTGTATCAGGCTTGCATAAGATGGTTAGAGTATGCATGAACGTGGAAATACTCAATGTAGTAAAATTACCACTACATGGATGTTATTTTACACCTCCAATGTAGTGGTAAATTTCGCAGTACATGTTTGTATTTTAACCGATATTTCTAGAGAAAGAGGAGTTTTGTATCACGCTTGCAGAAGATGGTTAGAATGTGCACGAACGTGGAAATACTCAATGTAGTAAAATAATTACTACATGGATGTTATTGTACACCTCCAATGTAGTGGTAAATTTTGCAGTACATGTTTGTATTTTTACCGACATTTCTAGAGATAGTGGAGTTTTGTATCAGGCTTGCATGAGGTTGTTAGAGTGTGCATGAACCTGGAAATACTGAATGTAGCAAAATTAGCACTACATGGATGTTATTTTACACCTCCAATGTAGTGGTAAATTTCCCAGTCCATGTTTGTATTTTTACCGACTTTACTAGAAATAGAGGACTTTTGTATCAGGCTTACATGAGGTGGTTAGAGTGTGCATGCACGTGGAAGTACTGAATGAAGTAAAATTACTACTACATGGATGTTATTTTACACTTCCAATGTAGAGGTAAATCTCGCAGTACATGTTTGTATTTTTACGGATATTTCTAGAGGAAGAGGAGTTTTGTATCAGGCTAGCATGAGGTGGTTAGAGTGTGCATGAACCTGGAAATACTGAATGTAGTAAAATTACCACTACATGGAGGTAATTTTACAGCTCCAATGTAGCGGTAAATTTACCAGTCCATGTTTGTATTTTTACCGACTTTTCTAGAAATAGAGGACTTTTGTATCAGGCTTGCATAAGATGGTTAGAGTGTGCATGAACGTGGAAATACTCAATATAGTAAAATTACCACTACGGGGATGTTATTTTACACCTCCAATGTAGTGGTAAATTTCGCAGTACATGTTTGTATTTTTACCGACATTTCTAGAGATAGAGGAGTTTTGGATCAGGCTTGCATGAGATGGTTTGAGTGATGCTGAATCTGAAAATACTGTATGTAGCAAAATTACCACTACATGGATGTTATTTTACACCTCCAATGTAGTGGTAAATTTCCCAGTCCATGTTTGTATTTTTACCGACTTTTCTAGAAATAGAGGACTTTTGTATCAGGCTTACATGAGGTGGTTAGAGTGTGCATGCACGTGGAAGTACTGAATGAAGTAAAATTACTACTACATGGATGTTATTTTACACTTCCAATGTAGAGGTAAATCTCGCAGTACATGTTTGTATTTTTACCGATATTTTTAGAGAAAGAGGAGTTTTGTATCAGGCTTGCATGAGGTGGTTAGAGTGTGCATGAACGTGGAAATACTGAATGTAGTAAATATACCAGTACATGGTTGTTGTTTTACACCTCCAATGTAATGGAAAATTTCCCAGTCCATGTTTGTATTTTTACCGATATTTCTAGAGGAAGTGGAGTTTTGTATCAGGCTTGCATGAGGTGGTTAGAGTGTGCATGAACCTGGAAATACTGAATGTAGTAAAATTACCACTACATGGATGTAATTTTACAGCTCCAATGTAGCGGTAAATTTCCCAGTCCATGTTTGTATTTTTACCGACTTTTCTAGAAATAGAGGACTTTTGTATCAGGCTTGCATGGAGTGGTTAGAGTGTGCACGAACGTGGAATTACTTAATGTAGTAAAATTACCACTACATGCATGTTATTTTACACCTCCAATGTAGTGGTAAATTTCGCAGTACATGTTTGTATTTTTACCGACATTTCTAGAGATAGAGGAGTTTTGGATCAGGCTTGCATGAGATGGTTAGAGTGATGCTGAACCTGAAAATACTGTATGTAGTAAAATTACCACTACATGGATGTTATTTTGCACCTCCAATGAAGTGATAAATTTCCCAGTCCATGATTGTATTTTTACCGATATTTCTAGAAATAGAGGACTTTTGTATCAGGCTTGCATGAGGTGGTTAGAGTGTGCATGAACGTGGAAGTACTGAATGAAGTAAAATTACTACTGCATGGATGTTATTTAACACCTCCAATGTAGGGGTAAATTTCGCAGTCCATGTTTGTATTTTTACCGATATTTCTAGAGAAAGAGGAGTTTTGTATCAGGCTTGCATGAGATGGTTAGAGTGATGCTGAACCTGAAAATACTGTATGTAGTAAAATTACCACTACATGGATGTTATTTTACACCTCCAATGTAGGGGTAAGTTTCGCAGTCCATGTTTGTATTTTTACCGATATTTCTAGAGAAAGAGGAGTTTTGTATCAGGCTTGCATGAGATGGTTAGAGTGATGCTGAACCTGAAAATACTGTATGTAGTAAAATTACCACAACATGGATGTAATTTTACACCTCCAATGTAGTGGTAAATTTCGTAGTACATGTTTGTATTTTTACCGATATTTTTAGAGAATGAGAAGTTTTGTATCAGGCTTGTATAAGATGGTTAGAGTGTGCATGAACGTGAAAATACTGAATGTAGTAAAATTACCACTCAATGGATGTTATTTTACACCTCCAATGTAGGGGTAAATTTCGCAGTCCATGTTTGTATTTTTACCGATATTTCTAGAGAATGAGAAGTTTTGTATCAGGCTTGTATAAGATGGTTGGAGTGTGCATGAACGTAAAAATACTGAATGTAGTAAAATTACCATCATGTACGTTATTTTACACCTCCAATGTAGGGGTAAATTTCGCAGTCCATGTTTGTATTTTTACCGATATTTCTAGAGAAAGAGGAGTTTTGTATCAGGCTTGCATATGATGGTAAGAGTGTGCACGAACGTGGAATTACTCAATGTAGTAAAATTACCACTACATGGATGTTATTTTACACCTTCAATGTAGTAGTAAATTTCCCAGTCCATGTTTGTATTTTTACCGATATTTCTAGAGAATGAGAAGTTTTGTAGCAGGCTTGTATAAGATGGTTAGAGTGTGCATGAACGTGGAAATACTGAATGTAGTAAAATTACCACTACATGCATGTTATTTTACACCTCCTATGTAAGGGGTAAATTTCGCAGTCCATGTTTGTATTTTGACCGATATTTCTAGAGAAAGAGGAGTTTTGTATCAGGCTTGCATGAGATGGTTAGAGTGATGCTGAACCTGAAAATACTGTATGTAGTAAAATTACCACTACATGGATGTTATGTTACACCTCCAATGTAGTGGTAAATTTCGCAGTACATGTTTGTATTTTAACCGATATTTCTTGAGAATGAGAAGTTTTGTATTAGGCTTGCATAAGATAAAGTGTGCATGAACGTGGAAATACTCAATGTAGTAAAATTACCACTACATGGATGTTATTTTACACCTCCAATGTAGTAGTAAATTTCGCAGTACATGTTTGTATTTTTACCGATATTTCTAGAAATAGACGAGTTTTGTATCAGGCTTGTATAAGATGGTTAGAGTGTGCATGAACCTGTAAATACTGAATGTAGTAAAATTACTACTACATGGATGTTATTTTATACCTCCAATGTAGTGGAAAATTTCCCAGTCCATGTTTGTATTTTTACCGAAATTTCTAGAGAAAGACGAGTTTTGTATCAGGCTTGCATAAGATGGTTAGAGTGTGCATGAACCTGGAAATACTGAATGTAGTAAAATTACCACTACTTGGATGTTATTTTACACCTCCAATGTAGTGGTAAATTTCGCAGTACATGTTTGTAGTTTTACCGATATTTCTAGAGATAGAGGAGTTTTGTATCAGGCTTGTATGAGATGGTTAGAGTGATGCTGAACCTGAAAATACTATATGTAGTAAAATTACCACTACATGGATGTTATTTTACACCTCCAATGTAGTGGTAAATTTCGCAGTACATGTTTGTATTTTAACCGATATTTCTAGAGAAAGAGGAGTTTTGTATCACGCTTGCAGAAGATGGTTAGAATGTGCACGAACGTGGAAATACTCAATGTAGTAAAATAATTACTACATGGATGTTATTTTACACCTCCAATGTAGTGGTAAATTTTGCAGTACATGTTTGTATTTTTACCGACATTTCTAGAGATAGTGGAGTTTTGTATCAGGCTTGCATGAGGTTGTTAGAGTGTGCATGAACCTGGAAATACTGAATGTAGCAAAATTAGCACTACATGGATGTTATTTTACACCTCCAATGTAGTGGTAAATTTCCCAGTCCATGTTTGTATTTTTACCGACTTTACTAAAAATAGAGGACTTTTGTATCAGGCTTACATGAGGTGGTTAGAGTGTGCATGCACGTGGAAGTACTGAATGAAGTAAAATTACTACTACATGGATGTTATTTTACACTTCCAATGTAGAGGTAAATCTCGCAGTGCATGTTTGTATTTTTACGGATATTTCTAGAGGAAGAGGAGTTTTGTATCAGGCTTGCATGAGGTGGTTAGAGTGTGCATGAACCTGGAAATACTGAATGTAGTAAAATTACCACTACATGGAGGTAATTTTACAGCTCCAATGTAGCGGTAAATTTACCAGTCCATGTTTGTATTTTTACCGACTTTTCTAGAAATAGAGGACTTTTGTATCAGGCTTGCATAAGATGGTTAGAGTGTGCATGAACGTGGAAATACTCAATATAGTAAAATTACCACTACGGGGATGTTATTTTACACCTCCAATGTAGTGGTAAATTTCGCAGTACATGTTTGTATTTTTACCGACATTTCTAGAGATAGAGAAGTTTTGGATCAGGCTTGCATGAGATGGTTTGAGTGATGCTGAATCTGAAAATACTGTATGTAGCAAAATTACCACTACATGGATGTTATTTTACACCTCCAATGTAGTGGTAAATTTCCCAGTCCATGTTTGTATTTTTACCGACTTTTCTAGAAATAGAGGACTTTTGTATCAGGCTTACATGAGGTGGTTAGAGTGTGCATGCACGTGGAAGTACTGAATGAAGTAAAATTACTACTACATGGATGTTATTTTACACTTCCAATGTAGAGGTAAATCTCGCAGTACATGTTTGTATTTTTACCGATATTTTTAGAGAAAGAGGAGTTTTGTATCAGGCTTGCATGAGGTGGTTAGAGTGTGCATGAACGTGGAAATACTGAATGTAGTAAATATACCAGTACATGGTTGTTGTTTTACACCTCCAATGTAATGGAAAATTTCCCAGTCCATGTTTGTATTTTTACCGATATTTCTAGAGGAAGTGGAGTTTTGTATCAGGCTTGCATGAGGTGGTTAGAGTGTGCATGAACCTGGAAATACTGAATGTAGTAAAATTACCACTACATGGATGTAATTTTACAGCTCCAATGTAGCGGTAAATTTCCCAGTCCATGTTTGTATTTTTACCGACTTTTCTAGAAATAGAGGACTTTTGTATCAGGCTTGCATGGAGTGGTTAGAGTGTGCACGAACGTGGAATTACTTAATGTAGTAAAATTACCACTATATGCATGTTATTTTACACCTCCAATGTAGTGGTAAATTTCGCAGTACATGTTTGTATTTTTACCGACATTTCTAGAGATAGAGGAGTTTTGGATCAGGCTTGCATGAGATGGTTAGAGTGATGCTGAACCTGAAAATACTGTATGTAGTAAAATTACCACTACATGGATGTTATTTTGCACCTCCAATGAAGTGATAAATTTCCCAGTCCATGATTGTATTTTTACCGATATTTCTAGAAATAGAGGACTTTTGTATCAGGCTTGCATGAGGTGGTTAGAGTGTGCATGAACGTGGAAGTACTGAATGAAGTAAAATTACTACTGCATGGATGTTATTTAACACCTCCAATGTAGGGGTAAATTTCGCAGTCCATGTTTGTATTTTTACCGATATTTCTAGAGAAAGAGGAGTTTTGTATCAGGCTTGCATGAGATGGTTAGAGTGATGCTGAACCTGAAAATACTGTATGTAGTAAAATTACCACTACATGGATGTTATTTTACACCTCCAATGTAGGGGAAAGTTTCGCAGTCCATGTTTGTATTTTTACCGATATTTCTAGAGAAAGAGGAGTTTTGTATCAGGCTTGCATGAGATGGTTAGAGTGATGCTGAACCTGAAAATACTGTATGTAGTAAAATTACCACAACATGGATGTAATTTTACACCTCCAATGTAGTGGTAAATTTCGTAGTACATGTTTGTATTTTTACCGATATTTTTAGAGAATGAGAAGTTTTGTATCAGGCTTGTATAAGATGGTTAGAGTGTGCATGAACGTGAAAATACTGAATGTAGTAAAATTACCACTCAATGGATGTTATTTTACACCTCCAATGTAGGGGTAAATTTCGCAGTCCATGTTTGTATTATTACCGATATTTCTAGAGAATGAGAAGTTTTGTATCAGGCTTGTATAAGATGGTTGGAGTGTGCATGAACGTAAAAATACTGAATGTAGTAAAATTACCATCATGTACGTTATTTTACACCTCCAATGTAGGGGTAAATTTCGCAGTCCATGTTTGTATTTTTACCGATATTTCTAGAGAAAGAGGAGTTTTGTATCAGGCTTGCATATGATGGTAAGAGTGTGCACGAACGTGGAATTACTCAATGTAGTAAAATTACCACTACATGGATGTTATTTTACACCTTCAATGTAGTAGTAAATTTCCCAGTCCATGTTTGTATTTTTACCGATATTTCTAGAGAATGAGAAGTTTTGTATCAGGCTTGTATAAGATGGTTAGAGTGTGCATGAACGTGGAAATACTGAATGTAGTAAAATTACCACTACATGCATGTTATTTTACACCTCCTATGTAAGGGGTAAATTTCGCAGTCCATGTTTGTATTTTGACCGATATTTCTAGAGAAAGAGGAGTTTTGTATCAGGCTTGCATGAGATGGTTAGAGTGATGCTGAACCTGAAAATACTGTATGTAGTAAAATTACCACTACATGGATGTTATTTTACACCTCCAATGTAGTGGTAAATTTCGCAGTACATGTTTGTATTTTTACCGATATTTCTAGAGAATGAGAAGTTTTGTATTAGGCTTGCATAAGATAAAGTGTGCATGAACGTGGAAATACTCAATGTAGTAAAATTACCACTACATGGATGTTATTTTACACCTCCAATGTAGTAGTAAATTTCGCAGTACATGTTTGTATTTTTACCGATATTTCTAGAAATAGACGAGTTTTGTATCAGGCTTGTATAAGATGGTTAGAGTGTGCATGAACCTGTAAATACTGAATGTAGTAAAATTACTACTACATGGATGTTATTTTATACCTCCAATGTAGTGGAAAATTTCCCAGTCCATGTTTGTATTTTTACCGAAATTTCTAGAGAAAGACGAGTTTTGTATCAGGCTTTAATAAGATGGTTAGAGTGTGCATGAACCTGGAAATACTGAATGTAGTAAAATTACCACTACTTGGATGTTATTTTACACCTCCAATGTAGTGGTAAATTTCGCAGTACATGTTTGTAGTTTTACCGATATTTCTAGAGATAGAGGATTTTTGTATCAGGCTTGCATGAGATGGTTAGAGTGTGCACGAACGTGGAATTACTCAATGTAGTAAAATACTACTACATGGATGTTATTTTATACCTCCAATGTAGTGGAAAATTTCCCAGTCCATGTTTGTATTTTTACCGAAATTTCTAGAGAAAGACGAGTTTTGTATCAGGCTTGCATAAGATGGTTAGAGTGTGCATGAACCTGGAAATACTGAATGTAGTAAAATTACCACTACTTGGATGTTATTTTATACCTCCAATGTAGTGGTAAATTTCGCAGTACATGTTTGTAGTTTTACCGATATTTCTAGAGATAGAGGATTTTTGTATCAGGCTTGCATGAGATGGTTAGAGTGTGCACGAACGTGGAATTACTCAATGTAGTAAAATTACCACTACATGGATGTTATTTTACACCTCCAATGTAGTGGTAAATTTCCCAGTCCATGTTTGTATTTTTACCGATATTTCTAGAGAAAGAGGACTTTTGTATCAGGCTTGCATAAGATGGTTAGAGTGTGCATGAACCTGTAAATACTTAATATAGTAAAATTACCACTACATGGATGTTATTTTACACCTCCAATGTAGTGGTAAATTTCGCAGTACATGTTTGTAGTGTTACCGATATTTCTAGAGATAGAGGACTTTTGTATCAGGCTTGAATGAAATGGTTAGTGTGCGTCAATCTTATAAGTGGAATGGAAGGAAATGTATCAATATCCGTGTTATTCTACCAATCCGTACTTTGGTTTTAACAGAACGAAAGGGGATGCATCAATGTAGCAAATTATGGTTTGTTTTGTGGATAGTTAGTCTTGTGGGTTAATTCCTGCTTACAATGCAGAAGGTTCAGGGTCCGATTCCCTGTGCGCGCTGTGTTTGTTTACTTCGGAGCTTGAAATTTATCTGTCTAAAGCACCGAAGCACATAATAAATGGTATAAATGTTTCCCACCCAAAATCAGTTCTTGTAACTTAGTGGGTAGACTATAAATACATATTTTATTTATTTAATGAGCATAATGCTCACGCTTGACACTCGGGTATTTTACAGAAGGACAACGTTAATGACATGCCGTTTGCTTTATGACACAGTTCATTCAAAGTGAAATATGATCACGATTCATGTGTTTGTATTGGTAAGTGTATATTTTGTTTACTCATATAAAAGCATGTGTTCATATTTCCACATATTCTTGTTGTGTAGTCATACATTGGATATATATTGTCATAGTTCACGAGAATTAGCTATAATCTTGCCTTACTCTAACCAAGTTATACTTAAAAAACTACGATGACTCTTTTCTTTAATCCGGCAGAGATTTTGTTGAGGGAATATTTTATAAGTTTTGTGAGGGCAAGGTCACATTCGATGTAGACTAATTCGTTTTTTAAGGTTATTAATCTCCTAGCCCTACTTAAGAATACTATATAGAATAGTATATTTTAGTTGAAGGAAACGATACAAAAACGTCAGCCGCAAATCCAAAAAGAATCCCAGTTGGTGATAATCTCAAGTGCGCCAAAGCTCTTCGCAAGACAGATGTGCTGCTACACTTCAGCCGCGTATTTCCATCCAGCTTATTAGCGTATATTTTAAACTGAACTATCTCTCGGGTGTTCACTGACTCAGGATCCTGTGCATTTGAGGTAATGTAGCGAACTAGAGATGATGGTAAACGCTTGCATTACCAATGCGGAACTTTTTTTACCGAACGAGAGATGAGACAGAGACAGAGAATAAGAATGAGAGACAGAGCGAGAATGAACTCATTACATTTCAAAAGCGAAATAGCTCGATTTAAAATCCAGACAAAACACCAGAAACTTTTCGCAAGTGAGCATTGGAAAAATATTATCCTTGAAACACACCGGAAAACTTTACCGTACATGTCTGAATAGTTGAGCGTGATATTTATGAAAAGTCGTTCATTTATTTTCAAACAAAAACGAAATATTATACATGAAAGATTTTCCGAGAGAAAAAAAACCTTCTATACCGTCAGTCGTACGAGACATAAATGGAAAAGTCGGCAAATGGGTTTTTCAGTAAAAAGAATGAGATTACAACAAAACCATTGGTTGCAATGTTATTCCGTGTCTTGAAGGGATGTTAGATTGGTTCTAGATGGGGAAGTTTAGAATAAGAGGCGATGGAACGTATTTAATGACATAGAAGTTCTTTTTGAACGGTAACTGCTTGTGAAGAATGAGAAGTATAGATGGCAGCACATTCTGCTGAACAAGGACCACTAAATCAACGCTATAGCCGCGTGTGAAGTTATATATTGTATAACTGAATGAATTTGTTCCTTATACCTGTGTTTACTCACATTATTACACTAGTGTTTATTCCTATTAAACGTAATATTTTCTTTAATTTTTTCGCATGTAGGCCCTACCTCTATTTATAAATAAATATGTTTTATATGTTTTTATTGTTTATATTGTTCAATCTTTTTTCTACAGGCTAAAGAGGGTATGGGCATGCCCATAACCCTACACTGGCCATCCTGTCCTTTCATGGGACAGGAAAACAACAATAAAATTAATTACTTTAGCTCGTTTTGTTGCTGTGTTGTCATTTTAATTGCTTTTTTTTTTGCATTTTTGGGCCACAAATGTGATTTTACTAACAGTTTAATTTGCTTCGTCCATTTTAATGACCTAGTCGATTTTTAACACTGTGAAAATAGATGCGGTGGTTCTCTATTTGGAATTCGACGACCTTCATTGGGGTGTAGAGTGGGTGTTGATGACCTTGGGTCAGGGTTTATGACGAAGGGGGGCGGTGACATAACAAGTGTACGTGACAGCCAAGTATGATCGATCACTTGTATTGTAGTAAGATACACACAGGACCACTAAATAAATATATGCTGAAGTGTGTTTACGTCGTCATCCCTGTCCAATACAAGGGTTCTAAAGGGTCGCTAGTAATCTATAAAGGCGGAGAGGTACTCCCAATATTAAGAAGAACTACGTGAAACAAAAGTTCATTTAGTTCGTATTGTAAATATGAATAGGATTATTTAATAAAAAATAATAATAAATACAATAATGATAGTAATAATAATAATTCTATATTAATTATTATTATTATAAGTATTATTATTATTATTGTTATTATTATTATTATTATTATTATTATTATTATTATTATTATTATTTATTATTATTATTATTATTATTATTATTATTATTATTATTATTATTATTATTATTATTATTAATATTATATTTATATTATTATTATTATTGTTATCATTATAATAATAATTATTAACCACTTTTTAAGTGTGATTACTTTTGATTAGTAAGACGCCGTTAAATTTTAATGGCTACGATCGCCACTTACGGCACAATTCATTTTCCCTTGACTTAACTTCCGTATACGGCTTCCTTTGGGTCTAAAACACTTTCAAGTTCTTTTGTTTCCTGACAAGAGCTTTGCCGCCACACTTGGAACAGTAATATCTTTCCGTACAAGAACACAATGGGGGGTCTTTACTCCAAAGAGATTAATGTGCTTGTAATAATGCAACCACCAATATGCTTAAGGCGTCTATTGTTTGCGGGGGTGATAAAAATAAGCCGTTGTGTTATAATTTGCATACTATTGTCTACCTTCAACACAGGGGCTGCCTTAGCTTTATGGTCCTACCTTCATGTTAGGGGTGTTTTTTTTTTTTACTGTGGAGGGTAGAGAGTGTTTCCCCGATACTTAATACTCAAAGTTTCAAAAGGTGGTTTCTAAGCTCTTTGCGTTGTAAAGTGTAAACATTTTAAAAATTTGCATATTTATGTGAGGGGTGTTCAAACAAAGGAGAATAAACTTGTATTTATTTTTTATTTTATTACTGCAAAGTGCAAATTGATATGAAAATACAGCTAAGTATAATATTTGTCATGGATTTTTTTTGGAGATAAAAGGATTTTGATTTGATTTTTTTTTTTTTTTTTACAATTAAATTCCCAATTCTTTGTCAATACTTCTCCCGTGGAATGAAACGTTTCTGATTGACACAGAACATACACCACAGATCAGAGATCGCGCTGCTAAGCTGTACCACTGTTAGAGCCATTTTAAGTTCAACTGAGGCTCGACAATTTAAATATTCCACAATTTACAGCCAGACTTCACCTGAGCATTTTGTTGCAACCAGAATGAAAAGAGTCCGTTTTATTTAGAGATTGGATTTTGTAGAATGTAGAGTATTTAGTTAGATTTTGTAGAGTATTTTAATTTGTTGTTAAAATTGAATTTTTAATTAGAATTAGATATGAAAGATAGATCAATATAAAGCAGCCGCGACAGTAAAAGGTACAAGTATAAAATACGCGTTACGAAATAAAACGAAACTGTGGTTAAACCCTTAAAAATGATAATTGTGGACGAGACGTCGTGTCAGCATGCAAATTTTGAATCGCAAAATAACGCGATATGGAGCTTTAACCACGAAATCCACGAAATCCACGAAATATTTGTGTATTCGCGAAAAAAGACCGAAATAACGAAAATGTTTTTAATATTGCCCAATAATAAGTGTAAAAAAACGCGCAGGCGAATTTAAAATATACATATAGGAAATAGATAGGAAGTACTGTAGTGTATATATATACAAACGAATGACTCGTCTGTCTTAGAATGATATTCCTAAACTGATTATGTATAACTTTTTTGCTTGTTATGCGTCTTGTAAAAATAACACCGCCAAAACGCGAAATTTGCATTTTGAAAAATGAGATTTTAGAGAAAATAAAACCATTTCTGTAGGGCTTTAGGTATAAGTAGCAAAATATACATTATGCGTGCATTTAGTACACTATGTGGCTTCTACGCGTTATGTGAGTATACCGTACAAGTACTTGTTCTCACTTACCAACTACTTTCAACTCTACCGGCAATCACCATTAATCTCCCGCTTACCTGAAACAAACAAGAGAGATATATCAATTAGATCACGCTGTGTTAGCACAAACCTGTGCCAGAACTAGACTGCTGAGTTGCAAACAATTAATAATAGTTGCGATAGTTGATAATAATAGCACAAGAACAAAGTCGTTAGCTACTATGCCGCACTTTCGTTAATTACTATAGATAGATCGGTTTTATAAGTAAGAAAAAGTGGAACATTTGTTGTAGGTATGTATGATTAAAAATATATGTATATGCTTATTATGCAACGAAATATGTTAAATAGTTAAGAATAATGATACTAAAGTTATCTTGTTCGGTGTTAAATCGTTTTTTAAATTAATTTAAAAGTGCAAAATTACTTTTATTTATTTAATTTATTGAGAATATTTTCATCCAAGCCAAAATATACTATTTATTTTTTAGTGTGAAGTTCAATTAAAATATATAAAAAATATACACATAAAATTACCTCTAATATGTGAGAACAATTAATAATAATAATAATAATAATAATAATAATAATAATAATAATAATAATAATAATAATAAATATTATTATATATATATATAATTAATATATAATAATAATTATTATTATTACTATTATTATAACCTAATGTAAATACTTGACATTACGTCCGTATAACTTGTAAACACCTGTTTTAACCGAGATTGTATGTCAAACATTCAATAAAATAATAACAATATGAATAAGATAAATAATATTAAATTGCGAGTTAAATTGTAATAAAGATCGCGACCATGGACAGAAAACAAATAGCAACATTTGAAATACAAAATAGTCACTCCACAGTGTTTTGTTTCAGACAAACGCCAATCAAAGTAAGACAACACTGAAAACTGTCCGACCTGTTTCATTCATACTTCCAACTGTTTCTTACTCGTCTTTGCTCTTTGCATTGAGTTAGTGCGATAGTTGAACGAACGAACTACTTCTGATTCCTGCGCGCCTGATCTTGGTGGCCGCTAGAGTTTTGTCCGTTACGTATTTTGATGAGTGCAAATCCGTCCACTGTCGCGCGGTCTTTCCACCCCGACTTCCCTCCTCCCTTCCACTGGTCCAACCCAACCAAAGACATATTTTTTCTCTTGAATATTCTGTCTCCTACTACCTACTTATTTGGCAGTCTAGTTTTTGAAGGAATCTTTCTTTTTATAGGATTGAGTTTTCCAAGTTATCGACTGTAAAACGTTTCGTACGTATTTTATTTTATTTCACTCACTATTCGAAACGGTATCTCGTTCCTAGTCGGTCGGTCTCATCTCACCCACTCCGACCAATCGGAAGGCTGAATTGATACGTCATGCACGAATAAAGTGAACTATCAAACAAGTATATGATTAGCTCTGAATGATATCCTTAGACCATGGAATTAACCAACTAACACAGCATCTAATTAACCCGAAATATGAGATAATTACTTTTAACTTCAGTAAATAGTACCGAGATTTACAATTAATCCGAGATTTTCTCCTAACAAACACCACAACAAACACTATCATGTATTTTGTAATGTAATGTAATGTTTGTTGAAACCATGTAATCCGACATTATTTCGAAGAAGTTATGAAGTATGGTGAACACCGACCTAAAAAAATCGCGAGACTACGAAATCTCCGAAACGTTCACTAGTTTAAACATTCATTAATCTCGGTCAAAGTAGGTGTTTACATTTACTTTACATGTTATACGGACAATACGGATGTAATGTCAAGTATTTCCATGAGGTACCTTGTTCAACTTCAGTCGTTACTGTCTTGTTGTTAGTTATATAATATTGTTAGTTAGTGATATAATAATGTTGTTAGTGATATAATAATGCTAAACCTAATAAACTGTAAGGTTAAAGCTAGTGATTTCAGTAATAAATTTATGTTGGACTGGTCTCAGTATGACGAAGATCAATTCCGACAAGACCTTTACAGTATGGACTATAATATGTCAAACACAGATGTTACTAGCCTAGCAGATGCTTTTGTTAACAATATGGTAACAGCTAAAACTAAAAATGTGCCAAATGTGGTACGCAAAGGTAATTACGAAAAACATCCATGGTTTAATGACTCGCTTAAATCATTGCTACATAAAAGAGATTGTCTGTTTGTGGAAGCCAAGTCGACAAATAGTTTTGTAACTTGGAATGCGTATAAAACAGTGAGAAATGAAGCAACAAAAATGCTAAGAAGGATAAAACAAAATTATTATCAATCCAAAATAGATAATTGTAAATATGACAGCATACAGATGTGGAGAACTCTAAAAGATTTAGTAAATCTTAAAAATAATTGTAACAAGCCAAATGAAATTCATTTTGAAGACGGTTCCATTGAGTCCGTAGAATGTACTATTGCAAACAAATTTAATACATATTTTGTAGAGAGTGTGAAAATGATCAATGATGATATACCGAACATTAAAGCTATTGACATTCTAAATGATAACATTCGTAAAACTGTGGACTTGAATGAATACGAGGGGTCTAGCGAAGGGAGTAAACTAAGTAATTTTCAAAATATAACTATAGCACAGTTGGATAAACTAGTAAGAAATCTAAAAAGTAAGGGAGGTGGAACCAGTGACGGTATATCAGTCAAACTATTGAAAGATGCTTACCCAGTGGTCAGATTTAATTTGCTTAATATTATTAATACCTCCCTTAAAAGTGGTAAATTCCCAAGTAACTGGAAAGAATCGCTAATTGTACCAATTGAAAAAGTGAATGGAACAAAACTTGCAACGGAATTCAGACCAGTAAATATGCTTCCAGTGTATGAAAAACTCTTAGAATTAGTGGTACACGAGCAATTATACGTATATTTAGAAAATAATCACATGATCCTTGAGAACCAATCAGGTTTTCGCCGAGGTCACTCTTGTGAAACTGCTATACAGTTGTTACTTACTAAATGGTCGGAATGTATAGATAAAGGTAATTCTATTATGGTAGTTTTTATTGATTTAAAACGTGCTTTTGAGACTATTGACAGAGAGAGACTACTCATTAAGTTGAAAAAATGTATGGGATAGATGGTATGGTTCTAAAATGGTTAACTGATTACCTAATGGGGAGAACACAAAGAACTAAATATGGCAATGGAGTATCAGACAAAATTGATATTGACTTAGGAGTTCCCCAGGGATCGGTTTTAGGACCATTGTTATTTAATATGTACATCAATGATATTGTAATGTGTGTTCATAAATGCTACATTAACCTTTATGCAGATGATACAGTTATATTCATAGATGGAATTGATATAGATGAAATGGTTGCAATATTAAATGCAGAACTTAAGGATTTAGCGCAGTGGCTTAGTATAAACTTTTTGAAGTTAAACGTTAAAAAATCTAAATGTATGTTCTTAGGATGTGAGAAATTGTCTAATTATGTTTTCATGAACAATAGTAGTAGAATCACAATAAATAAAGAAGAATGTGAATTGGTAAAAGAGTTTAAGTATTTAGGGGTTATCATTGATAACAAATTAAATTTCCATCTATACATTGAATATATAAAAAATAAAATAGCTAAGAAAATAGGATATATTCAAAGAATTGGTAGCAACTTATCTCCATGGTCAAAAAAAGTAATATATCTTACAATTGTACAACCACATTTTGATTTTTGTGCATCGATTCTATACCAGTCGTTCCTGGGTGATCTTGAAAGACTGCAGCTATTGCAGAATAGAGGCATGAGGCTGATTTTAAAATGTAGTAAATATGTTCCTATTAGAATTATGCTTGACGCACTGGAATGGTTAAATGTGGAAAACAAAATAAAAATGAATGCAATGATATTTATTTTTAAAATGCAATGTGGTCTTCTACCAAATTATTTAAATAACCGCCTGGTAAAAACATCTGAGGTGCATTCTTATGCTACAAGAAATGTTAAAAGTACTTACTATTTGAAGAGCCACAAAAAGGGTTTAACAACTAAGTCGATATTCTACACGGGTATTCGTCAATATAACCAGTTACCGAATAACCTGAAATTAATGACAAATGTTCAAAGTTTTAAGAATGAATATATAAAACTGTTAAATGATAATTAGAATTGCTGTGTGAGAATTTAAGAGTAAAATTGTATTATATCATTTTTATATGTGAAATGTATAGCAATAGTGCTAATAAAGAATTTACATACATACATACATACTTGTTCATAGTATACACTGTAATGATATGATCTTTGCATCGTCCTCTTGTGTGTCTTTTTTTATTATTATAATTATTATTATTATTACTATTATTATTATTATTATTATTATTATTATTATTATTATTATTATTATTATTATTATTATTGTTATTATTATTATTATTATTATTATTATTATTATTAATAATATTATTAATTGTATTGTTATTTTTATTACTATTATTATTATTATTATTATTATTATTATTGTTATCCCCTACCCGACTTCATTGTTGGACACAGGGAGCAGATATAAAAAAAAAATATTGTTATTATTAATATTATTATTGTATTATTATTATTGTTATTGTTATTATTATTATTATTATTATTATTATTATTATTATTATTATTATTATTATTATTATTATTATTATTATTATTATTATTATTATTATTATTACGGCATAATAAATAATGCATTCAATATAAATATAACCGGCTTACCAAAGCACATAGGTACGTACACACACAGGACACATTTACTCTTGAGACATAAATTTAAAAATCTCGGAACGAGTTCCCACAGTGTTTTTAAATATTTGGAAAGAAGCGCGACTAGTTTTTTTTTACAAATCTTCGTGGTTCGAACGTCCATGAAATCAATCCTAGCTGATTTAATACCAAACAATAAGTACCAATATGATTTTTGTTTTTAGAATGTTGATATTAATTTATTTACATTTTTGAGTAGTGAGCGAAAACGGTTACTTTTACTTTGGGTATCTATAATGTTCCCCCACTAAAAAAAGTGGGTAGACAATAAATAATTGCGCCCTTGCCATACTATAAATAAAGTAGTTTTTTTGCTAGTGGAAGCACACACGGTAGGAGATTTAAAATTGTGTGTTTAAATAAATGTGCTGCATTGTTTAAAATCACAAAAGGCCAAAGATCTTAGCTGGTTTATCCTACACTCCTATGCGAGTGTGTTCTCCTGATACTATCACAATCGTAGTGGCGACCAAATTGTCGGGGCAAGTGTGGCAGATTACTTATATAATAAACAGATAGATAGAGAGAGAGAGATGATAGTAAGTAGGTGGTCGTGTGTGTGAGTGAGAGGGAACTGGGTGAGTGAGTGAGTGAGTGAGTGAGTGAGTGAGTGAGTGAGTGAGTGAGTGAGTGAGTGAGTGAGTGAGTGAGTGAGTGAGTGAGTGAGTGAGTGAGTGAGTGAGTGAGTTAGCGAGCGAGTGAGTGAGTGAGTGAGCGAGTGAGCGAGTGAGTGAGTGAGCGAGTGAGCGAGTGAGTGAATGAGTTAGTGAGCGAATGAGTGAGTGAGTGAGCGAATGAGTGAGTGAGTGAGTGAGTGAGTGAGTGAGTGAGTGAGTGAGTGAGTGAGTGAGTGAGTGAGTGAGTAAGTGAGTGAGTGAGCGAGTGAGTGAGTGAGTGAGCGAGTGAGCGAGCGAGTGAGTGAGTGAGTGTGTGAGCGAATGAGGGAGTGAGTGTGAGTGAATCAGTGAGTCAGTGAGGCGTGTGTGTGAAATTGGCTGTCTAGTTTGAAAGTCAGTATTTATTTTTTAGTCGGTCATTTAGTAAATGGTTGTAGTTTGATTTTATAAACTGGCTTTAAAACGAATCTCAAGACTGAGGGTAGTCGTGGAAAGAATGGAAAGATGCCGTAAAAATGTCATCGATAGAAGTTTTAGCGTTTTTCGCTCAAGACGGAGAAACATAAATCGCACTCTACACTATAATAATGTCACAGAAACCTGAACCTACTTCAGGATAATAGTTATGTAGTGTTATGAACGACTCCGCTACCTTACAACGGTTCGAAGCCGCTATAAATTATAAAAATGCTGTTTTTCAAGCGATAAATTAAGCTTTGCAGGTTCATGCGATTTTATTTATTTTATCTTAGTACCCCACCCCAGCCATATGTAATAAATAGAAAGCAATCCTATTTCATAATCAAAAGATTAGATACAATAATAATTAATTAATACTTTGTCTTCTTTTTGAAAGCAATCTCGCAATTATTGTTTATGCTGTTCGTAACAATGTTTGTATTAACAAAGATTAAAATGGAACGAATATCTTTTTCGAAAATGTGTAAAACATAATATTATTTAAACGTCTCAGAAGAAATGATATTTTATTTATATAATTATGACATGCTTTTCTTATACAAGGTTTAAATTACTCACAAAATACTTTTATTTTTAAAAATGAATAGGCCTACGCATATATAATTGGGACACTGGTTACTTATAGAAGATTTATCTATATTCAAACGTCTATATTTTATATATTTATAACATGCTTTACTTATACAAGGTTTAAATTACTCACAAAATACTCTTATTTTTAAAAATGAATAGGCCTACGCATATATAATTGGGACACTGGTAACTTATACAAGATTTATCTATTCTGATCCCTTAAATTAACAATATCGATGACACATGGATAGTGAATAACAAATATCTGCAACTATGTAAAGACGTAACATGTGGAAACAGACCTTTTTCTTTCGATTAAAATTGCTATAAATGCTTTAAAATTGTCAAAAAGTGAACCAAATATGTCACCCCCTACTGTTTCTTCTTTCTTATAAAAAAATATTTCCGTTTTTCAAAATTAACTTATTTAACTTTTGTAATGTGTTGTGTGCAATTGAATAAGTTAATTTGAAGAAAAAAACGGAGATATTTATTGGAATAGAGAGCAGAGTAACATTTGTCATTTATAAGAAAGACCATTTACATTTTCGTTCACAATTTTAAGGCATTTTAAAGTTATCTGTTTTTCCGACATAAATCGGGATTTTCACATGGGCAATATATATATATATTCTCCACGAAAGTTCCACGACGGTGGAGACAAACATTTTTTGTATGTTCTTTGTTTTTATTTCGGTGGTAGCGACAGCAGCCTCCAAATAGATATCGTTGCAAAAGGTGTTTACTAACTAATTATATTCACAATAATTATATAGAAAGAACGTTCAATTATTTTGGAAATGAAAAACTTCGTGCATCCTTCTTTTTTTCCACAAATTAAATTTAACAATTTGGGTACTTAGAAAAGCGTAAAATTTGTAACATGTTTTTTGTTATACAAACAAAATCAAATGAAAATGTTGGTGTCAAGAGAATGCTTTCCCTAAAGACAATGTTTAAAAATAATGCACTATTCATCACAATAGAATTTTTTTCAGAATCGATCTAGGACCAGTAAATAGAAGCAATCACGAGGCCCTCTAGATCAATTCCGAAAATTATCTATTCGATTAAAATCACTAACATCACCAAAATCTCAAATTTTCTAAAACAAAACACCCAAATACTTCCAAAATTTAGATGTAGAATTTTTTGTAAAGCATATAATATTCTCCCCTTGACACCAAGTTAACGACCCCACGCCACCAACAAGCGGGCCTGATGAAGGTGATAAAGACAGGCACAAGACGTCTTCTTCTTCTTCTTATGTCTACTCTCTGTGCTTCATTACTCAAAGACGGTCGAGATGCCGCCGCATTGACGTACCACACTGTCCCCCTCCCCTCCCCCCCCCCCCCTTTGCAGTCCCTTGTGACGTCGGTACATCCCCCCCTTGCCCTCGCCGACCGGCCAGAGCAAACACCTCCTCTAATTAATACATATCCTGATACTGAACAGAGTTGATTGCTTCGGTATACTGTCCATTCGAAATATATTAACTTTGTTTTTTTGTTGCTATTTTTGTTGCTAAGGAACGTGAAAAGGTAAAAGACCATTTTAAAAATGATCCAGGTATCTATTCTTGTTCCTCACACGGCCCCCTAAATCGTTACAAAAAACAACGTAGAACAATCAAAAATGAGCTGTCAAATGTTATATCAAGGTTCATTGATGGACACAAGAACTTCATCTATTAACCTTGATTTCACATTTGTTATTGTTGTGTATTGTCATAGATAAGGGATTGTAGGGCCGTTGTATGTGGTATTGTTGTTCTTGAAGATTTAGAGGACCGTGGGGAGAAACAAGAATAGCTACCTGGATCATTTTTAAAATGGTCTATAAGTAGCAACCACGGGCGCCCTTAAATCTACTGGGTGTACCACTGAATTGAATGTATCCATTTGGTACAAGTTTCTATTTTTCGCGTTCTATAGGGTGTATTCACGTATTGCGCATGGTGGCCACATTGGAGGCCACAATGGCATGTGATTGGTAGTTCATTGTTACTATGTTTCAGCTGGCGTTTGTTGCAAATTCAACTGTTCTCTAACTTTGGTTTGCTATTGTTATTACTTAAATTCAAGTAAACATACTCTTTTGTCTCGATTACTCTCTTAATCGTTTACAAAGACTTACAACAATCATTTTCGTACACTTTATCGGGGGATATACGTGTTCAAACTTGTCATATTTCCCCGTAAACAATATTATTCGTTTTCTATCGACAGCTAAATGAAACTTGAAATAGTACTATAGGTGACCTCCAATATGGCCGATGTGACGTCACGTGAATACTCCCTATTCTACAAGGACATTCATCACCGAACATGGACGAGATAAGGAAGGGGATATTGGGGCTTGAAGTCAGCGCCATGTTGGCTCCGTGAGCCAAGGCCGTCTGTCCGTATAGACTGACTGTCTGGCTAGAGTCGCGACCGAAACCACAACACGAAATTGAGACGGAAGTGAAAACACCAACAACGACCCAAGTCTCACGATCATATGGGTTCGTTGCCATAGATATATTCACGTGACTTCACAGCGGCCACATTAAACCTAGAAGATGAATGCAACATCCTATTTCAAATGTTTATTACCAGGAACACCTTTAATAACGCCATTATGTCATAGTATGATGAGTATGTAATGTATTATTTTAGTTCAGTTCATAATTATATTAAAACTATTTAAAAGTACGCAAAATTTAGGCATTAGGTACACACGCACAAGTCATATAACTTATGTGTGTACCTAAATGCAACAACTTAAAAATAATGTGTTTCTGTTCTATGTCACTTCTATTGATGTCAACATATATGCAATACATTGCAAATACCATGTACATGTACAATGCCAATACAAAACTTGAAAACTTGAAACTTGAAAATATGGAAGGCCCGAATTCACCAAACTTTTTAACCGGCCGATTTACTAATCTCGGATTAGTTACCATGGTTTCAACAAATATTGCATACCAAATGCATGGTGGCTTCTACCGGGCGCAATTTTTTTTATCTCCGATTAACAGAAAATTTGCCGGATTAAAGTTTGGTGAAACTGGTCCTGAATAAATAAAATATATAAATAAACTCGTAGTTAATAGTCCTACCCATTCAGATTTCAGATACAAGAAATGATTTTTAGTGAGGGAGATTTAAGATTTATTAAGAGATTCATAGCTATGATGACTATAAAGTCACCGTTTACATTTACACCAGTCACATTCATAGATAGATTATACTCAAGTTTCGAAGTCAAAAAATCCCCAGCCCGAACCGGAATCGAACCCTGAGCCTTCTGCATTGGAAGTAGAAATAACCCACTACCTAGACCAACGAGTCACACAAAATGATGAGCGGGTATGTTTTTTAACGCATAAAAGCCGAGTTTCGAATTAAAAATGAACACGAATTGAAAATAAAAAATAACAAAAAATTACCACAAAACAAAATAACAAAAAAAAAAAGCTAATCTTAGAGAAATTATATGTTTCGTTTCTACTACAATATTGTCTTCAACAACAGCTGTTTCTCAAAGGCCACATACTCAAACATTTCACCAAAATGGACGCCACGCACGCATCATTTTAGTTTCGTGAAAACCCCGAATAGAAAATAAGATCGCCTATATTGCTAGAACGGCTTCTCTTCTTGCCGCATTGGTGTCCAGGGAGAGACCCAAAGAACACGAGAAGTTTTTCTTTTGGCGTTTGCTTTCTTACCTTTTTTTTACAGTGTGGATCCTATCAGCATTTGTGCTGCCGTATTTTTTAACCGTCGACGCGTCGATAAAGCTGTAGTCACGTACCCTCCCCCCCCCCCCCCCCCCCAAGGCTAGGATTGACTACATGCTCGTTCCGAAACCACGTTAGTGCCCGGACAAGAGTGATAGGGATCTTGCCCCCCCCCCTCCCCCGCCCCTCCCCCCCTCCCTCAGGAATAGACTGAACGATGGGCAATTGAAAGATTTATGTATGTGTTGCAGGTAGACCGACAGCGAGGGCTATCGAGACACAAAGGTAACAGATAGACAGCCATAGACCACGATTTAGAGGTTTAGGTTTATTCCTGCTAAAAATATAGAAGATTCATCCAGGGTTCGAACCCCGGTTCGGACTGGGATTCGATACCAGCTAGCGGAAATGTTGACCGAAACTTTTCCGAGGTTTTCTTTAGTCACAAAGTAAATGCAGGTATTCAGTATATTAATAGCCCTCGCACATTCCTTCGCAAATGTATTTCAATCCAAATATCACACCTAATAGTATAAAAGGGACATGAATTGTCCCGGGGCAGATTGCCTATGAAAGATTGTAATGATTAGACTTGTAGCGATATTGAAAATGAAGGACAGTTCCCTATTGATTGGGAATTATAGTTAACATAACCTGTAGATGTAGCACCTAATACCACCAGGGAGCAATCCGTCACATTGAGTGACGTTGGTGAGTGAGGGTGACGGGGCGGGGGGGGGGGGGGGGGGGGGGAGTAATTTCCACCTCTTCTCGTATGCTCTCATTATTGTAACTTATTTCTGTATTTACTTAGTTAGGTGTAATAGAAAACAAACAACGAGGAAATCGACTAATATATTTCGTGATAGTAACAGATACACAACACGTATATCGTATTTATACAATGAAAAGAAAAGGAAAAAACAACACACTTTCGGAAATATGTTGCTTGTTTTTCTTCTTATTTGTTTTTACCAGAAAGCATGATATACCTAACTCTCTCCCCTCCCCCCCCCCCCCCCCCCCCTACAGTGACACGTATTCTCTCTTCGGGGTGAAAAATAAGTTGTGACAATCGAAAGTACTCTCTATTTTATTTTTTTTTTACTTCAATTTTTCGAAATTCTAGTTTATAGTTGTCATGCATGGTCACGTGGAATTTATTTCTCAACATTAATATGGCGCAACGAAATTACATAATATTATGATAGTGTGTGTGTGTGTGTTGGGGAGAAGAGCTGACAAAAGACGAGATGAGAATACACCTCTTTAGTATTATCTAAATAAAACTCTAAAAGTAAAAACGAAAACCTAAAATGAAGTATTTACAAAAAACGAAACGGAATAACAGATATACAAGAATAGACAATCTTTTTGTCTATTATAATATGTATGTATGTTTGTGTGTATGTCTTGTCATCTACTCTCACTGTTTTTTATTATTTATTTTTTTATGTTGACCCATCGAATGAGAGGAGAGAGTCAGAGAAAATAGGAGACTGTGATTGGTTGGTTGGTTGTTGTTGGTTGGTTCAAAGACTGTCTGTCGACGACGACGACGACGCTTCTCCGCAACTTCTTTTCTCAAGATAACAGGAGAACATAATATAACAGGAGTTTTAGTGAGTCGCTGTTTTTACATTATCTCAAATAAAATGCAAATAATAATAATAATAATAATAATAATAATAATAATAATAATAATAATAATAATAATAATAATAATAATAATAATTATAATAGAAATAATAGTTATAATAATGAAAATAATAATAATAATAATAATAATAATAATAATAATAATAATAATAATAATAATAATAAAACTATGAACAAGTACTAATAAGACAGTAACGACTGAAGTTGAACAAAGTACCTCATGGAAATACTTGACATTACATCCGTATTGTCCGTATAACATGTACAACAATGGCTTTTACCGAGATTGACGACTGTTTACACTAGTAACATGTGATTAGTGAAGTCAATTAAATAAGGTAGACACATGGAAATACTTGACATTACGTCCGTATAACATGTTAATGCCGGTTTTGACCAAGACTGTATAACTGTGATACATTTAATAAAATAATAATTAATAATCAATCAATATCCGTCCCTGTACCAACTATGGGTAGGGAATGGGAGGTTCCAACCATATAATAATAATACTACTAATACTAAAACGTCGTTGTTAAAAATTGCATAACTTAGGTACGGAAAAATCGCTGAGTAGAAGGAGGTTATGTGTTTTGTGTGTATTATATAGTTGAGAATTCGTGCAATCTCGTCCAGGAATTATTTTATCTCACAATAGTAAAGTACAGTAGTCAAGATATATACAACAGATGAATGAGCGAAGTATTTGAGCGGAACTCGGACGTGGCCCACGTACGGTATGTTCAGCTTCATGTCAACGTTTCCCGGTTTCCGTGTAGTAAGTAGACAGACGTTCACATTCACGATAAGTGGATGTGAACTGTCCATTGTCAGTGTTTCTTCAACTATACCTTCGGCTTGGTAGCCGAGTATTGGAAAAGAGTATTTGTAAATTTGTAGGATTTGTAGTTATGCCAACAAAACAGAATAATTTGTCTAAGAATATGTCAAAAAAAAATAGACGCTTCTCATTTTTGTCTGTAATTTTCTACTTTGAAAATTCGTTTTAATGAATTGAGTGAGAATGAGGCAAACTTTTATGGCAGGCAGGATAGAATGTTACACGATACCGGAAGTTAATTGAATAGGACACACGTTGGAAATCTATGGTCACAAAATCCCTGGTAACGATTACAATGAGTCGACCTACATATTATGTCGATCGATCGTAATGCAAGATTGTTTATCATCATCTGCTTTATAAAATCTTGAAATGCGTATATAAACAATTAATGTCACAAAATTAATTATGAAACTAGTTATATTTTATTTGATTCACGTTTTTTATAATAATTATGATTTATATTTACATAATGCATGTACGTGGTGGCATATTGTGTACTAAAACGGCATGTTTGTTTACTTCGACTAGTAATATATTGTTGAAATATGAAAATTCAACATAAAGACACTCTCTGATCGAGATTAGCCGTTAATCGGATCCTAATAAACATGACGCCTGTTAGATGATTGATTAATGGGGCTTAATAGACGGCTGTTAGAAAAGACGCATCTTGTGCACTGTTGTGCGAATCCGTTGTTGGGTAGGGTAGATACTGGTAGGGGGCTGGGGGGGGAGAGAGAGAGAGAGAGAGAGAGGGAGAGAGAGAGAGAGAGAGAGAGAGAGAGAGAGACCCACCCACGCGCACGCGGCTGGCTGGCTTGCCGTGTGACCCGCCCGCCGGCCAGCCACAACATTGTTCTAAAAGTTCCGTCAGTTATCAGGAGCGCAGACATACGTAGGAGTGTCGCGTTACATTCACGCTTTCATCGTTACCCGTTTTGTACTGTGTTTTGTTTCTATCAATGGCGTTACTGCATCTTTTGTACGCATTGAACCCAATCAATGTACGTTTTATTTATTATTATTAATGTTATTATTATTATGGGAGATGCCCCCCCCCCCCCCACTACTGAGCCGCAGGCGATTTGTTTGTAAATACATATTTTTCGCATGGTTTGAAGTGTTTTATAAGGAGTTAAGGTGGTTTGCTGAAAGGGGTAATTTACACAGATTTCTAAGATAATCATTGAATTTATTGCACTGATGGTATACATTTTACTTTATTAGAAGTAAATTGTAATTGTTGTATCATTTTCTTTTTCTACAAGTTACATTTACAAATTTGATGCAACAAAAATATGTTGTCATTAATATTTTATTTTTGCATAAACCTACATATTATTTTTCAGAACATAATTGGAGCTGGGATTTCGGGGGAGGGGAGCCCCAGCACCCCCTGAACCCCCCCCCCCCCCCCCTGGATACGCGACTGAAGCAACTTGTAGTTGTACTGGCCATGAACGTCGAGAAATAACGATTTCTTCGACCACAGCCTTGTTTACCATGCTGTGACATTCGACCGGCAGATGTCAGTGTCTATGTCAGTTTCAGTGTCAATGTCGTACCGACACGCACCTTCCCTTGCGTTGCGTGACGTCATTATAAATAATTCAAGAGAAGCCATATTGATTTTTAGAAGAATTTGCATGTTTTCGGTAACGCGGTCTAACAAGTTAGAAAACTTATCCAGGTGATATCCCTGCCCTTCCATATCCATACCATTACACAAGCCCCCACCCTGAAGAAAATGTTTGAGGTTTTATCGTTTTTGGATCTGTTATTTTTTATTTACAATAATAATAATAATAATTATTACACACAGTAACTTAGTAGTACTTATTAGTACAGTAACACGACGCAAAGAAGATCATATCATTCATTATACAGTGTATATACTATGAAATGAACAAGTACTAATAGACAGTAACGACTGAAGTTGAACAAGGTACCTCATAGAAATACTTGACATTACATCCGTATTTTCCGTATAACATGTAAACACCGGCTTTGACCGAGATTGATGACTGTTTAAACTAGTAATATGTGATAAATGAAGTTAAATAAGGTAGACACATGGACATTTTGACTGAGATTGTATGATTGTGATACATTCAATAAAATAATTACCATTGTGTTATAATAAATAATGTGTGACAAAAAAAAATAAGTTTGGAGAAAATAATATGAACAATGAATAATGCTGTATATTTAATTAGTTTTAAGAGTTAAATAAGGTAAGCACGTAAGCCTGCATGGAAATGCTGGACATTACGTCCGTTTTAACCGACTACATGTATGTATAATAAAATATTAATTATAATAATAAATATAAATTATTGTATTCATTAATTGTTCAGTATTATTATATGAAATTGTATGAAATATGAGATTATTCCCTGATTGTATTTCAATATTTATTTAATTTCATCTCGAAAATGAATCAAGCGCGTATACAAAGCAAAGTCCCTATCATTCGTCAGTGCTGCCAAACTTGGTCTAATCGTGCCGGCACACCCGCCCGGCCTTTACGCGCATTGTTACCAACTATTGCAATTAGTTCCATCGTCCTTATGTCGCCATAGATCATAGTAAGGGGGCGTGGCTAAGTACCACATGACTCGTAGCGCGTCAGCTGTGAATGAAGGAAGACCGTTGAGGCGCGGTTCGTTCTTGCGGTGAACAGTGGAACACGCTGCGGTTGTGTAAAGCGGGAGGGGGGGGGGGGGGGTAGGGGGGGGGTAGGGGGGGAGGTTGCGACTGTGATTATGACAGTGGCATAACAGGAATATTTAATGGGGCGCGGGTGACTTCAGCCGAGATCTGTCTGACAATATCAGTAAAGGCAGTCATTTCAATGTCTCTCTCTTTACTATTTTTGGACAATTCCTTTCTTCCATCCTTCATAGCTTACATTATTACTGTTATTCCTTTCACATGCTGTGATTTTGATGTTTAATTTTCTATTTAGGTGCAATTGAATTATTTTAATTTTTTTGAATTAGGCCTATATAATCATAATATTTGTCACTTGTCGTTCTATAAGACGCTAAAATACGTTTTTGGTGTAATTGTTCACTTTGGGCGTCTCTCTTTTTTTATAATCGAAACTTTTTGATAATCGAAACTAACCGTTTGTTAGTTTTCCTATCGTTTCGAATCGTTTGCTAGTACATCGACCATTAATCGATTCGATAATTTTTGACATTTTTTACTTTTCTTTTGGAAATGTATATTGTTGATATTCTCCTTAGTAAATCAGTTTTATAAATGAATGGGGCAGACATTAATTTTATACTTTAAATAACGTGATAAAGGGACTGATTACATGTTTTTGTACGAATCAATTTTATACATTGGAAAGAACAGGAGTTAAAGTGAATATTTATTTTTGTGTCATTTGTAAATTATCAGTTTTACCACTGAAATGAAATACATTACTTTTACAATGTAAGTACATCTGCGAGAAAAAGTGTTGTTTATCAGTTCTATTACTGGATATAGAATATATACATTAACTAATGTAAATATCAGGATAAAGTCAGCAGTCGAGCCATTAAACAAACATTTGGCCACGACTTCCAGGTAACAACCATCATTAGCAACTCGAATCATGCACACACACACACACGCTACTAGAAAACATTCAAGGTTCTCTCGGCGTACGTCGGACATCTCCGCGAGTGTTCGGCTCAATGCAGTGAATGAGTGCGAGTACACAGCGGCGTTTTATTATACACGATCGCGTGTAACCTAATACCACGTGACGACATGTTTATACTCCTATCATATCCGCTTTGCCATTGGATATTGTAGAGAGAAACATTCCTGAATTATTCACCTGTTTTACGTGGGTTTCGTTTTGCGTTGTCGTTCATATAATGAATTTAACAAAGTATGGTTTTTTTCATTGTCAAGGTGTTTATAGTTTATGTACAAAGTGAATATCTATATCCTATACAGTTTGAATTTTACATATACACAGTATAAAATAATACTTTAAAATTGTAATGCTTTATAGAAACCCTTGAATAAATAAAATAAAATAAGGGAGTACAGTAAATAAAACTATGCAAATAATAAAGAAACAATAAGAAAAACACTAAACGATAAAAATAGCAAAAGGTAACACATCAACAAAACAAAATACTAGAGAAAACAGAAAAATTACTATAAAAATAAAGTGTTGTACACATTTAAATGTAAATAAAATGATATTATTTATGGGAACAGATTGATATTTTCTTCTGGGTTGTTTCGTCGTGTCGGTACAAAGCAGGAGACGATTATGCAGATAAGTTACTACCCTTTCCCCAGATGTTACATGATGTACGCAACAATAAACTGCTTATTAGCTACTCAATTCAAGAATTTCAGCTAAGTCTAAAAACCATAGGATATTTTTTAAACAAATGTTTATTCTTGCAGTTAGGTATGAAGCTTCCTGTTGTACCGACACGACGAAACAACCCAGAAGAAAATATCAATCTGTTCCCATCTACGGGTCGTGAAAGCCTCGAACAACTCAATATTATTTATGTTTATGATATTATTTTATTTTTTACTGTAGTGTATTATCTTGTGCAAGAACGGATACCCTATGTTATGTATGGATTCTACTGGCAATCGCTATTCATGTAGAGAATTTACTATAAAATGATGACAGGAAATGTCAGGAAGAATCAGGATACATTAATTTTGTTTTAGTATCGATTTTCTCCTAAGATTTCGGAGGCGTTTTCTTCTCGTTACAAATGTATATGAGAGAATGCATTCATGGAAATAGTTCTTTAGAACCTCCGTTGTTATTCTGTTCCCCTGATACTGTCGGAGGAACTCGTTGCAAGATCGGCGTGCTTCTTTTGTCGACTGGCTGCGTGCCAGGCCGGGCGGCAAGAACCAACTGACAGCAGCGCGCTTTGCACACAGAGACACCTACCGGAAACACTCGGCAACTAACTGCTCTCTCGCCTACTAAGTATACGTTATTTTAGCGTTTTAGGTTTTAGATGTTAAATTGGTCATTTATTTATTGGTTTTATTTTTGGAACCGTTACAAAATGCTAATTTTACAAAAAATAATGTGTCACCATTTCTATTGAGGTTTAGTAAAGAACTGCATTTAAAAGCTACAACTGAAATGATTTTAATTAGTAGGACTACCTGCACATAATTTTTCATTAGAAGTGCAAGAAACCCCCTGATATACAAGGTTTTGACGGAACGAAAAATATAAATGCTACAAAATGCTAAATTTAGAGAAAATTTGTGCTAAAAAGACGTATCTCTAACAATAATAGTAAAATCTAAACGTACCTCAAAGCCCCAACTACAATAATTATTGTCAGTCGGCATCGTGATTGTAATCGGGATTGGGATCGCAATCGTACATTTTGTCATGCTAAATCATTAGTAGGGTTACGATTTTATTGTGAACAGCGCCATAAGAACTTTTTCAACTTTTTCGAGAGTTCCGAATTGCGATTGCAGCCCCCATATCGACAATTAAGGTTGAGTCTTTAATCCATTTCATGCATCTTGCTTGATTGCTTGCTTGATATCACAATATTCATAAAGCTCGAATTAACACCCCTCTCCCTCCCCCCCCCCCCCCCGGGCCCTTGATTCGAATTATCGCTGATAGAGATGTCTCAGTCTCAATGGTATGGTTACAGGCGAGATTCCTTGCTTTTCATTCGCGCGAGGTCGTTGGTTCGATACCGGCCACCAGTACACTCGTTTTCCCGAGGGTTTCCAGCAAATGCTGTGATTAGCTAATAGTCAGTCCTTCGACATTCCTTCACAGCTACCTAAATACCCTTATAGTCACCTGGATGGGCACGTCGGGCGCAAAAAATTAATGTGCACCAATCATACGAATTATTGTAATAGAATCTAGAATCTTCATTATAACAAACCGGTACATTTATATAGATGGGAAGAATATGTACACTAACCGATTTGAGTAAATCAATTGCTGGACAGAACATATTTTTACATATTCTCCTGCACTCACCCTATCTATTATTCTTTGGCTCAACCTAATTTTCGAATCGTTGACGCTTTACTTATGTTGCATGCATACCTTACAACTAATTGCTTGTTTATAAACTACCAAAACATGTTGTTTTTATAACTTTTACGTATCTTGCTTAAGAACAATAAAAACTGCGAAGGTAAATATGTTGCCCCCCCCCCCCCCCCCCCCGCGCCCCCCCTAGCTAGCTAAACCACTGTTTTTCGTGTGACCCTGACCCTAATGCATTGTTTCATTGGCTAAATAAACGTAACGTGTGATAAAATAATACAATATACCTTGTGTGTGGGCTTGATGAATATTATTTCGGCATGAAATCAATACAGCTGCCTGCCTACTTACGAGGCCGCGGTCTGTTGTACCAGGGAACACTCGTTGCCAACTCTCCCACCCACTAGACCAGAAAGAAATGTACTGAGGAGGAGGATTCAATTACAATACTACGGGTTGGATTACGTTTGGTGTGCGTGTGTGTGTGTGTGTGTGTGTGTGTGTGTGTATGTGTGTGTGTGTGTGTGTGTGTATGTGCGCAGATCCGAAATAGAAGAATAAATTCCTCGCAAAAAATATGTTACTACTTACTGTCACCTTATACCGGTTAGAGCACAGAGGTCAAATAACAGTCTGAAAATAGGTTAGTAGTCTAAAAAAAACTATTTTAAGGCAGCTATTTTTTTACCCCCCCCCCCCCCCCCTCTGTTATTTCATCGTGACAGCGTCGATAAATAAAGATCATGACGTCATGAATCACATCACTAATCCCCGGTCTAGCTTGAGAGTAATTTATATTTTACGGAATCCCCTGAGAAAAACAAGATAATGTTCTGTCCATATCGCACCTCGTAGGCCTATATATCGATCTTATGGTCGAAACAAGGAGGTAAAGTTCGATCTATATCGCACCTCGTATATCGATCAGTCTTATGGTAGATGTCAACAACTACGCACAAAGCCCTGAGATAAATTTTCACCCTGTCTACAGTCCTTGTTCGTATCTTAAAAATCACATTAACTTCAAACCTTTGAGATTATGCAGGGCTACATATTTTATCAAGATCTATATGTAGTCTTAAAATAAAGATTCAGAAAGAAAATTACGTTTGTATCTAAGTGTACAGATTGATATTAAATTATCTCGTATTTTTTTTTAATTGAAACACATTTGGTTCCTTTTTGAGAATATATCTCTCTCTCTCTCTAGATCTCAATCAAATCTAGCCCCGCATAATCCCAATATGTTGGTACTGAATTATTTAAATGTAATTTTGAAGATATACGAACACAGAATTCACCACAGACCAATAACAAGATATATTTACGTCGAACACTACATTGAAAATATACTATTTTTTTCGGCAACCATGCCGCCAACATTTAACATGTGATGTGATTTTGTGCAAACTATCATACATAGGCTACAGACTTAACATTTTTAGAGGTCTTAGATAATATATGTGTTCTGAGTAAAATGACTTACAGTGATGTATGTACCGTACATAGTTTATGTTAAACTATTTTTTTTTTTTTTTAATTCATAATTTATGTATTTTTTGACATTTGAATTCCTTTCATAATTAATAGAAATTAAACTCTTCATTTGATTACTGCAATTAAAGGTCATTTTTTAATAAACATCATAATGCTTGTTTTCTGAAAGTTTCAATTCAATTCAATTCAATTCAATTCAATTCAATTCAATTCAATTCAATTCAATTCAATTCAATTTTTATTCAATAATTCCACATGATACATAACAGAATGGTTATTGGACGATTTGTACATTGATATTGATATCTACGGACAGAAGAATAAGAATAATAATAATAATATAATAAGAATATCTTTAGTAGTTCCTGAGTATACAAAATTAATATTCGAATTACCTTGACACCTGTTGGTATTTTGATGATTTGTATTCTCTCACAATTTTCATTTTGAAGCACTCGGAAGATCGGATTCAGAAGTGAGGTTATAAGGCCAAGAATCAGCCGGTGCAATATCTTTCGCACATGTTTGCACTCTCAATTTGCATCAATGCCAGCAACAGAAACACTAGACCTAGGTTAGTACACCAACTAGAACCCAACTGTTCCTTACTTGATTGAAAACGAGGCATTATAGAAGATATAATTCACAAAAACACACTCAACATACACATGTCAAAACGAATGACATTTCGCTGTAAAGTGTCAACACTGTGAATCCAGCTCCTAATTTACATATCGAAGTCGGATATAGTAACCGAATGCCAACGTTTGAAAGAAGAAATACACTAGAGTGTAAAACAAAAACCACTAAGGTATAGTTTTTCAAATTCGAGCTATCTAGGTTGTTGCAAAAATATGATACGTTAAGCCCCATTAATCAATCAATCAATCGAGCTATCTACTAAGGCAGAAGTGTTGGATGTTGCCGAGTGTTAAAATACGCAATATATGACGCTTTTAATATTGATTCAAATATTGATTTTACCCATTTGTGTTAATAAAGACACATCATTAATGATTATATTCAGAAATGTGCTGACAAAAATAATAAAATTTAAAAAAAAATCGTTGACTGTAATTTTTTGATGTCACAATTTAAATTTCACAAAGTTCACTGAAAAATACTATTTCTTTCAGAATATTGCGTTTTTCTAAATATATGTATCATACATTCACAAATAACATAAGAATTAAAACTACATTGCATCTGGTTTTGGTACTTCACACAATATAATAATTTTCATAAACATTATAGGCCAGGATTTAGGTGTTAAAACTATCATATAAGCATATTATTCGTCTTGTATTCTATAATATTTATTTATTTACTTTATTGTAATTAAGGCCAGTGTAGGGCACAAAGCCCTCTTTAGCCTGATGAGGGATGATTGCTGAATGATAATGAGGAAGGGGGAGGGAAAACCTGCTACCGGCACGTAGCCCAGTGGCGTATTCACGGGGGGGAGGGGGGGGACAAAACCCCCCCTTTTGCAAAGGAAACATGGAAAATGACCGTTAACTTTCATTTCAATAGACAGTATTTCAATAGACAGTTAGATGTTTTACTTTATAATTATTGTATATTGTTGTAATTAAAAGCAAAAACAATACGAAAAATATGCAAATTATTGATTGAGGTTCCTTTTATTAGCGGTGCAAAGGAAAAAATGTGTTGCCAGAAACAAAGTAATCTTGTTTCAGTTGGCCGCTGTAAAACGCACAGATTTGCACTAAAATGACCTTGACGAGATTTTTTTCGGGGGGCAAGCCCCCCGGAACCCCAATTATGTTTCGGCATCCACTCTCTATATGGGTTGACACCCCCCCCCCCTTTCCCAATTCCTGGATACGCCACTGACGTAGCCTACTCCTGTCGAAAAGTACCAAGGGGACCATCGGCTTTACGTCCCTTCCGAAAGACCTCTCAACTGTCAACAGACATTTTGGCTTCTTATATGATCGTATATGTGAAGTCACGTGAATACTCCCTATCGTTTGAAGTCAACATTTGACTGTAATCATAGGCGTGCGCAGCGTCTAACATTAGACCCGGCACAAGGTGGCGTGGTACAGCTGGGGTCTGGGGCAAAGCCCCGGCCGCCGGAGGCAATTTCGCCGTAGGCGAAAAAAATTTCTGTTGATGCACTAACTTTTATGGCCTAAAACGCGATTTCAAGACTCGACGCTTTCCGCTGCCATAGGATCTTGTGGCCCCTATAGAGCTTTGTTTCGTTTCAATAAAAGATAGATTATAAATTATTTGCGCAGCCCCGGATGAAGTCTGCCTTTGCTTAAAAACGCGCTACTGACAGTGTATTTTAATTTAAAGTCTTATTTAAAGTTAAGTTTAAAGTTAAGCTGCTCTCGGCCCAGGCTGGGTCTAAAGAAATTGGAGTCCAGCGCGGCCCGACCGCCAAGTTGATACATTAGGTCCGGCCTGGGCCGAACAGGCCTGGGCCGTGCGCACGCCTATGACTGTAATGTGGGCATTTATCTCGCCTACCCACTCAGAAAGAGTTTGACAAGTTTTCTTTATCTAGAGCCGTAGCCAATCTGCTCTAGTAGGCTACTTGCCAAACATTGAGACTGCAACTCAATTCCCATGGTTATACGCGGATCCAACCAATCAATAACTGTCGACAATAAATGAGAATGGATTTGTCTGCAGGGATACCAATTCGGAAAACTCATTTGGCGGCGATTCAGAGTTTCAAATATATTGGCTCAGTTTTCTAAAGGGGACAAATTGATTCAGTTTGTGCACTGATGTATAAATCAAAATTTGTCTGGATCGTAAATGGAACAAAATGTTATTTGGTAAAACTGAACGAAAGTTCGAGACAGGTAGGCCTAGATGTGTAAATGACAATTGCTAAAATATGTGAACAATTGTGTTTATAGGGTTGATTTGTCGTTTGTTTCATTGCTTGTGTGTGTTTGTTTGTGTGTTTGTGTGAGTTTCTATAATCTGTAAAATTTTGTCTAATCAATGCAAATAGTAGCATTAAAGCTAAAATAGAATGATCACAGAATGATTTTGCAAATTTCCACTAAAAGAAATAAATTTGTTACAATTATTCTTAATAATTTCATTTTTACTGGAAACTATGGTAACTTATGCATTCTGAATGTAATGTTTTGGAAACTATGGTAACTTGCATTTTGAATTTAATGTTTTGAAAACCATGATAACTTATCCGAAATTATTAAACGGGGGATAAACAAACTTTTGGTAAATTTTTACTGTTTTAATATTATAAGTAACTGAAATTGTAGGCTACATGTTGTACATTTTTGTTAACATTTAATTTTTAATAATATTAGCTCTTTCATCTAAGCATATAGAAAAGCACAATTGGTTTTGTACAGTTTAATGTGACAATATACCAGTTGCTATGTCCTACTCCAATTGCGTTGGCAAGGAAACCTTTCCTGTCTATTTTGATCTATTGTCGATAGTGTTTTTTTGTATTATAAACCCCGTTTGGACCTGGGGTACAGAATTGATCCAGGATAGCTCTGCCTGTCGTAATAGAATAGAATAGGTGACTAAAAGAATGACGTATTACCTTTAGCTGTCGAGTTTGTTGTAAAATAATAAAGTTAACACTAAATAATAAATTGTATTATAAAGATTTTTTAACGTTGCTGTAACTTTCGCTGTCTTTATGATTATGCTGTATTTTAATGAATTTGATTTACTGTTCTATTTTATTTGTTAGTCATCATATAAATAAAATCTGTACATGAAGAATTGGAACGTATTATGTTTATACAAAACAATACCACGATACGAGTATACTTTAAGCTGTAAATTAAATATTAAGATCGATGTTCTACTAACAACAATGATACATCTTTACCGACAAGTTGATGTCAGTAACAAAAAATAACAAAGACAAACATTATGTTAAATTCAATATCTTTCACGACACACTATGTCGAAAATCAATGGTCCCACATACGACTTGGGGCCTTGAATGAATGGTTGAATGGTTGACTTGAATGCGTTCTGTCTCACAGTTGCTTCAACGGTATTACAGCGCGCTACTGTTACCGATCACGTTCGTACAGTCAACAGTGGCGCGCTCTGTTAGCGAGTATTAACACCGCGAGGACGCCGAGAAACAACAAACAAAATCAATGTGAATTTTTTAAATAATTATAATAAAAAATTACTTGTGTCATGGAAAACGTTATTGCTTAGATATTTCTTCAAAACTTCACTCATTGACTAAAACTAAACGACTTAATAAAAAAACTTTAAATGACTTAATTGTTTTTGCCGCAACTTAAAAGTCCCAACCATAATTTCAATGTACTAATATAAATGGACGCACTTTCCCAATATTACGTAGTAATACTGTTGAGCGAGTTTTACCAAGATTTTCTCCCCCATGGTGGGGGGGAGGGGGGGGGGGGGGGTACCCATTTCCCTACCCGCTTATCCTTTTAAAAGTGTTGGACATAAAAACCAAAAGTTTATTATTTAACACATTTTATCAATAGAACGTTTTATAGCTTTGTATTATTTTTATTACCCTATCACTCAAAAACTACCAGTGGTGTAACGGGGGTGGGGGGTGGGGGGTTGAAAGTTGACGCCCCCCCTCCCCTTCCCCAAAACTACATCGAGGCTGATATTTACTGCTTATAATAACTAACTACTTCTTTAGAACTAGAAAATATAATAATGATAATTAGTGTAATGATAATGCTTCGAGTTTTGTTCTTTGACTCTAAAAGAGCACAAAATATCTACAATAGTTGGAAAAACTCGCCTCCGGCGGCTGGGGCCTCGCCCCAGACCCCTTGCTATTCCCACACATCACTTTCCCACTTTGAACACCCCCCCCCCCCCCCCTCCCGAAATAATTCCTAGCTACGCCACTGAGAACAACAATGCACGTATGAACGTTGATCTTATTGGCGATTTAGGTCCGTGTTTCCCAAACTGTGCTATGACGGCTCTAAAGTCACCGCTTGCGTATCATATCGACAGATTGAAGTCAACATCCAAAGTTAAAAAAAAAAAAAAACTCTGTTAAAATAACTCCGGCCTGAACCGGGAACCGAACTCTGGGCTTTCTGAATTGGAAGTAGGAATAAACCTACTAGCTAGCTAGACCAAAGAGCCACACAAATTCCTGGTTCCCCTCCTGGTTAAAGCCTGTATTACACGGTCAAACTTTTTCATCCAACTCCTTGAATTCAAGGACAAAAGCGCATCAATAAATAATTCCTATTGTTGTATTTGACTACATACTGACTGTTTTTGATGCGCTTTTGTCCTTGAATTCAAGGAGTTGGATGAAAAAATTTGACCGTGTAATACAGGCTTAATAGATGATTTTCAGAATTGATCTAGAAAGCCGTGATTTGCTCTATCTAAAGGTCCTTGATAGTTATTGTAAAGTGCATTTTTCACTGTTATGCATTGTTGTCATTCAAGATCTATAGGGCCGTGAAAAAGGTCTATTTCGAATGAAAAATTTCGCTCCACAGTGTTTTGTTTCAGACACATATCGAATACGCGCGAATCAAACAAAGACACAACAATGAAACTACCTAGCAACCGATTGTTTGTCCAACACCTGTAGTCACAGCCCCCTTATTCCTATTCCCCACTCTGCAGTAATGGCGTTTCAAAACACCCGGCATCCCACAATCCTTAGCGCACGCGAGACTCGTGGCGCGCTCTCTCAGCGAATCTAAACACTATCGGGGAAGAAGCTTGATTTATCAAGAAATTATTTATCAATTTAATTCAATGTTTTATATAAGTTCCTTATGGGAAAATGTATTTCCGATATATGTTGTCAGATAAACTTTTATTGTAATGATAAAGGAAAATGTTTAAAAAGCATTTTGTACGTACGCCAGCGGCCGCCGCTCGCTATTACACGACGTAGTTACTATATATGGACGGATATTTCATGCACTCTTCGAGGGGGTCCGCGGTATTGGAGTCAACCCAAGTGTGTTGTTGCTGTTGTGGCTGGTGCACACCACAACAGAACATCGATATTCACAAGCCCTAGGCAATGAAACTAGGCAAGCAAAGAGTTAATCCAAGCAAAGAGTTAATCCTGGGTGCCCATGGGTTCAAGTGTACTGCAAGAGTGCCAGGCATGAGGAAATCCATGGGGCCTAAACAACCCTTCACCTCTCAATACCACTTTGACCTCCTTTTTGAATTTTACATTCTTTTTTTTTCACACTTTGTTAACTGTGATGTAATTACTAAGGGACAGTGTCACCAAAGTAAAATGCGGCGATTTTCTATCAGAAAATGGTGCCCGTTAGAAGCCACAATGAATTTTGTATGTAATATTTGTTGAAACCATGGTAACCAATCCACGATTAGTAAATCGGCCGATTAAAAAGTTTGATAAATTCGTACCTGAATAATTTACTTGACCTAAAAATGGGATAGCAACCACTAATAAACAAGTTAACTTATTCAATGTAAATTGTAGAAATATGTTCTTGATTCTGTCAAGAAAAATGTATTAATTTATGTGGTACGATATTCCTAAAATTATTATTATATTTTCTCTCAAATTTAAATTATAACTCGTGGCATTTTAAAATAAAGGGGTTTTGAAATTTACCGAAACTGACAAATTTGCATTTTCCCAATGGATCATAAAAATTATTATCATGTCATAACACAAGAGTTTATGTATAAGTACAGTTTTTGTATTACTTTAAATTTACAAATATTGTTAATAGTTTAAGTGCATCATAAAATTTCAAACTATTTTTGAAATAATTGATTGTTTGCATGCTGTATGTAAATGATATACCCCGACCTATGCGGGTCTGGGGCGCACTTCGCACATACCCTAGTTTAGGGAATACATTTGGGGTAATGACTTGAGCTTTCTTATCGTTAATCGCCAACCTACTGGCTGTAAAACTAAAATAACCATATAAGATGGGTACACAGGTACACTAGTAATATATTGCTTTTAGTAACGTATATTACTCATACGTATTAATTTTAGAAGTGGTATCATGAAGTTATGTTATAGAGTTATGTTACCCCCGGGGGTACCTTCCCCCCTCCCCCCCCCCCCCCCCCCCCCCCCACCCCGACAGTATTCGATGCCTGGCCCCAAAATTTGATAGGTCGGCACGCCACTGATGAGGAGGGCCTTTTTCTAATTTCATTGGTTTACTTAATTATTACTGTACTTGCTGTGCTGAAACCGCTAAATTCTTTATTTTAAAACCCTATCTGTTGTATAAAACAATTGTTAAAACAAGTTGTTTTTGTAATACGATTAATAGACTTTTCAAAATGATCTAACACTGAATTAATCACGGTCCTCCAAATCTTCAAAGACAACAATGCACAACAATGAAAAATTAAAATTTGATATAACCTATGATAACTACTTTTTATTGTTGTGCATTGTTGTCATTGAAGATTAAGAGGACTGTGATTAACTCAGTCTAAGGGTCCTTGATCAATTCTGAAAAAAATGTCTATTGTTATGCATTAGGGCTTATTGTAATTGAAAAAACTTTAGATGACCGTGATTAAAATCTATATCTAGGGATCCTAGGTGGTTATTTAAAATGGTATATTTAAATTATAAAAATAGCCATGTGGCTGTGTTTTGCCTCATTCTAAGATAGATACAACAATGTAGTTGCTTAGCAACGGATTGCTTGTCCTTCCTACATGTCACAGTACACTGTGTTCTACTATTTCAAGGACACATAATTGGCGTCAAGTGGCGGTCTCTATGAGGAAAACTAGAAACTGCCTGAGGAAACATCCGTCTTATCGGAAAATCACATATTATTTCTACCCTAATTTCATTGTTGTTTTACAATGGTAAATATAATTTCTAAAACATTCTTTCACATAAACGTTCCTCTTAGATACATAGATAAATTTATAAAATCGTATTTATCACGTCTCCAGCGGCCGCTACCGCTGAATGCACTCTATGGTTACTATATATCAACGGTTTCGCGTGAATGCTGTCGAGGGGGTCCGCTGTATTGGAGTCAACTTGTAAGAGAGATCTCGTCAATTGGCCTGCAATGACAGTCGACGTCATGAGCAGCCCCACTGCCACACAGTGAGCTGAGGCTCCATGTATGACAGTGGCCCTGGTCAAACCATGTCTTCGAATTGCTGATTCAGAATAACGATCTCGCTGCAACAAGCGAGCGATACTCTGGTTACGCAAACGATTACATGGTCGCCAGGAAGAACCTTCACCTCTCAATACCCCACTTGACCTCCTTTTTAACCTTCTTTTTCCATTTTTTTTTTGTTTGTTTCGTTCGCTAGTCCGATGGCTGCAATGAACCTCACTCAGTGATTTAACAATTAGAACAACAATAGCGGTACACAAAACAATAGACGCGCCAGAGTGCACTCAGTGCAGCCAATAGATGGTTTTCAGAGTTGATCTAGAAATACGTGATTTGCTCTATCTAATACCCACATTACACGGTTCGTCAAACTTATTGAATTCAAGGACAAAAAAGCATCAATTATAATAGACGCTATATTGATGCAGTTTTTTACAAATCTGTTTTTGACTCGCTTTTGTTCTTGAATTCAATAAGTTTGATGAAAATATTGAGTCGTGTTATGTCGGCATAAGGGTCCTAGATCAATTCCGAAAAAGGTCTATTGTAAATAAATCGTCATTAGTCACACCAATCGAGCTCAATCACCAATCGTTCAATCACAAATAAAAAATATTGTTTATTTGTTAATAAAGTAATTAATAAATTTGTTATTGTTTCTTTATTAATTAATTAAATGTATATCACATTATTCAGTAATGAAACTGAAATATTCAGTTGCGTTAGTTACGACTGAAGGGGCTGTGACGTCACACAAACACAGACTGTTGCTAGGCAACTCCATTGTTGTATCGTTCTTTGATTGGTGCATATGCAATGTTTATCAAAACAAAACATGGCTATTTTTACAAGCGTGACGTAACTAACCCTAAAGATAATGAAATTATCATAAAATAGCAAAGATAACAAAAGAAACTGCTATAGAAAAGAGAACAATTACAAATTAAATTGATTGTATATAAATTTAAATAAAATAAAATAATATAACAGAATATTGAAGTGTGAAAAAGTATTGTTATTATTATTATTTTTATTATTATTATCATTATTATTATTATTATTATTATTATTATTATTATTATTATTATTATTATATTATTATTATTATTATTATTATTATTATTATTATTATTATTATTATTATTCTTTTTATTATTATTATTTTTATTATTTTATAGCTGCGCGATGTACATCAGTCACGCACGGGTGCTAAGCAAGTTGTCTGTTTTCCACGTAACAACAACGCACTGAACCAAGTCACTCGATTCTTTTTCCAACGACCTCCTTGCGTCTTATGGAACCCTGATACTTGCCGGGATAAGTCCAACTCGTGATAACTAGATGGAGCAAACTGATCCCGGCAGCCGGCTGGCCGGCTGGTGAGTGAATACACTTCTCGAGCAGTACACTTCGTCCCCCTTCTACGCGCCTGATACCCAACGGTATAAGTCCAAGTTGGATGGAACTGGCTGGGCGACGACGACAAGCAAGCAAGCAACAACGAACGGCGCCTCCCTCCCTCCCTCTCTCTCTCTCTCTCTCTCTCTCTCTAGCTCTCTGTTTTATTGTAAATGTCTTTATTTTTTGTATTCCGTTACAAAACTGAAAATTATACAGGACAATGAACAATGAACATTAACAATAGACGCGAAGGCGGGGGGTGGGGAGGGGGGGGGGGGGGCCTCCCAGCCAAAATTTAAGTAAGGATACGTCAATTCCATTCTTTTCATGAGTGTAATATTATTGTTTAAGGTGAATCTACCCCCATATTACTTTTTTTTGTTTTATATGCATTAAGAACACATATGGAGTCATTTGAGAAGATCAAAACTAATTTTCAAGCCCATTTTGGAGGAGCCGTTTGGTATTTACAACGGGTTTTGGGACGAATACGGCTAACAACTACGTTTAAACCACATACGCGTTTGGTATGCGTTTTTTTGTTACACCTTACCCTCACTATTGACTATGTGGATTTAGTGTTTTGAAATAAGTGTTTTCAATATTTGGTGTACGAAGATTTATTTTGCTCGCCAGTATAAATACAATTTCCGTACCGGAGAACAAAATAAATCGTAGAAAACCAAACATTGAAAACACTTCATTCAAAACACTAAATCCACATAGCCAATAGTGAGGGTAAGGTGTAAACAAAAAATCGCATACCAAACGCGTATGTGGTTTAAACGTAGTTGTTAGCCGTATTTTTCATAAAACCCGTTGTAAATAACATACGGCTCCTCCAAAATGGGCTTGAAAATTAGTTTTGATATTCTCAAATGAGCGTATTTCATTTCATATACTAACCCATATGTTGTCTTTATGCATGTTTAAAAATAAAAATACATTGGGGAGTGAAATTAATAATACTACAAGATTGAATTGAATTGAACGCTCCAGTGCAAATAAATATGATATGATCACTACGATATAATGCCTGCAAACATGTTCATTATTAATATATTAGATTTTTAAGTTTAAACACAAATATTAATTTTCTGATAAGTTGACTCATCAATAATACGGTCTAAAAACGAGTTGGAATTTGTACCATTCTTATTTGATAATGAATCATTTTCTATACTTTGAATTTTTGTAAGACATGTTTATTTGCACTCACCAGATAAAATAAAGGCCATAACCCCCGGCTAAAAATCTAATATATACTGATATGTTATAGAATATAGATGATAAATGTCTTCATTTCATTTTTGAGAAAAAGATATAAGGATATATGACTACATATATGTTCCAATGTAAGTCAAACAAAGTATAACTAAACTTTGTAAATCTCCGATGTAATCTTGGATTGGTAACCATGGTTTCAACAAACATTACATATAAAATCTATGTTATCTTCTATCAGGCGCCATGTTTGTTAGCAGGACCAAATCCCCGATTAACGGCTAATCCCGGGACTAAATTTTTAATGAGACTGGGCCAAAAAAAAATAATTATACAACTCAAATCAATTCAGTTCAATTCAATTTAGTACATTACAATTTAATTCAATGTTGTTGTTGTTGTTGTTGTTGTTGTTGTTTTTAGCGGTAGTAGAAACCCTTCTGCTGATTTTTTAATTCAATATCACCCCAATATTGCCGCGTCGATCTTGTGTCCACTCTAGCAGCCAAATGTCCAACTAACTCAACATTCTAGTTAGTTTCCACGTTTACTCACAGATCGCAGCGCGTCGGAATTTCCCGGGACTTGTGGCCGGCCCATGCGCCGTCCATATTGATTATAACGTGAGATTTGGGGGTTGTAGTTTGTACTGACCCAAATTTACAGACATATAACGAAAGTTTCAATTTTAGTACCCATTTGAGCGCAAAGGGAGTCTTTATAGTGCTTGCTAGACTCTAGCGATATCCTGGCTGCCAGCAAAGACAAACATAGCTGTCTGTGGAGCTTGGATTTATGGTGTAGAACCGTGGAAGAACCTTCACTTTTATGGAATATCCGAGAAACAAAAACATTTTCTATTTTCTATTAATTTTTTCTATTTGTTTCTCAATCGAAACTTGAAGAATAAGGTCCGGTATAGGGTTTGTATTCACATCATGCGCATGGCGGCATGCCGGTTGCCACATTGGCATGTGATTGGTAGTTCATTGTTATAATACAATGTTGCAAATGGCGTTTGGTGCAAATTCAACTGTTCTCTAACCTTGGTTTACTATTATTAAGTAGGTACTTGAAAGAAAAATAAATTATTATTATTATTATTATTAATTATTTGTATTCATTACAAAAGTGAATTGAATAGGGGTTGGCAGAAAAGAGCACAGCTCCAAACACACAAGAGTGACTGCCAACCCATACTAAAATAACTTAAAATCTAAATATATAAATGAACATAATACAAAATACAAAATACAAAATACAAAACAAAAAACATGAAAACATAATATGAATGAAAATATAATTATAAGACAGAACTGTTAAAAATGAAGTAAAAAAGAATAAAAAAAAAAAAAAATTTACAAAACAATGTTTAAAAAATGCTCCGTTAAAGACGCTTTGAAGACATCTAATGAGCGTGCCATCCTGATCTTCAGTGGAAGAGAATTCCACGATTGACAAGCCCTATAATAGAACCCTTTCTGGTAGGCTGCTGTTCTGGCAAAAGGTGGCCTGAACAATAGACCCCTACCAAATTGGGCACTACGATTACAGGCTTGCAGTCTTACATATGGATCCAGGTTTGTCCTACCATTCAACATGCCCCACAAAAATTGTAGCTCTACTTTTTTCCTGAATGTTTCCAGAGATGGAATCTTCAATGATGCACGTCTTGCCGTAGCACTATGATTGGTAAATTGCGACCTAGCAGCAATAAAGCGTGTAGCTCTACTTTGGACACGCTTCAACTTCAATTAACTCGTTTGTCTCGATTACTCTTATAGCTATTTACAAAATCATATAATAATAATAACAATAATAATCATAATGATAATAATAATAATAATAATAATAATAATAATAATAATAATAATAATAATAATAATAATTATTATTATTATAATAATAATAATAATAATAATAATAATAATAATAATAATAATAATAATAATAATAATAATAATAATAATAATAATAATAATAATAATAATGATAATAGTAAAAGTAATAAAAATAATAATGATAATAATAATAATAGTAATAATAATAATAAAAACATCCATCCTGACAATGGTTTTTGTGGTTTTCCATTGTCCAATAGAATTACTAGGGTGGCTTTGAGAAATCGGCCACGACCGTACCAACAGTAACACGACGCAAAGAAGACACACGAAGACGACGCAAATAAGATCATATCATTCATTATACAGTGAATACTATGAACAAGTACTAATAAGACAGTAACGACTGAAGTTGAACAAGGTACCTAAAGGCACTTTCATAGCAACACGGCAACACGTTTTTTTCCGGACCGGCAGATCACGTGAACCAATCATAAACTTGCCGTGCCTGCCCTGATTTGGTTCACCTGACTTGCCGGTCCGGAAAAAATGTGATGCCATGTTGCTATGAAAGCGCCTTAATGGAAATACTTGACATTACGTTACGTCCGTATAACATGTTAACGCCGGTTTTGACCAAAATTGTATAAAATTGTTATACATTCAATAAAATAGTAAAAATAATATTAATTATAATCATAGAAATAATAATAATAATAATAATAAAAATAATCTTAATAATAATAATAATAAAAATAATAATAATAATAATAATAATAATAATAATAATAATAATAATAATAATAATAATAATAATAATATTAATAATTTTTTTTTTTTTTTTTTAATTATAACAGTTATCATTTAAACAAAAGCACACAACATTTTTACACCTTTATAAAATCCACAAAGCCCTTGAAAGGGATTATCTGTGGCATAAACAAGAAAAGTACACTCAAATAATTAAACCGTAATGGCAGATAACCAAAAAGTCAAATAATATAAAAAAAAAAAAACTGAACGACAAAAACTGAAAAACAAACATATATAAAGAGTAAAAAATATGAGATGGGTACAATATAAATAAAAACACAGAATAAATTAGTTGGAACACGCAATACAAATACCCAATTACTCTAACGTTAAATTTAACAAAATCCACTCTTTTAATGCAAACTTAACTAAACTAAGGCTATTTAAATCACACAAATTTGATGGCAACTTGTTGAATTTATAAGGGATTATAAATTTTAAAGTTCTCATTCCGTACTTGTTTATATAGGAGGGCACTAAATATCTATTTCTATGACGGAGATTCACACTACTGATATCATTTAAAACTTTATTTTTATCACTGAAATAATAAGCAAGCAACAATCTAAAAGTAAGTAAAAACGAGATTGGGAGCACACCAGAAAGTTGATACCGCTGTATAATAGAAAGGCTTAGATTGGGTGTTATAGATTTAATAATTCGATTCTGCAATGCCATTAGAGATTTTAAATGGCATTTTGATGCACGCCCCCATAAAAATAGACCATATATAATAATAATAATAATAATAATAATAATAATAATAATAATAATAATAATAATAATAATAATAATAATAATAATAATAATAATAATAATAATTTTCGTAAACTTTATCGGAGGATATACGAGCTAAAATTCTCATGTTTTGTGGTAAGCACATTCTCTGTCTTCTATTGACAGCTCAAAGGTCAACACATATTTTCCTCACTATAATGGCCGTTGTACTTCACGTGAGTACTCCTTAGTACCTATTACGAACTTGGCATAAATATTAATAATTAAGCTACTAACTTGTTTACACCATGGCATCCATTGGTTGTTGCCATAGTGAAAACAAATTAGTAACATATTTAAATATTTTTACTTTTTTTTTATTATGATGATTATTATTATTATTATTATTATTATTATTATTATTATTATTATTATTATTATTATTATTATTATTATTATTATTATTATTATTATTATTTTATTGTTGCAATACATACAAACTCGGTCAAAACCGGCATAAACATGTTGTACGGACACAAATGTCAAGTATTTCCATGTGTTTACCTTATTAAAATCTACTCAGAACTACTTAATATATCTTCTTCTTCTTCTTCTTCTTCTTCTTCTTCTTCTTCTTCTTCTTCTTCTTCTTCTTCTTCTTCTTCTTCTTCTTCTGCTTCTCAAATGCCCACATTTGGCTATACTACTTAATATATCATTGTCCACATTATTTTTTCAAACCGAACTGTGGATGCTATGTACGGTCGTGGCCGATTTGTACTCATCCCAGCATTCGCTCTTTGTACGGTGGAAACCACGAAAACCACCATCGCTATTACTAAAATGTTATTTTAAATTAATCTTTCTTATACATACAAATAAATAAATAAAAAATTGAAAATGTACCTCGGCTATCTTTCAACATGTATTGAATTAAACATCAACATAGTGAAAGAAATGCTTGCCTTGTCTAGTTTATCTCTCTGTTTAATGTTGAGAGAGAGGGAGTTGGGGAGACGCAGGGAGGGGGATCATTATGTGTCGCAGCAATGCGCCCTCCACTATGCGGATGGCTTAACCTCGCTAGCTACCCCGGGAAAACCAGGGTTTAATTTCACCCTTAAAACAACTATAGAAAATAGTTCTCATTTGCATAACAATTGAAATCCCTCCGCTCATATATATATTCGTCGAAACGCAACTAAAATAGTACCTACATAAAAAATATATAATTCAAATAAAAATTCTTTATTTCATTTCCCCGTATGAGATAATTTCGCGGTATCTGCGACGTAATCTGTAATGGTGGACGTCGCGACGCTGCAGAAAAAGCGACCGACGCCGGTTGGACGGGGAACGTTGCCAAGTCGGCTTTCTATTTGTTGGCTTTCGAAATCGAGGCCTTTCTGCTATCACGCGCCCGGCTTTCCCCCTGAGCCGAAGCCGATACAAGACTATATAACTGAATCTTCTTTTCGTTCTAGCTAGACCACTTTGTGCCTAGACCCGAATCCCCCAGAGTGTCTGTGAAGTGACACTTTATGGGTTTGCCATCTTCAACTAGTACGTTTGTGTACTGTACTCCAACATTACTTACCAACATCCTTGTTATTGCTTTACTGTATTGTATAAGTTGTATTCACATATTGCGCATGGCGGCCATATTGGAAGCCCCAATGTCACGTGATTGGTAGTTTATTGCTACACTGTTTCAGATGGAGTTTGCTGCAAACTAAACACTGTTCTCTAACTTTGGTTTGCTATTATCACAGATAACAAATTAACTGCTATTATTATACTTGAAAGCAAGCAACCAACATAAATAAACTATTTTGTCGCTATCAGTGTTTGCGATGGCATAAATTGATAATTTTCTTAAACTTAATCGGATATGTGCTAAAATCACAGAGCACCACAATGTGGACTGCTCAGTCAGTGGCGTATCCAGGAATTGGGAAAGGGGGGGGGTTCAACCCATATTATAGAGAGTGGAGCCGAAAAATAATTGGGGTTCCAGGGGGCTTGCCCCCCGAAAAAATTCTCGTCAAGGTCATTTTAGTGCAAATCTGTGAGTTTTACAGCGTCCAACTGAAACAAGATTACTCAGTTTCTGGACACATTTTGTCTTTAGCACCGCTAATAAAAGGAACCTCAATCAATAATTTGCATATTTTTCGTATTGCTTTTGCTTTTAATTAAACAATATACAATAATTATAAAGTAAAACATCTAACTGTCTATTGAAATACTGTCTATTGATACTGCTATTGAAATGTAAACGGTCATTTTCCATGTTTCCTTTGCAAAAGGGGGGGGGGTTTGTCCCCCCCCCCCTTCCCCCCCGTGTATACGCCACTGAGCTCAGTGATTGGTGGTTGGCGATTCTGAGGAGCACGTGAAGAACGACTATGCATTTGACATTCACCCTCGGTGGTCATAGGCAGGGGGAGATTGTTTGGTACGCAAATAAGAGCATTGAATTAATTTATTATACAGTGTACACTATGAACAAGTAGTAATAAGATACTAATAAGACAGTAACGACTGATGTTGAACAGGGTACCTCATAGAAATACATACATCCAAATAAATACATCCATTACATCCGTATTGTTCGTATAACATGTCATTCATTATACAGTGTATACTATGAACAAGTACTAATAACTAATAAGGCAGTAACGACTGAAGTTGATCAATTGGTACCTCATAGAAATACTTGACATTACATCCGCAAGTGTCCGTATAACATGCACATAATAATAACAAATAATAATAGTATTAGTAAGCTAAGCTATTTCACATATTCGGCCTATTTTTTTTTTAAACGCCTGCAAACTAGTGAAACTATGTGACATTCATTCATTCATTACATTTACAACGTGCTGCCATTCATTGCTGTCTATTCTTTTTCCATTTTCTTTCTTTCACTCTTCTGTTTTTATTTCACAGCGAAACAAATTCCGAACTAAATAGCTTTTCTGGCACGTATTTGTTTTTGGCAAGTGATAATCATTTATTATGTGTCTGCCTGCTGTGCACGATTGTTTTTGTCCGTCTGTCTGTACGCACGCACGGTTTTGTTTATTTCCACGCGAGAGAGGCTGGCTTGCGCGCGCAATCGCCGCCACCGTCGAACAACCGAGCTCCATCCGCACCGTCGAGTATCAGGAACACAGAAAGGAGAAAGAACCAACCTTAATCAGTACTGGATTCTCCGTGGGCGTCCTTCCTTCCCAAATATTATTATAATTATTTTATTGAATGTATCACAATCATACAATCTCGGTCAAAACCGGTGTTAACATGTTATACGGACGTAATGTCAAGTATTTCCATGTGTCTACCATATTTAACTTCACTAGTTGTTTACATGTTATACGGACAATACGGATGTAATGTCACATATTTCCATGAGGTACTTGTTCAACTTCAGTCGTTACTATCTTAATAAATTCTACTCTATGGACAATGGAAAACTACGAAAACCATTGTCAGGATGGAATTTATTATCAATTAATTCTTAATTTATTATTATTAATTATTATTATTTATATTATTATTAATTATTATTAATATTATTTTTTTTTTATTATTACTATAATTATTATTATTATTATTATTGTTATTATTATTATTGCTTTTATTATTATTATTATTATTATTATTATTATTATTATTATTATTATTATTATTATTATTATTATTATTATTATTATTATTATTATTATTATTATTATTATTATTATTATTATTATTATTTATATTTATATATGTCTTTGAATGCATTCCTTATGACTACCAGAGGCACAATCATTATATACAATATAATAGCACAATTATTGTCATGCAAATTAATGCTAATTTCATTTTTTGTTATCCACAAATGCGATGGAAATAATTAAAAATTCAGTTTGTTGTGATGATGGATTTTATTGCTTTCGATAATTTTAGGAATTTTGACAAGAGATTTATCTGTATGCTTGCAAGATATATTAAACTTACGTGCAACCTATGAATAGATGCATATTGTTGTAGAGAGTAGTACCTCGTTTACGTTACCCTCATCGTTACGATCGTAGGTTCTGGGTGCTTGAAGGTTCGTAACTCTACCAGCGTTCATACACAGTCATCACGGATCCACGGAATACTGAACACAATTACAAAATACAAATGGCGGGACGATAGAGCTTGGTGTATTATTGAGGTTATCTTTTACGTTGTTGTTTGATTGGCGTAGAAACAGGTTTAATTTAATTCATATGTCACGTATTAGGCGAAACAATCGAGTTGTATTGTATGAATATTTCTTTAGATCAAGTTTAGATGGCAACTAGTATAGGCTACTAACTGCCGTAAGTGTACTCTGGTAGACCTACCGACTGATTTACTAACTGTGCAGCGTTTACACTTGGAAAATGACCGTCGGTTGGTCGGTAATGTAGTCTTACGATCGTAAGATGACAGTAACGTAAACGGGGTGTAGTAGAGTAAATAAAAGAGAGTAATACCCCGCGCCTGGCGTGTTAACAGTATCAATGACAGTAGATGTGGCAACAATGAGATGGATATTGTTGTATAAAGAGTAATGCGGGCTGTATGCCCCGCGCCTGGCGTGTTAACTGTATCCATGACAACGAAGTACGGATCGATGGTCGGAAAGCCTGGATAATGCTGAGTCCATTACAATCCTAAGCCGAGTTTGTATTTATTGCTGACTTGGTATGTTGACTAGAGTGTTGAGTGGGCGGTATAGAAATTATACCAACAGAGAATCGATTGTTGATAGGTTTATGCGTGGCGTGATTCTAGACAATCTTTGCAGCTTTTCGGATCATTTGTTGTAGAAGTTCTGCTGTATAAATAAGTTTGACTTTTGTGTGGATCATTAGTTTCGTATAAAGCTCATAATATTCAAACCGCGATAGAGATGGCTCAATGCGCGGCCCACGAGGCTCTAGATCGGGAGGTCGCCGGTTCGATACCGGCCACCGCTAGTCTTGACTGAAGCAGATTTTTCCGAGACTTTCCTTAGTCACAAGGCGAATGCTGGGTTTGAGTCATACTTCAGCCCTCGGACATTCCTTTTAAAAAATTCCAAATACCGCAACACTTATGGAGTGTCCCCAATTTTGCTACGAAAAATTATTAAATAATTAATTAAGTATAGTGTACGATTGGCGTCAACGCAAACTTCAACTTCAACACCTTGATAAACCTGTATATTCATATGGAAGCATTCACGATTGCAGAAATGCGTCAACCGTCAACTTGAACCGTCAACGTCAAAGTTCAACTCAATCCAACTTTGACGATTGGCGTTAACGTTGGCCGCTCGCGCAGGCGCATTCACATGTCACCAAAGATAGGTTTCAAAGAAATATCTGTTCGTTTTCGAAAGAAAGCATTTTCTTCTTTTGATTGTGTTGGTGTTCACTGGCACACAAATAATAACCTCTAAATGACAATTACAAACCAGCTGTTGTTTACATAAAACCACAGAATGCTCTACATCACAACCACGGGAACAACGTGTAGAGATGGCCGTGCAATAACGAAGATCAACGAAGTTCACCGAAGAGTACCGACGCAGCTTCAGTTGCCGTCGAATCGTGAATCAAAAACGTTAACGTGAATCTATTACCGGTTGACAATTCAAGTTGACGCCAATCGTAAACTAGGCTTTACTCGTGTATTAAATGTTATTGAAATTTACCTCAAAAGTATGAAATAAAACCTCATATCTAAGAAACAGCCGAGTCCAAAATAGTACCGATTTAACTTTCTACTTCTCTAGTTTCTACCGTCTTCCTGAAACAGGTGCATTTGGAATAATTTACGATCTTGTGTTAGATACCTGAAATTTCTAACGCAGCGATCGTGACTATTGAAGCCTGTATACTAAGACAGAGGAAGAATGCCTTTACGAATGAAGATAACATCGAAATATGTAGCAACTATTTGATCTTTTCATTTATTAGAATGGTCTATCCACTTTAAATTTTTTAATAGAATTGTATGTATGGAATTGGTTCATCAATTTATATATATACACTCAATATATAATAGAGTTTGCATCATTAATTGAAAGCAATGTCAAAAACTCTATATTAAGCTGAGTTACCGTTTTTTATTGCTTTTTGAGAAAGCTTCAAGATATTTGGAAAGTGATTCCTACGCACATTTGTTTATCAGCTAAACAATGAATTTAAAAAATGTTAAATACTGTAATTGTAATAATTGTAACAACCTAAACAAAAAAAAAAGAATCGGGAAAACCCTTACGTCAGGTGACCGGAATCAAACCGGCGCCCTCCGAATGGCGTCTGGCGCGTTACCTCTAAGTCACCTGTATTGCCAAGTGGGTGTAACCTTCACCTCGTGACGTCACTGTGTCACTGTACGAATACACGTGACTTCAGGTGTAAACATTGCCTGTCTCTCCCGTATTAGAACCAGATCTATTTCTCGGCGCGGATTGATACTGTGAGAACAATGACGTCACGACGTGTCCATATGGCGGCGCATTTATTCGCCTCGCCAAAGTGTTGAGAGACTGTTGTGACGTCAGAATGTCCAAGGCACAACAAGTTATAGTAGTCTTCTAAGTATTTATCCAAATTCATACAAGGTCTACTTGATCTCCGCCTAGCGGAGGCTCGTCGAACTCCCAAGCTGAGTTCGACGAGCCTCCGTTAGGTGGAGATCAAGGTGACCTTGAATTTATACAAGGTCAACTTGATCTCCGCCTGGCGGAGATCCAGTAGACCTTGAATTCATAATACCGGGCCTTAAGGTCTCCCACTGAAAATCAGTTCTTGCAACTAAGTTAGTATTCGGCACTAAATGTTGCAGATATGATCTCTGGCGGCGAAATCGTGAAGTAATAGTTAGAGGGCAAGAAAGCCGCTGGATGTCATTTGTCAGTGTCATTTGTCAGTGTTTATATGAGAATTGCAACGATTCCAAGGAAACATAAGCGATATTGTTGCGTTAGTGAATATCCAGCTTTGCTGGATATTTGCTGGTTGCGTTTCGTATCCAAGAACTCTTTCATATTATGGGGATTTTGGATCAGGGGACACACCAAGCATCCGAAGGTCCGAAGTTCATGTTCTGATCATAATGTTAATTAACCACATGCAATGAAAAGGCCACCGATTAACACTGCCTCTCTTTCATTGAGGTTCCTTTGGGCTCTATTTGCTTTCAAATATATGTATATTTCAGGATAAAGTTAAAAACTTACTTTGCGCAATAACATGTTTAGGCGGATCCATGATCTCCTGTCAGTTTGTTACCCTCTAACTGTCAGCCATGTTGCGCAGCAGTGGTGCTATCTCTTGACACATTTAGTGTCGAATAGATTATAAATACAAATCTTAATTTTTTATTATTTTATGGATAAATAAAGGTCGGTTTACACACTTATTGAAGATTTAAGTATAACAAAATCAAATCAAGCCAAAAGCATTATGGTGTTTACACACACAAACATATAGCAACGCTACCTCTTTTACCTAAAAGTCTTATCCCAGCCAATGAGAAGCGACGTTTTATAAATCCGGCCAATGGTAGCGATCCTAAGTAAAACAGTTAGGAACATAAAACCCTAAATCTTAAATAAGTGTGTAAACCGACCTCAAATGAAAAAAAACAGTTTGTAGAAAGTAGAAACCATTGCCAAAATGATGATGAGTGTTTCCTACCTGCAATATCTCGTTGTTAGGCTTGTGTAGATGAATATGCTGCGGCGGTTTAGGCTTATGAGTCCCGGCAGTGGTGGCAGTGGCGGTACCAGTTGTGTTGGAACTACTTCCAGACGTGACCTTGTGTGGCGGCGAGTGGTGCGGCACGCCACTGGAGTGGTGCAACCCGTGGTGCGGGTGATGCAGGTGGTGCGCGGTCTCGTTCAGTGTCGGTTGGATGTGGGTCACAAACTGCGCCATTTTGATTTTTTCTTTTCGATTTCGTTAAATTTTGAATTGTAGATTATTTTTACGAAAACTGCGCCATTTTGTTTTGTAGATAGTTTATTTCGTGTTCATCGACGGCAACATGTTGATTGAACTGGTGGCTCGCGATCTGATATGATAAAGATTATTATTAACGATGACGGTTGATATGAGATCTGTCTGCATGAAACTTATTTTAAGGTAAAGGGGGAACTTAACAAGAAGTTCCCTAACGGAAGAACTAACGGTTTTTATTCGTATCTTGTGAACGATTCAAAATCTTGAAAATATGCCCGATTTTTATTCGATGCCAGATACATTTGGTTTTGTCAACTAGACTAAAAATTTAAAACATTCAAATGATTTATTTTTACGATTATCAATTCAATTCTAATTTAATTATAGATTATTGAAATTCTTCGTAAGTAACAATTTCAATAATTGAAAACGTTTTTAAAAAAAAGTTTAATAAAGTTATCAAAGTTTAAAGTTTTCAAATTCATGGTTTAGCTGATACGACAAAACCAAATCGTGTGTATGAATTGCTTTTTCAATAACTTGAAGCATTCTCAAGATACAATAAAATATCGTTAATTTTACTGAGTTTTATATTTGACGTCACAGGAAGGAAGATGGCGGGAATTGTCGGTAAAGAAGAAGTTTCGTTTTTTCATCTCGTTTAAATTTATTCTAAAACGCCTCCTATATATTTGAGATGCAAGGTCTATTTGGTTTCCACCTAGCGGAGGCTCACATTAAAAAAAAAAACGATCACTTTTAAAAACAAGTTATTATTTAGAGAACCGTGATTAATCAATTTTGAAAATTGTCTATTGAGGATGGTATTATTTCCGTATACCAGACCATGTCGTTACATCATGTTTCTATTTACTCAACAAGTGTTGTTTGTTTATATTTCGTGCTTGCTTGATATCTTCGTGTAGCTTCCATTCGTGTCGTGAAGGTAATAAGTAGGTATACCCAATGTTTTGTTGTTGGTTGGCACGCATGACTTGGGTGGCAACGCGCAACAGTTGGTATGGTTATGTGTACATTCATTATCAAACAAGAGCTATCGTGGCAAAAAATACAAAGCGGTAAACTGTTTAAACAAGTGCGAGCACGGTTTTCACTTTTCTAAAATATGTACAACGTACATAAATTTAAATTTGAAATTGAAACGTTCATTTGCCAAATTTTAACCAAATTAATTTTTTCAAAATTTTTATCCGCCGGTACCATCGATATTGCTATATTTACACCGCTTCTTAAAAAAAAAACACAACTTTGCCCAGAAATTAACATTTGTGATATCCAATTTTTATTGTAGTAAACGTACAACTACCCTCTCAAAATGCGCCGTGTGCTTTTATTTATTGATTATTGATCTTCAGTAGGTACATATAGATATAGAGGCGTGGAAATCCCACACATCTATCAATAACTCTCCGGAAAAGCGTAGGAAATGTCAAAGTCTATAAAAAAAGATATCCCACAGCCTTGACAACCTCGCCATCAAACGTTGATCCATCGGATCGCTTCGGGGGGGGGGGGGAGGGAGGGGGTGTAAGGGGGTGGCTGTAAATCAATGATGAGATACGCCGGCTCTAGGGGGGTGGGGGTGGGGGGTGCTTTGCGTTCACTCACTTTGACACGTACCGTACCGTGTGAAAGTAAGTGAGCGCTATACAGAGTCGAGTGAGTGTTTTTAGAAGGCAGGGAGTGATAACAACGACTAATGAGTGGTGGGTACTCAGGGGTTAGGCAGTAATTCTTGGTGATGATACTTTGAATGTTTTCGCGTTCATTAATCCTTACAGTGCCCATTTTAAATGTAATAATAATAATAATAATAATAAAAATAATAATAATAATAATAATAATAACAATAATAATAGTAATAATAATAATAATAATAATTAATAATAATAATAATAATAATAATAATAATAATAATAATAATAATGATAATAATAATAATAATAATAATAATAATAATGATAATAATAATAATAATAATAATAATAATAATAATAATAATAATAATAATAATAATAATAATAATAATAATAATAATAATAATAGTAGTAATAATAATAAAAATAATAATAATAATAAAAATAATAATAATAATAAAAATAAAAATATTATTTTGGTTTTTATGTCCCATATTTTTGTAACGAGGCTAATCGAGACGATGAGTGGGTGATTATGAGAATGAAAAAACGCCACATGACATCCATGCCCAAGCCAGGATTCGAACCTGGAACGCAGAGACTGCCGTTTACTAGACCTAATCGACCTCGGCAAACTGCGTCGGCCATTTTAAATGTATATCCCGTGTATGGTTATCATACTGTCCCTAAATTTTATTGTACGACAATACACAACAATCAAGAATATAAAATCAAGGATAATAGATGATGAATGATCTTGTTTGCATAAATGAAACTTGGTATTACATTTGAAAACTATTTGAATTGTTGTATCTATTGTTGTTCTTGAAAATTTTGGGGGGAGTGATGAGAATTCTACAAAGTCTCATTTAGATGATTGTTAAAGTGGTCTATTGACGCATAGCCACGGGCGTGCTCTCTGAGTGATGGCAAATATATGAAGAAACATCTACAATGAGAGATGAAAGTGATACAAAGTTCAAAAGTACGTTGGAAACATCGGAAAAAAGTCATGGGAGATTGGATGTACGAGATGGTTTTTATCGATCTTTGATTGGTTATCGCTCACTCGTTGATGGTGTTCGGAGCCTATGAGGTTGGTTTTGTTGCCGCTTTAAATTAAAGTCTCCC
>OX246750.1:15654060-15709216 GCA_945910005.1 Isoperla grammatica | reverse complement strand
AAAGAACTAAGAATGTATACATTCTACCACCACAGGCTTCAATTGTTTCTCCATGGCAACGTTAAAGTTTGATCACAAATGTGGCCGCCACGCGCAAAGATGTGACGTACGTGCAACCTATGAATACATATTTTATAGCTTTTGGTCTAAATTTTGAAAAGTTTTTATTTTTATATTTTTATGTTTAGTTTTATAAGTTATAACTGTATATTGGATCTATAATAGCTGGTGAAGCTAAACACAGTTTTATCTAATCAATCAATAAAATGTTAATTTAACTAGTTATGTCAGATTAGCCATTAGGTACCCTAAACGTTATAACACATTGTGAATTGGCCATTAGTCACAATGTTTTAGGCTCTGAATTTCCTCTCAACAGCTGGTATTAAAATTGTATATCCAATCACTCCGGCCGGCTTCATTTACGGAAAGTTAGTCTGAAAGCTTTTGCGTGTAACTGTCAACAGTCGACACTCGGGTGTCGTGAATTTAGCGGGGGGGGGGGGGGGGAAGTCATTATCCTCACAACAGCCTATTGGGTTCGCGACATCGTATACATAATTGATCATTAGAGAGGGGATGATGATTCGCATGATCTGTTATGTGATATCTGCTGTACTCTTTACAAATCGCATGGTGAAATAAAATAAATAATTAAAAAAACAAACAGTGGTAAATATCTAAAAAAAATGTGGGAAACGGGGACAGTCGCAAAGAATAAAAAAGTAATTATAATAATGATTATGAACGACGCACTTATTAAATATAGCGTCAGCTCTCTTAAAAACTGGAATTTATAGTCGTCCCCTACCCCTAGGGGCGCCCGTTGTTACCAGGTAAAAGTTTCGTGCATCTAATTTCCCGTAGATATATAGAAAACAAATCCATAGCATCAACGGGCGCCCCCATAATATCGACCTATTCAACATGCCGACTATGGTTGTTAAATGTGAAAGTCTTTTTAAATATATGACAGAAAAATATTTTGATGATACAAATATAAACGTTGGAAGACAACGAACTTGAAGCATCTTTATTTATACCTGTTTTCAGTTTTCTAAAATATCAACAACATACAAAAGTTTAACTTTGAAATTGAAACATTGACTTCTGAAAAATATATTTTTTTTCTTCGCCAGTAACACCGATATTGCACTTTATCTCGCTTCATTCCATACATAACTTCGCCGCTAGCGAACAATTTTTATTGTAGTTGAAGAAAGTACATTTTCTGTTAGGGTATGTTTTTTTTTTTTTTTTTTTTAATCTTCCGATATAAATATGATAAAAATCGTTAAAAAATACCATAACAGCGCAAAATATTTTCTACGACTACAATAAAAATAATTTTTCATCAGCAGACAGCAGGTGTTTTTCTAGAATGGTTGGAATGGAATGATGCGAAGCAAAAATGTAGCAATATCGCCGTACCGGTCTTAGAAAAATAACAATTTTGTAACTTTCAGAAGTCAATGTGTCAATTTCAGAGTTAAACCTTATGTTGTGCATATTTTAGAAAACTGAAAAGTGTGCCCGCACATGCCTTACTTGTTTATTTAAGCTCGTATGTATATGTAATATATATTATATACATTTGTTGTTTTATTATATTATTTTATTATTATTATTATTATTATTATTATTATTATTATTATTATTATTATTATTATTATTATTATTATTATTATTATTATTATTATTATTATTATTATTATTATTATTATTATTATTATTATTATTATCATTATTATCAAGTCAGTCACCGTAGGAGAAGGACGTGTTTGGTGAGCGCTCCGCGATATAGCGATAACAAGTGAATCGAGTGTGTAGTACAGCTAACATGCAGTGTTCCCGGTGCAAGGACGATGTGCCGGCTAGTGGAGATTTTGTGACATGCTATGGGGAGTGCAAAGGGAAATTTCATTTTGAGTGTTCGGGGCTGCGTGAGACGACGTACCGCAGGAAATCTACCAAGGATAAAATGGCGTGGAGGTGCGTTGATTGTCGCGTCGTGACGCCCGGGGTAGCCGAGGAGGACGACGCTTCGCAGCTCAGCCAGAAGACAGGTGAGGGGCAGGAGAGCCCGGGAGTGTTACTGTCGATGGTGAAAGAAATTAGGGACAAAGTTACTTCCAATGAACTTATTTTAGGAAATCTTATGTCAAAAATTGACGAGTTGACTAAAAGCAATAAGGAGAAAGATGTCGCAATAAAGAATTTAACTTTGCGTGTGAACAGATTGGAACAAGAAAAACTAGAGACTAATTTAGAAATCCAGGGTATTTTTTTAATGAGGGTGATAATAATTTCTCGATTGTGAGTAAAATCGCCAAGGAGCTTGATGTAGAATACAGTGATCGTGACGTAGCAGATGTGTTTCGTATAAACAACAACAAATCCTCCCGGCTGATTGTCAAGTTTTATGACAAAGTTACGATAGAGACGAGTGGTTGAGTAAGCGTCGCAAGGTTGTGACAAACAACCATATCAAACCGAATTCCAACGATCAGCGCATTTATCTGAACGAACAGTTGACCCCTGCAATGCGAGGCCTATCCTGGGAAGCGCGTCAAGCGGCGCGTAAGTGCGGGTTCAAGTTCACCTGGGTGAAGAATGGCAACATATTCATGCGTCGCAACGAGCGGTCACCTGTAATTAGGGTGAACTCGGTCGACGATTTGCCCATCCCGCGACAGGTAGACACTCAAGATTGACTACTGGATTCAGAGTTTGTGTTTCATATTAACATTCGTAGCTTAAGAAAAAATTTTGATAATTTGATTGCATTTTTAAAGTCTAACAATTGTTCTTATAAGGTAATCGTTTTAACAGAAGTGTGGATAAAGGAGTCTGAAAGCAAGTTTTATGTTATTCCTAATTATACTATGCTACTGCAACCAAGGCCTGACGAGCGCTCAGGAGGTGTGGCTGTCTATGTCAAGGAAGGCTATAAGTTCAAGTGGAAACCGTTTATTTGTAATACAGCTGAAGGTATCATTTTATATTTAAATATTGGCTTTGGAAAGCTAACATTAATATCTCTATATCGTCGGAGTAATCAGGCCCTTATTAAGCCTTTTATTGGTGATCTTAGCGAATTAATAGGGAGTGAATCAGGAAATCCATGTATATTATTGGGTGACCTTAATATAGACATAACGGAAAGGCTTCAAACAAGTGATACCAACAATGTTCACGTAAACGCTTATTTGGACTTGTTATATTCTGAAGGGTTTATCTCGTGCATAAACGTTCCCACCCGGATAAGTAATGTTACTGAGACGTGTATTGATCACATCTTTGTACGCAACTGTAAACAAGTTGAGTTCATCTGTAATACATTGGACTGCGGTCTAACAGACCACAAGGCAACTACAGTTAGCGTGGAAAACAATGTGACAGAGCCAAGCACAACAAACCTGATCAAATATGTTGACAACAATAGCTATGTTTACATGGCGTATTGAGTATTGGATTGGGATTGGATTGGATTCAGATCGATGCGTTTACATGACCCGAATTTATCACGCACTCAGTTCGTTTTCAATACCAAGCGATTGCAATCTAGCGGTGTTTTTATGAACTTCTTATCTACTGCCATCTTTAATCTAGCTATCAGAAAGTGGATGCATTAGTTGGTGTAACACAGGCGGTTGTACCATAACCTTAATTTTGTTTTGTTTTTTGTCATGTTACCTCTTCACACGACCACACGTTTCGTTTAGACATTACTGCTCGTTTTCTTTTTAAGTAAACACGCACAGTCCGACGTCTGAGTTTGCGGTATGACGCTTTAAACCGCGTGCTGATTGCCGTCAACTGTCACAATACACACGTACAACAACAACAACCTTGGTAAATTCGATACGATACTAGAAAGTCGTTTACATGCACAGATTCAATACAATCTCTCAATACGATCCCAGCTTTTAGGGGATTGGATTCAACCGATCCAATCCGAGTTTAAAGTGTTTACATGGAGGATTGAACAGCCGGATCGTACTCAATACCGTATTGAATCCTCCATGTAAACATGGCTAATATTTTCCAACTAAATCTAAGTCAACATAACTGGGAGAAGTTATTTAACTCGATCTCGGTAGAGGAGGCATTTAATGTTTTTTTTGAGGAGCTTGAACTAATTATAGATAACTCGTATGTTGAACTAAGGTTGAAGAGAGGCTATAAAAAACGGAAAGATTGGATTTCTCCTGAAACAGTCGCAATAACACTAGATAAACAAGCTGTATATAAAGCATTAAAACGACACCCAGATGATGAGCTGTTGAAATACAGATATAAAACACTTAGTAAAGAAGCAAGCATGAAAATAAAGCGTGATAAAATAAACTTCTACAAGGAAGAAATAGAGAAGGCAGTCAATAAAGGCAAGAACTATTGGCATGTCGTTAACAAAATATTGAAAGGCAAAGGGCACGAAGCAATATCTGAAATAACAATTGATGGAGAAAAGACGCTTACTGAAGATGATCCTAGTCGAGTAGCAAACCATTTTAACGATTATTTTATAAATGTTGCTAATATTGCGGCTAGTGGCGGCGAGCAAGCAGGAAGTGAGGACGCAACGAGGGAGAATTTTAAGAAGCAGTGGGTTAACCAAACCATGCACGTTTCTGAAATAACTGAAGCTGATCTTGTACAAGTCATAAGAAGCATGAAACGTAAAACCAGTGCCGGGATTGACAGAGTTAATATCTGTATGATAAAAGATAATATTGACATTTTTGTACCGATTTTCAAATACCTGTTTAATCTTTCTATCAACAATGGCTATGTGCCAGACATTTTAAAAACGGCTGTCATTATACCTGTTTTTAAAGCTGGTGATAAAACAATGGTGACCTATTATCGTCCAATTTCACTTTTACCATCTTTATCGAAAATTTTATAGGTTTGTGTCAAAAATCAAGTTTTAAACTTTTTACAATCTATCAATTATTTTTCTCCTAATCAATATGGTTTCTTGCCAAATAAAAATGTCGATATGGCCATAGGTAACCATACAAAACATATCACTCAAGCAATGGAGAAAAATCACAAGACCATGGCTGTGTATTTAGACTTGAGTAAGGCATTTGACATGATCTCTCACAATTTATTGATAGAAAAACTTCAAAACTGCGGTCTTAGGGGAAAAATTGGTATTTGGTTTCAATCATATTTAAGTAAACGTACACAAATGGTGAAGATAAATGGTACTTTTAGTGATAAAATGACAGTTAATCGTGGTGTCCCGCAAGGGTCTGTGTTAGGGCCAATATTTTTCCTGATTTTTATTAATGACATCTCTCTGCTGCCTCTTTATGCCAAGATTACTTTGTTTGCAGATGATGCTGCACTAGTTTTATCAGCTGTGTCGTATTTAATTTTAGAAATCCTTGTTGTTCAAGACTTGCGTGTTTTATCCTCTTATTTTAACAGAAATGGTCTTGTTCTCAATAGCTTAAAAACTAAATATATATTGTTTCGTTTTAAAGAGCAGGCCACGATTCCTCGTCTCAAGATTGTTTACCATGATTCAAAATGTATTAAGGAGACTGGATGTAAATGTAGCTGTATTGAGATGTGTGATTCTATTAGATATCTGGGCGTCTACATAGATTCATCCCTAAGTTGGAGTATGCACATACAGATGTTATCTATAAAGCTTAGAGCAATTAACTACATTTTTTACCATCTTAAGAAGATAATGCCTATTCATGTTTTACGTCAGTTATATTTCGCACTTTTTCAATCTATTCTGCAATTTGGTATTATTCACTGGGGTGGAACATTTGACTACAAACTAATTTCTCTTCGTACAACACAAAACTATGTCATAAGAACAATTTTCAACATAAATCGTCTTGAATCAGTTGATTATATATACGCAGAGTTTAATATTCTTCCTTTGTCACTTCTCTACTTGTTAAAAGTTGTTACATATGTATTTAAGAATTTGAGTAACTACCATTTTATAACCAATAGTGTGAACACCAGGAAGTCAAGAATGCTGAGATTGAATGTACCGGACTTTAGAATGACAAACACGAGAAACCAATTGACTTATAAAGGGCCACAATTATTGTTCAACACCATAATTAGTCAAATGCCTGAGTTCTCTGTTTCTATGAAATACATTACTTTTAAAAAAACTGGCAGAACAAACGATTAAAGAGGGAACGTGGTTTCAGTTGTAGTACTCGTTAACTTTTAAATGTAGGTCAACATTGTTTCAGTATTGTTTAGGATTAGTTTCGTATTATTTTAGCATTGTTTTACAATTTTACAACTACTGTTTACCTGTCTAGATAATCAAATATGGCTTTTGTAATTCTTACTTTTTAACAAATCTTAATTTGATTTAATTATTCGCAGAACGCTTAACTTTTCAAATGTATATACAGAATTGTTTAAGAAGTGTTTTAGCATTGATTTTAGTATAATTACATCAATGTATTTCAACAACTGTTCGTTTGTATAGAGAATTAAACATGTTTTTTGTAATTCTTAGTCTAAATCTAAATGTGTATTGATTAACGTTGACTGTGCACTATTTTATTTATGTATTAAAAGCAAACCTTCGAGCGAGCAGAGAGCTCATGAAGGTGTTTGCTCAATATTAAACTTGTGTAATTGTACAGAATAATAAATAAAAAAAAAAAAAAAAAAAAAAAAAATATTATTATTATTATTATTATTATTATTATTAGTATTATTATTATTATTATTATTATTATTAACATAGATATATATTTTTATTTTATTACATTATATTTTATTATTATTATTATTATTATTATTATTATTATTATTATTATTATTATTATATAGTTATTGATTGATGTATTTGTTTTGCAGTTCAGCAATGTTTTTGGTTATGCATCAAGTTCACAATACATTCAATATTAAAGTACTAAAAATATGTCCACCTACGTGGTTGAATTTTTATATCTCTAATGTAGTAGTAAATTTACCACACTACATGGTTGCATTTTTACATCTCCAATGTAGTGGTAATTTTACCACTACATGGCTACATAATTTTACCAAGTTCTACAGAAAGAGAAGTTTTCTATCAGGCTAGCATGAAATGTTAAGAGTGTGCTTCAACCTCGAATAAATAATGTAGAAGTAATATTACCAGTTACATCAGTGAAATTTTACCTCTCCACTACTGTAGCACCAATCAAGTTGAATAAAAGCTCCGCTAGGTCTATTTATTGACAGTCGTTGTGACTCAAGTCTTGATTGGTAATCGCCCACTCGTCAATGGTGTTCGAAGCCTACAGGGTTGGTTTAGTCACTTTAAATTCAAGTCCCCAACTGCAAATCAGTTTAATTACTGAGTGGGTAGACTCTAATTAATGTGAATTTATTTTATTTATTTATTTATCCGAGTATACAACTCGGCTAAACGAGGCGATTTACCAATCAATAAAAAGCAATATTCGCGTTGATTCTTTTTTCGGATCTTAACCGGATTAAATTAAAAATATATTTTAACTTCTTCCGGATATATTATATTTTAATTACAAAAGGATGCGTATACATCGCGAGGTTTGTGTGTATAAGCTAGATAGGATATTTTCAGAATGAGTTTCTCGTTTTGAATATCAAGCTATTCAATTTTATTTTGATGGTGGGTGATTGGTGGTAAGGATGTGTTTTATTTTTATATAAAATGATATAAAGAACCTAATAAATACAACGTGAAAATAACAAGAACCTGTCCAAATTCCAAATATACATTTGCATTGCAACAACATTTTATACCATTCAACCGTATGCCGTCCCTATATTATGTACTCTCCTACATAATGTAACTCCTACTGGTAATTGTCAATTATTGGGGTGGGGGAGGATTTTTATTTTATATTTAAAGTTAAACGTTATTTTAACATAATCTGTGATTAATACGTTTCTTAATTTGAGTTGTTCCAATTTCCAATTCAACACCCCACCTACTCTAATTTCTATTTGTTGTATTTAACTTCTTTTAAACCTGGTTGCACCAAACTTTTAATCACGAGATAAACCGTTAGTGGTTAATCGGAGCTTTGCTCTGATAAATATGGCGACTGGTACTACAAGACACCATACATTTTTATGTTCAATGTAATATTTGTTGAAACTATGGTTACCAATCTGAGATTAACAAATTTTGGTGAATTTGGATCTTTTAATGTATTGATTGACACGTTTATCCAATCTAACGTGTTTTTAGAAAAAGTTTGGTATTCTATCTAAATTTGTATTTTGTTGTACTACATTTTTATAATTTCTTTTCACATTTTCCCTATAATGTGCTTGGTATGATTAAGATTCCTTTGTAAATAGATAGAGAAAAATAAAATATAATTCCCCTTCCTAGTTATTTTTACTTTTGCGCTCGGGTGCTAGGGATTATTTTCATGAGATGGCAACACTTGCGTCGCGTCTGACGGAGGCGAATCGAAATCCGCGTGGCGCGAGGAATGCCGAGAATGCGCGCGCGTTCCGTTTGGTAAAGAAAAGCAAGCACAGGATTCCCGATTGTAGCGCGAAGTATCAGGCGAGTAGAATACGCGAGAAGCTCGAGCTTCCACATCCTTGCATTCTCGTGTGGCTCGCGTGTTACATGAAAATGGCGAATAATATTGTGATTCCATCCATCTCTGCAACTATTTTTTTTTTATATATATTTGTCTCTTTGATCTACAGTACTGAACCATTATTTTTATTATTATTTTATTGAATGTATCACAATCATCCAATCTCGGTCAAAACCGGCGCTAACATGTTTTACGGCCGTTATGTCAAGTATTTCCATGTGTCTACCTTATTTAACTTCACTAATCACATATTACTACTTTAAACAGTCATCAATCTCGGTCAAAGCCGGTGTTTACATGTTATATGGACAATACGGATGTAATGTCAAGTATTTCCATGAGGTGCCTTGTTCAACTTCAGTCGTTACTGTCTTATTAGTACTTGTTCATAGTACACTGTATATTGTTGTTATTATTATTATGCTTCTTATTATTATTAAATTATTATTATTATTATAATTATTTTTATTATTATTATTTTTATTATTATTATTTTTATTATTATTATTATTATTATGATTATTATTCGAAAAGGCGAAAAGACCGAATTTGTGTGCGCAAAGACGAACAAACACGTGGGATCATCTCAATTTGCTGTCCGAGAGATCTGGACAAGTTAAAATAACTTACGTCAGCTTCGATAGGGCTGATTGTGAGACGACCGGGCTATGGACAAGGTCACGTCATTAACATACGATTCTCTGAGCACGTGTAAAACAGTAAGTAATATTGACGACTGGTTTAATGGATTGGATAGTTCTTCATTTAAAATTTTGTCTTTAAACATTAGATCATTAAAAAAACATTGGGATGAACTCAAAGTGATATTAGAAAAGCAAATAGGTTTATTTGATGTGCTTGTTTTAAGTGAAGTGCGTAGTTTCAACTCAACGTTTTGTTTGGATGGCTATTATACTATAAGTAAGACAAGGTTTGACAGCAGTGGAGGTGGCTTGGCATTGTTTATAAAAAAGGAAATCAGTTGCACTAATATAGAGAATAATTTTACACACTTTGAAGGAATTGCGTGTTCCCTTGATTTTCCGTCGGGTGTGTCATTGTCAATGCTAGCAATATATAGGCCACCGGCAAAGTCATCTCCAACTGCTGAGAAAACTCGCTTTGTCAATGAACTTGCGTCATACTATGACACACATAAGAACAAGAATGCTATACTGGTTGGGGATATAAATATTGATGTATTGGATGTTTTTGATAATAGTGTACAACTGTATGAGAATGAACTGTCTAGATATGGGTTTTTGAAATGTATTACGGAGGCAACTAGAGAGGAAATGTTATCAGGTAAGCTGACAAGGTCTTGCATTGATCACGCATTTGTTAGAGGTGATGTAAATAACGTGGATGCGGCAATATTCACCTCAAAAGTAAGCGACCACTACATGGTAATGTTAGCCTTGGACTATGGCACAGTTGATATGCAGCGTTCTAGGGAGACAAATAAGTTGTGTATGGATGAAAATAAATTATACCTAACTTTGAAATCTGTGCAATGGAGTGACCTAGATGCTTACGATAACTGTTCCGATCTATACAATGCCATTGAAGAAATATTCAACAATGCTTATACATCTAGTGCGTTCTTTAAACATTTCAAGGAAACTAACAGAACAAATAAAGAATGGATAACGGATGAGATACGTATATTAGTAAAACGTAGAGATAGTTGTTTTCACAAATGGAAAAACTGTAAGCTTCTAAGCCCGTTAAATGAAATATATAGATGTGAATATAAACAATTGAGAAACGTGGTAAATAATGAGATTAAAAATACTAAAAACGAGTTTTATCAGCGTAAGTTTGCACACTGTAAAAATGACATTAAAAAAACCTGGCAGACTATTAATAACTTATTAGGGAAAAAGCCTAAAGATTCTGTTGATGAAATTGTTGATAAATACCTGGGGAAAATACACACGCGGGAGGAAAATGCAAATGGGTTTGTTAGTAGTTTTGTGGATGGAGTTGAAAACATACAGCATTCTTGTAGTAAAAAGGTGTGTCCACAAACCGACGATAGGTCGCAAGTTCAATCTTTTTTTATGCCAAAAGTATCTGCGAGGGAGGTTGCGGGAATCATTAATGGAATGGAGCGCAAACAACCCGGTATCGATGGCATACGAGTTATTGATCTTCAAAATATATGTGAAGAGATAAGTCCCATTATTGCCAAATTTATAAATTTATCAGTTGAAGAAGGTATGGTACCACAGAAATTAAAAGTATCTATTGTAAGGCCTATATACAAGAAGGGTGATCATATGAATTATGGGAATTATAGACCAATAGCTTTGTTACCAGTTATAGAAAAAATTCTAGAGCGATGTGTTTCAAATGCCCTAACAAAATATTTAGCAAAGTATAAAATTATAACACAACAACAATATGGATTTCAGGAAGGTAAAGGAACGTCAGATCTTTTATTGCAATTTTCAGACTTTGTTAATTCAAAATTAGACGACAACATGCATGTTGTGGCCATGTTCATTGACTTCAGCAAAGCATTTGACACCCTCAACCATAAAATACTTTTAAGGAACTTGGAACAAGTTGGAATTAGAGGTCAATTGCTAAAATGGTTTGAGAGTTATTTGAGTGAAAGAGAAGTTGCGGTCAAAATTGGAAGTTCATTAAGTAAAAAATTAGCTGTCAAGTCCGGTGTGCCTCAAGGCTCAATATTGGGACCAATTCTATACCTTATTTATGTAAATAATATTGTAAAGTACATGCGGAAGTGTAAAATTTACTTATATGCTGATGATACCGCTCTAATTGCCGTTCATAAGAACTTAAACATTGCTAATCATTATCTACAAACTGACTTTCAAAATTTACTATTGTGGGCCCACGATAACGGTTTGGTTATAAACGTAGCAAAAACTAAAATCGTGCATATATGTAACCCTTTAAGCATTGATCGGTTAAGCACCGTGAGAATTATCTATCATTCCTATGATTGCATGCATGGTGAAACTTGTACTTGTAATACTGTTATTGATTGCGTTGACAGCCACATGTATCTAGGATTAATAATTGATAATCGGTTTAATTGGGTTCCGCACATCAATAAATTATGTAATAAATTAAGATCATGTCTCAGTCAAATGTATTGTATAAAAACTATGCTTCCTTCAGATACTCTTAAAACAGTTTACTTATCTCTAGCAGAATCAATATTAATGTACGGTATATTAGCATGGGGTAACGCGTCATTATCAAATCTAAGGCATATTACAGCTTTGCAACATCAAATGGTCACGTTCTTTACCAAATCTCATAGAAATATTGACTGCGTTGAGTCCAGCGTTTATAAAAAAGGTGACGTTTTGCCTATCCACATGCTATATAAGTATAGACTCGCTTTTCAGTTTTATTTTAAAAATGATTTTAAAATGATTCTTCAAAATCCAATCACCACGCGTTCTCAAATATCACATTTATATAGGGTCCCTAAATATTTCAACAAACACGGCGCGAGAACGCTTAAAGTAATTATTCCACGTACTTTTAACGAGTTGCCACTTAGCCTAAAAGTATTAAATTCAATTAGCATAATTAAAAGAGGGCTAAAGGATTTTTATTTAAATAGTATTTAATCTCATATCAATTCTTTGTTTGTACGTTAAAGTTGTTGGGTTTTCATCATTGTATTCATAAATTTAATTTTGTCTTTATTAAAATCATGTGATTTCAAAGTAGTTGTCAAACATGCATATGTTTTACTGTCTTCTATCTTGATATTTTGTGTCGTCATCGTTCTCATTATTAGTTCTATGTTGTATTATATTCTACTGTCATTTTCATTTTAGTTTCCATCTTACTGTGCACTGAATTGTTATTTATTTTGTGTAATCCACAGTTAAGCCTCATGGCTTTGTGGAACAAGTTGTTCTGTACTTTTCATTTTGTATTCTAATAATAATAAAGTTTGTGCGATTGTGAAAAAAAAAAAAAAAAAAAAAAATTATTATTATTATTATTATTATTATTATTATTATTATAATTATTATTATTATAATTATTATTATTACTATTATTTTTATTTTATTGGACGTATCACTTACAATCCTGGTCAAAACCGGCGTCAACATGTTATACGGACGTAATGTCAAGTATTTCCATGAGGTTACTTGTTCAACTTCAGTCGTTACTGTCTTATTAGTAATTAGTCCGTGTTCATATAATACACTGTATAATTATATGATCGTCTTTGTGTCGTGTCTGTACGGTCGTGGCCGATTTCTCGGAGTGATTCCACTCTATGAACAATGTGAAACCACGCAAAAATATAAATGTCATTATTGTTGTTTACATTATAATTACACACTTTACGGCAGGGCCATAATAAAGCGAGCGGCTCTTACTGTCTTAAGCGTTGCAGTTTGAATTAAATTTTTAATGAAAGTAATCTTGTGCATGTGTGAAAATGTGGAGGCTATACTTCAAAATTAACATCTTTTATTGCATCTTTACTGACTGAAAGGGTTGGACTTGCAATTTTATTCAACGAAATCTTCTGGAATGTAGAGAAGTCTTCAGATGAAACTTTTATCAAGAGAGAACAATGATAAAGTGTGGACATAATTCCTTATATGAATAAACAAACAAGCAAACATTTTGATGAGTATAAATTTAATTTCGTATGAGCAATAAAATTATTCACAAACCTCTCTTTCACTACGTAACAGATGAAGAAAGATGCTTGTGGAACGTTCGATAACTGATCCTGATGCTCCGTCACGATCCTGTGTGCCTATTACTCGGTATATTCACGAGAGAAGATGCAAAGGAAAAATACATTCCGAATACATTCCACAAAACATATTTTGTGCTGGTCGACTGGATATTATTTATTCTGTTTTGTTTGTTCTCTTTGACGTGGAGTGATGTGATTCGGTGATATTTTTAGCAAATTCAATCAATTATAAAAATAATATAACTCACACTCTCAGTTTTGTTTTGTATTTTTTGTAGAATACGCTAGGGACATGAGTGTATTTTATATTGTAATCAGTCACAAGGAAAATGAATAAATATGTATGTCATGAATTCAACTATATTTGATTTATGTGTAATATAATAATCTTTGTGATATGTAAAATCTTTTTAAAATGTAATTATTTTTGTAATGTGTAAAATCTTTGTAATGTCATTTTTTATACTGTGTGGTTGCAGCACCTAAGAGGTGAGGATCACCTTTGGTGCTGTAGACTAATAATGTACCTGCCATCTGGTGATGTGATAAATAAAGATAATAATAATAATAATAATAATAATAATAATAATAATAATAATAATAAAAATAAAAATAATAAAAATGATGATGATGATTATGAAGATGATAGTCAAGACACAGATAAGCAAGTTAATTAGTTATCTGTGGTCAAGAAATGGCTGAAAATCAGCAAATTTGGATTACTGAACCACTTACACATTACACGTATCCTATTGGCATCAATTACTTTTGAAATACGCCAACAAGTTCATATGTAACCTGTCACATCTCATAAGAATGGAGATACAAAGAAATCATCCTGTCTGATCAAATTATATATTGAATTTATTATTTTCTCTTGGGTACCCTACGAATTTATTAAAGTTTGTTTAATTATCGAATTGGATTAATTACCATGTCTCAACAAACACTACCTTCAAAATGTATGGATGGCATCATGTACCATGTTTGTTAGGAGAACTTCTCCGATTAACGACTAAACTTTTGATTAAAAGTTTGGTGAAATCGGGCCTTAATCTGTATTTAATCACAAAACAATAATGTTCTTAGCAACGGGTATACAATCCCACTAACCAATGCTAGCGAGCGCATTTATACAAAATACTTAAGTTATTAGCCTAGTTACATAAATTTGAGACCCTCATTATAAGAAATAAGTGGAATCAAAATCGCTCCACGTTGCAGTGAATTTAGTGATTTGAAAAGGTTTTCTCTTGCAAAGCGATTTAATAAAAGTTATTTAATCAATATTAAAATAAGGTAGGAGCATTCGCTGATGTATGGTTACCGTGCCCCTCTTCAGGTGACTAACTAGGTATATTAGGGTTTTTGGATAGTTGGGAAAGAATGTCTGCGAGCTTTCTGAATTCGTCTTTTGACTGAGCAGATTCTCAGGAAAACCTTCAGTCAAATATATTGCCGGTGGTCAGAGTTGAACGGGCGATCACCTGAATTAGAGTCAAGCGTGTTACCACTGAGCCGCCTCTATCCGGAATAACTACGAATTGGTATGAGCAATATTTAGGAATTCATTATTATTGAATAAAACATTGTAATTAAAATTGTTATTTTAGTCGTGTAGGGAAATGGGAAAATGTGAAATGTTCAATTCTACAATTTTGATTCAACATTTCCGGGTCGCGAGTCATGAATTACTTCAATCACTTTGAATAAATATGGCCATAAAATTAGTTATTGCGTTAGCTTTATTACCAATTCGTCATTATTTGAACAAATAAATATGTGTGTAACTCGTTGGGCTAATTGAATGAAGGGGTTTATTCCTGCTTCCAATGCAAAAGGTCCGGGGCTCGAATTCCGGTTTGCGCTGGGTTTAACTTTGGAACTAGACTGTAATACTGGTGAAAACGGTGATTTTGAAGCCGTCTTTGCAACAAAGCACATACTAAATGGTATAAAAAAATGTTCTCCAATGAAAGTTAGTATTTGTAATTGAGTGGGTATAGGCTAAAAATACAATGTATTTATTTATTTAGTCATTTATCTATTTAATTACCCCATGTAATGATAAACTCGGGATGAATGGTGGGTGGGTGGGGGGTACATGGGTGTTATATAGTAACAAGCCGGTTGCCATACACTCCTCCGCGGTATGTTAGCCTGATCCAGAGCAGAATCACGGCAAAATAGCTGGGATTACAATGTTCTATCTCCACCGGCCTCGGCCATGATAATCCATCCAGTATTACTAACATACACACCAAACAATGTGTGTCATGAAATCCACCCACGAGGGTGTTTTTCCAATAAATATTCATTTGAAACAATCTTCGTCGTACATGTTTTTTTTACATTGGCGTCGTCGATACTATTAGAAATATAAATTATCTACAATTTTTTCCTATGTAAATGTAAAAAATAAACGGGTGCTCTGAGAAAGCAAATACTAATTTTGTTTTATTCTTTGACTAAAATTTAGAAACACTAACACATCGCAAATAGTCTGCCTGCAAGATGCTTTTTCTAAATCAATTCTGACAGCTGGGTTTCCCTGTGAAAAGTCCCCAGTAAAAACTCGCTATGTTTTAATAACTTGCTTGCTATTTTAATTAAGTTTTCTGTTTGTCGGTGGAAGATAGTAAAAATATATCAAAACGAGAAATATCCCCACATAAAATATATATTAAAGATAAATGATTTTTAAGTATGGTCAAAGATAGTAAGATATACAACCAAAGAGATATTATATTTGGATATTGTTATGATTACGAGGAGATAAGATGGTAATGAAAAATAATGTGTCGTTAAGACAATATTTGGCCATGTGTCTGTTTAAAATTAAGAAACTAATGATTTCACTGTTAGCTGTAGCTAGGGTATTCAGTAAAGGTTCTGCTTGCTATACCAATATATTATGTTGTGGGGGGAGGCAGACATCACCACACTTTTATAAGAGGTACAAATTCGTCTGACACGATTTTGTTTCACCATAACAGTTTTATTCTGGCATTTAAACTATTTTCCACCTTGAGAAAGAAGCAGAGCGGCAAATAGCCACCCACATCAAGTTACTCAGCACTGCGGGGGTGGACCAATTATTATTAGCCTCAAAATCGTATAGACTGCCATTCTGTTACATTTATGTGGAAAATAATTATTTTCTCCAACGTATTAGTTGATTATCAAATTTATTAAAACATATTTGTGATTCTTAATTTTAAATGTTAATACTTTTTAATGCACGTCACACAATTCTGAATGAAGGGTTTACCCGATGTTTTGTTCATGCTAGGATTGAGTCATACTTAACAGTCCTCGGGAGAACGACTCAAAATAAATACCATAATACCTATTTGGTCACTTGAAGAGAGAGAGCCAGTAACAATGCTACGAAAAATTATTATTATTACAAGACAGGGTAAAATATAAGGAGAAACGAATAATATTTGGTAAAATGTTACATTGGATAAAATGGTGGCGCTTAGGCCCACAGGAATGGAGGTTTGCTCACGGACGAGAAATACCTCGTTTAAATACGCTCCCATCCGGTATGGTAGCCTGATACAGAGCAGAATAGCAGCAAAATTGTCGGAATTACAAAGTTCTATCTCCTTCCTACATCCAGTCTATGTGGACGTGCTATGCAGCTTAGAAGTTGTAAACATAATGTTCACTTTCATATCAAATAATTGCGAGATGGGTGATAAGGACCGGGGGGTGGGGAAGGGGGGTGGGGGGTACATGTGTACACGTTCTTGGCATAATCTATTATTTTGCAATTGTTGTAATGATGGCGTGTATATTATTGAGATTTTTTATTTAGTGTGTGTGAATTTCCACACAACATTAGCTTGCAAATCGATTCCCTAGTTCTCTACTATGATGATGAAAAATGTATATTCTTAATTTAAAATGTGTGCAATTTTTTATATTGACTTTAATCGTTGACAGTTGATTGCAGATGTAGATTAATTAATTATTCTTGTATCAAATGTTGAGCAGGTGTAATATTTTATCTTTTGAAAACACCTGCCTTGTCGGATTGGACTTTCTAGATCTAGGAAATATCTTCCAGCATTTGAATGTCTTATGTGTGAAGAAAACTATTTACCTGTCTATTAAAGGCCCAACCACAATTGACGGCATCGTAACTGTAATCGGGATCGCAATTGTAGAAATATGTTTACCATTACAATCCATTACGATGTTTACAATCCATTATGATGTTACGATTTTGTTGTGAACAGCGTCATAATAACCAAGTAACCAACCACAATTCACGTTGTAATCGGGATTGCATGTAGAAATATGATTAACCATTACAATCCATTACGATGTTGCGATTTTGTTGTGAACAGTGCCATAATAACAACACGCCATAACTTCTGAACGGTAGGAAATACGATTCTTTCCCGTAGAACCTCTGTAAACGTTCTGAGCTCCTGGTAGCTTGCTGATGTATCACCGCGTGATGTCGGGCTGACTGCGGGCAGACTGCGGGCAAACCGCGGGCGGGGCCCACACAAGCGAACAAACATGGATGGATGGATGAATGAAATTAATGATTTATTTATTCTTTCATTCATTTTCCTTCGTCAGTTCAACTAACTAATCAACATAATACATAATACCCACTATTTTCTTGGTCCTTATGCTTCATCTCTCCTCCCCTCCCTTCCCCCACACCCAAACCCTTTTATTAATAAATTCTTTCTTTCTTTCTTTCTCTCTCTATTTCCTACATTCTTTCTTTCTTTCCTTTATTACATTTTTCTTAATAAGTATTATAGCGGGTTATTTATTGTTTGTTGCAATGTGTGTGAAACTTTTTTTTAGAACGTTCATGGGTGTTCGTTCCGTGTTGTTTGTTACTTATTTATTGATTTTACTGATTATTCAATCATGTATTTATTTTGTATTAATTAATTTATATGAATTTTGAATACTAATTTGGTTCGAATTCACCAATTTTAATCAATACTCCTTGGTTCCAAATAAAATAAATAAATAAATTCACATTTCACAAAATCACCCACTCAGTAATTAAACTGATTTGCAGTGGGGGACTTTAATTTAAAGTGACTAAACCAACCCTGTAGGCTTCGAACACCAGCGACAAAAAACAAAACAAAAAACATTACAATCAAAATGCATGTTTGTTGCGGGGTTGCGGCCTACGCGAGCCTTGGAAAGTCTCATAATAATTGATTTCTTATTTTATTGTTTACTTTATTGTTTACTAAGGCCCAGTTTCACCAGCCGCGATTTACAGATAGATATGCTACTAAAATAATATGTCGAAAGGTAAGCGGTCGATTCGATTGTCTCACGCGAGTTATAAGTTTCCGTTCAAATAGCTCATCCTACCTACCTACTACTCTGGCGGCCATTTTTAAACTCGGTTTAGCTGACTGGCAGATCGGTTTCACCAACCACGTTTAAACTGCAAGTTCCAGTTTACTAACTAGAACCTATCAGGAAAGCAGAAAATTAAAGGATGTGCAATAAAATAATTAAACTAATCCTATCCAATTACGGTATTAGATCAACTACCCCGTACAATGATGACAATATTAATTGTTTCATATGTGTTTGACCAGACGAATCCATTTAATGCCAAGATATGATAGGAAATACCAATTTGAGCTACGAAAATTATGAAATGTCGATGGAATGCAAAAAAAAAGTGGGTATTCAATTTCGAGACCTTCATTAGGCTAATAATAACTGTAATGTAATACAATTAATAACTCTCATACAATAGGATGATGGTTCGATTCCCACCAACGACAATATCACAAAAGTTTTTTTTTTTTTTTACTTTCTCTCACAGTCATTATGTGAATGGTAATATTAAATCTATAAACCAATCATCGGTACTTCCTTCCAAGCACTCAAAAGAACAATCTTATTCTATAGTATATGCAGTGGTATATTGGGGCCGGAATGGGCCGGAACGTCGTTACGGTACTTATTTTAGTATTTAAATGGTTCACAAAATATAAACAATTCTTATTTGAGCTACATAGGAAATATTGTATAGTGGAATGCACCAATTACATTACATTACATTACATTATTATTGATAGAAATGTAAATACAAATACAAACAATACGCTGCATGGTGGAAACGCGTAGCGTAGTGCGTAAACCGAGACGCCTGTTGTTAGGCAACCCAACACACACACATGTAGGGCGTGTTGACGTCACACGATTACAAGGCTCTTGTTTAAGTCACGTGTTGCATCTAACAATGTGTGGGCGTGGCGTAGATGACGTAATGCCAACTTCTCGCTTGAATCACAGTAATTTGTGAAGGCCAAATAGTACCCAGAGTGCTACAGTACATAATAATAATACGTATTATTATGTGATGTATATAATTTCATCATGTACGTAGCTTTTTCTTATTAAGCGAGCGAAGCGAGCGTTTCCACTTGACTCTTATGGCACTTCGTTCTGTTTTTTTGTTTGTTTTTTTTTTTTTTTGTTTTTATGTCCGTCGATAGCGGTCGAACGGAAAGTCCGATCAACTTGAAATTTGGACCATCCACAAGCCTCGATGTGGATTGAAGGTGTATAGTTTTGAGGCAAAATCGTTTGAAAAGTTACAAAGTTACACCATAGTTACTGCAAAATATTTTTCTGAAACAAAATGGCGGCAAAATGTGAGATAGCCAGATTTTTTTACAGCTTTTTCCGGTCACGAATATGTAAATGTAATGGCGATCTGATAAGTATTGGCAAAGTTACACGAAAGTTACTCGAAAATATTTTTCTACAATGCAGTAACGGCAAAATGTGAGGTGGCTATCTGATAGTAAATTTATGTCCGGTCACGAATATACTAATGTAAACCCGATCCGATACGTATTAGAGGCAGAAATTACATTTCTATTGCTGTCAATAACTGTTAGTAACGGTGGCGGACCGCGGCGAAAACATGACCACGAAAATTCTTAGCAACGCACATTGCACTGCATACAACAATGTCGGAAAGTATAATAGCCCTGGAAATAAGAACAATTTTTGCAATGCGCATTCTTGAATTGTTTCTCACTCACTCACTCACTCACATTATGCTGTATGTACATCTGCCCTTGGGCACCCCCGATTATGTCTGTTAAATTTGAATTAAAATATTTTAAAATTCTCACAAAGTAAAACAAATTATGTCATCTGCTAGAGAATTTAAAGATATTTATTATGAATATTTCCTTTCTTCAAAATGTCCTTGTTGTTGTGTTGTGCACAAAATTTAAATGCAATTTTAACATAGATAAATCAGTGGTTCCACAGGGTAATGGACTTTAAATTGTATATAGTTTATTGATTGCACTAATGTGATTGATATAATGGCGGAAAATATATCTCGTAATGTAGGTGTGCCGAGTGCGACATCACTCAATCAATTATTTATTATAACAACTCTTCGGCACCCATTTTCTATCAGATATGGTTACTCACTTGTCAACGGAAGCTGCTTACAGATTTGTAAATTAGTTTGAGCTAAAAAGTTATACGGTGATTGCCGGAGAAAAGTTAGAGTAAAGACAATTTGCCTGTGACTCTTTCAGTCATAAGAGGCGACATAAGGAGACCACCCCTATCCCTTTCTCCCCACTATCCCACTTTTACACTCTTCCTCCCTCTGTTGTGATGTGTGGTACATATGATTCGGTCGACATCATATGCATAACGGTCGAGTATACGTCAAAAAATAACAAAAAAAAACGACGATAATAATAGTAATAAAATAATAATTAAAATAATAATAAATATAATAATAATAATAATAACAATAATAAATATAATGATAAAAGTAATAATAATAATAATAATAATAATAATAATAATAATAATAATAATAATAATAATAATAATAATAATAATGATGATAATAAAAATAATAATTATAATAATAATAATAATAAATAACAGTAACACGACGCAAAGGAGACACACACAAAGACGACGCAAAGAAGATCATATCATTATACAGTGTATAATGACAGTAACGACTGAAGTTGAACAAGTACTAAGTAACTAATAAGACAGTAAACGTCTGAAGTTGAACAAGGTACCTCATGGAAATACTTGACATTACATCTGTATTGTCCGTTTAACACCGGCTTTGACCGAGATTGATGACTGTTTAAACTAGTAACTATGATTAGTGAAGTTAAATAAGGTAGACACATGGAAATACTTGACATTACGTCCGTATAACATGTTGACGCCGTTTTTGACCGAGTTTGTATGATTGTGATACATTCAACACAAATAATATTAATCATGGCGAATCTTGGCTCGAAGTTCATACTGTAGTTGTTGGGGCCGGTAGTTTTGTAACGTGCACTTCACGCATATTCTGCTAGCCTGATCCGTCACTTCTCTCTACTTTAAATTCACGGCACTGTGTTACGTTAATTTTACTGCACATGTACCTGAAAAATACGGAGTGTGGTACCAGCCGGCCAGCTTGCAGGCTGGGTTGGCCAACTTACAAGAGGGAGCCACCCAATCTAAAAGCGGCCAAGGGGCATCCTGGGACAATATTTGACAAATGTACAGTCCCAGTTTCACCCAGTTTCTTTTTGCTCCAGTCCTAACAAACAAACATGGCGGGCGACTGGTAGAAAGAAGACACCGAATTAATGTATTTATTTATTTTGAATGTAATGTTTGTTGAAACTAAGGTAGCCAATAAATAGGAGATTAGAAAGTGCGTATTAATATTATTATTTATATTATTATTATTGTTATTATTATGATTGTGATTACTAATTTTATTATTTCTATTATTATTATTATTATTACTATTCTTATTATTACTATTATTATTATTATTATTATTATTATTATTATTATTATTATTATTATTATTATTATTATTATTTTATTGTTGCAATACATACAAACTCGGTCAAAACCGGCATAACATGTTGTACGGACACAAATGTCAAGTATTTAACCTTATTAAAATCTACTTAGAACTACTTAATATATCATTGTCCACATTATTTTTTCCAAACCGAACTGTGGATGCTCTGTATTATTTTTATTATTATTATTATTATTATTATTATTATTATTATTATTATTATTATTATTATTATTATTATTATTATTATTATTATTATTATTATTATTATTTGGGAATAATCACAATTCTTTTATTATATTCAACTTATAAAAAACAATGGTTAATCATAATAAAATGTTTTATTATTTTATTTCAAATTTACTTATTCTTGAACTTACATTTATGTAAATTATTACATATTTTGTACAACATGGCTGATGCACCCGTGTGTGTGTACTTGTTGTGGTGGTGTCGGTGGTGTGTGATGTGATGTGATGTGATGTGGACGGACGTGCGTGCATGGCTGGCGGCGCGAGTGGCAGCCGCGTCCTCGGTTACAGGTCGCAAGTCGCAACTTTGTATCAGGAGATCATAACTAATACAGAGGTGCTCGACTAAATCCAACGCGTTTCTCTCGTCACTTTGCCGATTTACATTGTTTCACAACACAGATTCGTGCATACACATTCATCTTAATTTTCCCATAATCTTTGTTTAAAAATCTTAACAACATTGCTTCTCCTAACTTTGCGGTTCAATAGGAACTTTGTCTGATAATTTAGTTAAGGATAACATTAAAAATGTGTCAGTTAATGATTTCTACTATGCTGATTTGCAGCACCCAATAACCTAATTTTAAAATGCATATCTTCTAACGGTCTGATTAATATATTTAATATTTTATATTTCCCGTTTTAACAATACTTTATTTAGCTGTTACTTTATCTTCTTCAACGACCTGTTGCCTTTTCCTGCGCTCCTGTTCGCTCAAATCATTGTAAGAGAGAAGATGATCCCTGTACTTCTTAATTAATTAATTATTTTAATGAGCAAAGCTGGCTGATCTTAATCCGCAGTATCCGTACTCGCTTCTGCACGTTGAAAGAAAAAATACCTGCTGACAATGAATGTATTGATTTTTTTTTGTATTGTAAAATCGGCCAAGGCGAATTCCACGAAAATGCGTACATTATTTTTCCTCGTAATTCAATGATGAATAAATGTAATCATCAATCACTGACTGACTGACTGACCTTGGTAAATCATTCCGCTCACTACATTGATTTCTCCGTTTGACGTTTCCTCCTATTTATTATCTACTTTTCATTTCCTGCTTCCTATTTCATTATGAAATGGTCCCCTCAAATGAAATTGCAAAAAATTGCTATTGATTAATATAAATGATATAGTGAGTGTATGTAATCAGTACTCCTCCCTACCTCATAACCCAGAACATCAGGATCTGATCTAGCTTCTCTATGCGAATAATGAAAGTAATTCAAAAAGTGTGGATTAATTCATTTATTTTTGTTTTCCTCGGCGCCTTTGTTGATACTAATTAATTATTTCGCTCTAATATATATAAAACATACCACACAAATAAATTCCCCGAATTATATTTTTAATAATTTGATCCCCGCTTAGGTGACTTGACTGAAAAGCTTGATTGATTGATTGATACATTAAAAATAATATAACAAAATGATAAATCATGCAACTCTCCCAAATATTTGATTTATATTGGTTGATTAAATTTATTTATTATAATTATCAATATTATGAATTATAAATTATCTTTTAAAAAACGTATTACATTATCAGCAAGACATACAATTTAATTGTATATCATTAAAATGGTTATTCCTGGGGTAAATAATTTACAACATGAAAAATACCTTTAAAATGTTCAATAAGTGGCGTTTTTACACCAAACAATCGTAATATTGACTGAGAAGTTCATGAATCACATGTTTAGCTGTTGTAAAAAAATCTGGCAGCGGTGGGATTCGAACCCACGCCTCCGAGGAGACTGGTGCCTTAAACCAGCGCCTTAGACCGCTCGGCCACGCTACCCATGAGTAGTAGTATCGCACTTGGCTAGACAACCTTCGGAATCAACAGTATTTGGGTCATTGGTGCCGTTTCGTCGTTTCGAATAAACTGGTTCAAGTATTTCAATTGTATGACGTGTTGACGTCACATTCGAACTCAACATTGGTCGACGGGTAAACGTGAGGTATAGGGAGTATTCACGTGACGTCACATCGGCCATATTAGAGGCCACCTATAGTGCTATTTCAAGTTTCATTTAACTGACAATAGAAAACGAATAATATTGTTTACGGGGAAATATGACAAGTTTGAACACGTATATCCCCCGATAAAGTGTACGAAAATGATTATTGTATGCTTTTGTTAACGATTAAAAGAGTAATGGAGACAAAAGAGTTTGTTTATGTTGATTTTAAGTAATAATAATAATAGCAAACCAAAGTTAGAGAACAGTTGAATTTGCATCAAACGCCAGCTGAAACATAGTAACAATGAACTACCAATCATATGCCATTGTGGCCTCCAATGTGGCCACCATGCGCAATATGTGAATACACCCTATATGTTTTTGTATAATGTTTGTGTAAAAGTCTACCTACTATAACGAGTATTTACGTGACGTACAACGGACATTAATTTAAAGGCCAAAATGTACGTTGACATTTGAGTTGTAAGAGGAATATGCTTACCACAAAACGTGAGGATTTTAGCACATATATCCCCCGACAAAGTTTAGTTTACGGATTATTATAATGTGCCATTGTAAATGTAATGATTAAAAGAGTAATCGAGACATAAGAGTTTATTTATGTTGCCTTCCAGTAGTAAAGCAATCCGTAGCAAACCAAACTTAGCGAACAGTTGAATTTCAGCCAAACGCTGTCTGAAACATTATAACAATGAACTGCCTACCACCAATCACATGACATTGTGGTATCCGGTATGGCCACCATATGCATTATACGAGTACTCCCTACACAGGCTATTCATTTTGCAAATTAATGTAACAAGAATATTATGTGTTATTTAGTGTTATTTAAATTTTATTAACCACTTAATTAATTTATGTATTTTTCTCCAAAGAATAAAACATTTGAATAGTTAGTTTAATATTTAAAATTATTTGTTAACTGCACTTTGTACTTGTTTGTTTGTTAATTGCTTCACTGCGGTTCGCGTTGCATTGATAATATTTTTTAAACACAAATTATTGTTAATTATTTTATTGAATGTATCACAATCATACCTCGGTCAAAACCGGCGTTAACATGTTATAATACAACATGATGTCAAGTATTTCCATGTGTCTACCTTATTTAACTTCACTAATCACATATTACTAGTTAACAGTCATCAATCTCGGTCAAAGCCAGTGTTTACATGTTATACGGACAATTAGGATGTAATGCCAAGTATTTCCATGAGGTACCTTGTTCAACTTCAGTCGTTACTGTCTTATTAGTACTTGTTTATACTATACAGTATGTACACTGTATATTGATTGATATGATCATAATATGATCTTTGCGTTATTCTCGTGTGTGTCTTCTTTGCGTCGGGTTACTGTTTGCTATTATTATTATTATTATTATTATTATTATTATTATTATTATTATTTGTTATTATTATTACTATTATTATTATTATTATTATTATTATTATTTGAGTTCTTCAGATCTACATTTCAGATCTATCAGATGAGAGTTCAGTCCGCATACTGCACTTTAATTATATGATTGTCCCACTGACAAACAAACACTTTGTGGTTTAGTGGGAATTAAACCAATTTCTCATATTGTACGTATGTGTGAAACGATTTAATAATAATATTAATAAAAATATTATTATTATTATTATTATTATTATTATTATTATTTTTATTATTATTATTATTATTATTATTATTATTATTATTATTATTATTATTATTATTATTATTATTATTATTATTATTTTGAACAGAAACTTTGTCAAAATCTCTGTCGATGTTAATGTTGGGCAGGTGTTCATGAATGTTATTTATAAACAAATCACTGTTGATGCAGCCTACATACTATACTAACAAATAATATAATGGCATTCAACCTACATCGAAGCTTGTGGATGGTCCAAATTTCAGCTTGATCGGACTCTTTGTTCTACCGCTATATCGCGAGACATAAAAACAAAACAAACAAACAAACAAACAAACAAACAAAGAAACAAACAAACAATCAAACAAACATAACGAGTGCCATAAAAGTCATCTCGTCGGTTAGGTAGTTCTATGCAAATATTTAAGTTCAGTGTATCAAGCATTCGTAAAATTCATGCATAGAAATGTTGTCGCGGAGATCAACTGCATCCGGGTAAACGTCCACAATAGCAACTCGTGATACTGATAGTGTTATCATAGTAATAAAATAAGATGTAAATCGCAAATTGAAAGTACTCTTTCAGCTGTGGAGGTCATAGTGGTTTTCGTCTCTATTCTATGATACTAAGCCCGGATGTTATGACTTTTCTTTTTGTGAAACGTGATTTAGGGAGGATGTATTTAATTACCTAGATCTGAACGCGTAGTTGTGACAGAGTGAGCCTCACAGAGTTGCAAGATGGCTGCGATTCTGCTATATCTCGTTGTTTCCACAATTCTGGTAAGTTTTATGAACGCTTCTAAAAAGTTCCGAGATAAGCTTGTATAGAGCTGTTTACTTGAGCGAATAATTCTCATTTAGTCACGCCAGCTGTGTTTGGAATTCCCAGGTAACCAACCCTAGGTAGTAAATAATCCCTAATGCAAATGTACCTGTTTCAAGTAGAGGGTAGGAACTAGAAAAGTGGAGAATTACCAGGGAAGGGTACCTCTACCTCAAAATCGCACAAAATTTTCATTTTTAAATTATATCTCAAGAATGGGCTTCGAAATCGAAAATCTGAATCAACAGCGCACAGTGGTTTGGTAAGCCATACATACTGAATGCTCTAAGGTTGTGTCTTAGATTATAATCAGTATGATTTATATATATAACCAAAATATTAGGCTAATGGTTATAATATTACATTCAGTATTGTATGTAGGGCTTACCACAACACCGTTCGCTGTTGATTTAGATTTTCATTTTTGGGTTTTAATCTTGAGATATAATTTTAAAATGAAAATTTCCTGCGGTTTCTGACGAAGAGGTACGTACCCTTCGTATTGGAAGCAAACGGTTTAGCCGCGGTCACTTAGCCGGTTCCCATACGAACACCGCAACATCGGGCTAGGTCAGAAGGTGGATGGGTGACCGTCCTCCTCCAAAACACTAGTTACCGCTGGTTAGAGCAGATTGGAGGGTTCGAAAGCTTGTGTAACAACTTCGTTCTTCTCGTCAACTGCTCGGCAGCCTCCGGTTGGTGAAGGAACCTGTATGACTGGTCAAAGTTACACCGTCCTTTCGAATGGGGCGTATAGCAAATGGTTTCCTTGGTACTTATAGACGGGAGTAGGCTACGTGACGGCACCCGCTTCCCCTCATTCCTTCCTCACAATCATTCATCAATTATCATATACAATATACAGTATATTAAATATGCACTAGTTGGACCTCGGTCCTGTTGCAGATGATACCCTTGCCACCACCCCCCCCACCCCCCCCAAACGCAAGCTCAAGGTCAGCTACGCCTACCCCTCACCATGCTCTGACGACGCTGATGACGTGTGATGACGATTAATACAATGTCGACAGGAACTGAATAGGCCTACTAACCCTATCTTCTTCCTGTTTCACTCACATTTTGAAAGGCGAGTTCTGTATAAACAAATGTGTGCGTTTTTTTTTATTCATCATACTATTCATAATACGTGCAATGGTATGTAATGTGTAATCTTTGCGTGAAGGTGTCAGATTTTCAGAGCGATTCCCTTCATCCCGGTAAATTACCACAATAGCGAATGGTGACGTTGATTTATTTACCAGTATGAAAATGATGTGAATCTCTCGTTCAAGGATAGGTAAAAGAAGAGAAAAGTTATTTCCTGTACGCTTATTTTTTTATCTCGATTGTCTAGATGATATACCTTCTAGGGTGTATTATAAATCTGAACACGTACTCAAAACAGTTAGCTTGCCACAGAGCTGCAAGATGGCTGTGATGCTGCTGTGTTTCGTTGTTTTCACTATTCTGGTAAGTTATTAATTATTATTATGAACCAAGTATACACATCTAGTCCCTAGATTCGCTTTTATTCTCTGTCCAGTGGCGTAAACAGAGGGAGGCCGCTGGGGGGACTGGTGCCCACCCCAAAATCCCAGCTACTCTGCAAATCATATTTATTTATGTAAAAAAATTAATTAGATTTATATATTTATTTCTCTATTTGTTTAGTCGGTAAAATAAGTTGTAAGAATATAGTAATTTTATATAATATTGATTGTTGAAATTATTTTAAAATAGTATTTGGCTCCGTTGTTGTTGAGATTTATAAAAATTTGCCTGCGGTGCTATTGTGGGTGACATCCCTCCCACACCCCCCATAATGTCGTTTGTTGAGCACTTTTTTACAGTTGTTCTACTCTGGGCAGCTTCCCCCGAAATATATTCCTGCGTACGCCACTGACTGTGTCCAACTAGTGACGTAGCTATTTTCTGCGTGCCAACCTAAGAAGCACCCTGCCAATCACTACACACAAAGGGCGACTTAGCCGTCGCCTCCTTTGTTGACAGTTGTAAAATATGTCAATCTTGTCTATAATCTCAAGCGACAATTAACAGGGTGGACACACAGTAACAAAAAGGGGACCTTTCCCACTCTAACGTACTGACTGTGTCATGTTTGGATCATAATTTTCTTTTATTTAGCACACACACGAGAAGTGTGGGCTTCTTTTCATTTATATATAATCAACGTATCTTATACTATTTGTAAAAGAATAAAATAAATTGAAATTGAATTTATATCATTGGTATAGGTATATTGTTACGGATCATCAATGCCGGACAAAGAACGGACGCCAGGAAAACTAGTTGGATCAAAGCAGCATATTCAAATAGTAACAAATTTGCAACTTCTTTTCTTTTACAGACGCAATATTTACAATTTCACTTCGTGAACACGACCGAAATGAGACGATGGATAGTTTGTCTTAGGCATCCCTGCTGTAGTGTGCACACTTCACCCGATATGCCCCTAATTAATAACTATAGCACGGATAAATAATTGTGGTTGTCTGTTTCTATAGTATTGTTAGGGTGTTTGGATAGTTAGAAACAAAAGTCCGATTGCTGTTAGTAGGGCTAAATCCCAGCAGCTTTTGTCTATATGACTGAGGAAAACCTCGGAAAAACTTCAGTCAGGATGGCCACAGTGACTGGAATCGAACTGGTGAGCTCTCGAATTAGAGTCTCGGGTCTTATCGCAGAGCCACCCACCTCTTTCGGTACTGGCATTGAGTTATGTCATGCAAATAATCATAAACTCTTCAGTGGCGCCGGAACAGGGGGGGCAGGGGGGGTAATAATATCGATTTGCCCCCCCTAGAAGTAGAGAATTCTGCTAATATTCAGTGCTCAAAAATGTAAAATACTATTGTTTTATTAACATATCTTATAACAGTCCTGTAGGTCTATGTGCTTTTAAAAGCTCCCGCAGACGAGGTAGCGAACACATACTTCTTCGAAATCTGAAGGTGTGAGATCTTTTGCACGTGCATGCCATTGTTTGGTGCACTGGTTACACTGAATACATTTGTAGGAATATGAGGAATATGACAGAACTAGACACCGTGTCCGTAATAATAATAATAATAATAATACAGTGTTGATATGAAGTGTTACTTTTTAGTGGTACAAGAAGTTGTAGTCATAGGATGTGCGCATGATTTGGTGTAACAATTATTGCGCAATTAGTTTATTTGTATGCTGAATTTCCAGAGAATATTATTTTAACCTTTCTTGTTATTGCACACAGTGGCATAATTAGAGTTACATCGGAATGCAGCCTATCCATAGCCATCCCCCCCCCCCCCCCCCCCCCCCAGTGGTTTAAGTGGGGCGGTATGAGCCGGTATGCATATCGTTACTAAAAATACCGACGGTATGTGATACCGGCACTAACTTTTATCGATTCGATGTGTATTTGCGATTTATGTTGAACGTTTTGTTGTACTTTGTATTTGCTCATCCAATGTATTTTTTTTTAAATACATAAAGTGTTTCAACGTTTGGTTTTCCACACCAAAGTTTTATTTTAGGACGGGTCCTCAACCCCCTTACCCCTCTCCAAAGCCATTTTTACGATTTCGTGACAAAACACCCTAAAAAAAGTCCCTGCGTGGCAAAACTGGGGGGTCGTGCCCCCCGAAACCCCCCCGGTTCCCCGCATTGTCTATACTTTACATTTGCAATTGTGCAATCGTTACTTCTCCGAGTCCATTGAAGCACTAACCCCACCCCACTGTAATATGTAATAACACAACTAGTCACTACGGCGGCTTAGGCAGAACCGTATACGTCGAGAACACGCGCTTGACGCACGTCACCTTCATGCTGTGGCATATTCAAGACCCCCCCCAACCCCCCCCCCCCAAAAGTACACTGAGAGAAGGAACCGTTTCCAATCTTAGGGATGCCTGTGTCACGACTTGATTCGATGTCTCTTGATTCATAGCCGAATTCAATAAGAAGAAAATATAAGAATAATTGTTTGGACACTTTTATATTCGTCGGGCGTGATGTTTGGACACTTAAATTAAGACGCCGTTAGATAGCAGCATCATCTACTTTTTTAGAATTGTTTATTGCCGATAAAGGAGTTGGACGTCGCCGTTTGACGTCCCCATGCCAACGTCGTGACTTTTGTCTTGTCTTGTGTAAACAGTATCCATTAAACGTTCAAGTTCAAAGATTACAATTTCGTATTGAATTTAATTCCGCCAAGTATACTTCAAGCTTTATTCATTGGTCCTCCGGTAACGGGTGCTTATTGTGTTGTGTCCGGCGTGTGTTTATTGCGGTATTCAAGCGTTGTTGTAAGAATTGTATACTTTAAACTGGTCTAGCGTGCGTTCCCATTTTCGCCAAGATGGACGCACTCCTTGCCAAAAAACGTGTTGTGAAGGCCAGCGTGACGCGGCTCGAAACAGCAGTGAGCATAATTGGACCCAGTGACATGTCAATCATTAGCATTCACAAGGGTAGGGTGGATCAATTGTCGACGGACATAGATCGCCTCTTAAACGAGATAAGTGCTTATACAAGCGATGACGAATTTATCGAGTTTGAAAATGAACTCAGCAGTGTTTATAATAGGTTAGTGTTCCTGCGCGCCAAGCTAATGGACCTGACGGTGAGCGACGAGAGAACATCAGCATCGACCACGTCTACCCATGTCCACAGGCCTAGCGAGGTAAGACTACCCAAGCTACAGTTACCATCATTTAACGGTAGCTTACAAACCTGGTTGTCATTTCGAGACCTGTTTGAAGCTGCAGTACACAACAACAATAACCTGTCAGGGGTGGAAAAGTTGCAATATCTTAAGGGAGCACTTCAAGGTGAACCGTCTGCACTTCTGCAGTCCATACCGCTCACTAACGTTAACTATAGTGAGGCTTGGGATATTTTAACGTCACGCTACCAGAACACGCGTGAAATTGTACATGCAATAATGCAACGCATGTTTTCTCAGCCTGCTATGCAACATGAGTCGGCAGACAACTTACGCAAGTTGCTAGATAATACATTAGAGTGTACACGGTCATTGAAAGTGCTAGGACAACCTGTAGAACACTGGGATTCTGTGCTCGTTTATCACACTGCTGATAAACTTGACAGTGAAACTCGGCGTCAGTGGGAGCTTTCACTGACGTCTAACGAAACTTCTACTTTCCAACAATTAACAGATTTCATGGAACATCGTGCTAGAGCACTAGCGGCTGTAGGCGCCCTGAAATCGAAGAATTCTACAGTCAGCAATGCTGCTAAATATCATACCAATAAACATGCATCCGTTCACCATAGTGCAGCCCAGCAGTCTCAATTGTGCGAGAAATGTGCTGGCAACCATGCTATACATAAATGCCATGAGTTTCTTAATGCTACTGTAAACGAGCGGCACGCATTTGTACGAAACAAGCCATTGTGTTTTAATTGTTTGAGACCCAGCCACGCGGCTAGAGGCTGTAAGTCTCCCGTCAAATGTCGAGTATGCCATAAACAACATCACACACTGTTACATTTTACAGCTGAACCACCGTCAGAAGAACAGACCGTACCAGCGTCTGGTGATTCGACAGTTTTGTCACATTACTCTTCTGAATTTGTATCATCCACAGTGTTATTGTCCACAGCAGTTGTTTATGTGCAAGATTTGAATGGAATTAGTAGACCATTGCGAGCTTTGCTGGATTCTGCATCAGAGGCTAGTTTTGTGACGGCAGGTTGTGTGCAAAGGCTTGGTTTACGAAAACACGAATCACAGGTGTTCGTTTCAGGACTGGCTGCCAGCAGTATCGGCAAGTGTCAAGGTGCCGTAAACCTAAATTTCACTTCTACCTTCAACAATGACGATATATTTTCTGTGAAGGCCTTGGTGCTGCCCAAGGTTACGGGAATGCTCCCCCGACAGCCTGTCAAGATCGACGATAGTTGGACACATCTCCGTGGTCTAAAGTTGGCAGACCCAGCTTTTAATAATCCAAGTGGGATAGACATTCTCCTAGGTGCAGATATCTACTCAATGCTCCTTCTATCTGGACGTTGTTCCGGTGCGGTTGGGTCACCTGTGGCGCTAGAGACAGCGCTCGGGTGGGTACTGACAGGACCGGTCAAGGTGAACAATGCCATGTCAGGGGTGACCATTTTCCACGTTCAATGTGACAATGTGCTGCGCAGGTTCTGGGAACTGGAGGAGATTCCCACTGCAAACATACTGACACCAGAGGAGAAATTATGTGAGCGCCATTTTGAAGGATCTCATAAAAGAAACGATTCAGGCAGATTTGTTGTAGATTTGCCAGTTCGAGAAGACAGTCAAGAGTTAGGCTTATCACGAAATATGGCAGTCAAACGACTTGAACAGCTCGAACGGCGTTTACGTTACCAACCTGAGAAAAGGCAACAATATGTTGATTTTATGGCAGAATACAAGTTGCTTGGGCACATGGAGGCGGTTCCAATTAATCAACTCAACAAGCCATGCTCTGAGGTTTATTATATTCCTCACCATCCCGTGATTAAAGAAAGCAGCTCCACCACTAAGCTAAGAGTTGTCTTTGATGCTTCCGCCAAATCTTCGTCAGGTGTTTCATTAAATGACAAGCTAATGGTGGGACCAAAATTGCAAGAAGATATTGCTCCAATATTAATTCGTTTTCGTAAACACGTCATTCCACTGGTGGCGGATGTTGCCAAAATGTATCGCCAAATACAGGTGAACAACATTCAGACTGATCTCCAAAGAATTGTCTGGAGACCCACACCAGAGGAACCGATCCAAGATTATAAACTGTTGACAGTAACATACGGAGAAAGCTGTGCTCCCTATCTCGCAATAAAATGCCTTCAACAACTTGCCAAGGATGAAGAAGCTTCATTTCCCAAGGCTTCGCCTGTTGTTTTGAAGGATTTTTATGTTGATGACCTATTGTCAGGAGCTGAAACCATTGTTGAGGCCCTGGAATTGCAAGATCAACTAGTCCAGCTGATGAAGAAGGGTGGTTTTGAACTTCGGAAATGGTCTTCTAGCGCAACAGAAGTCCTCAATGCAGTACCAGAAGACATGCGGGAGCCAAACATACTATTAATCATGGACGGGGATAAGACCGTTAAAACACTTGGTCTTCAATGGCACCCAGCAACAGATCAGTTCTCGTTTTCCGTCACACAACCTCTTCAACGGATTGTTGTTACCAAGCGTATGCTACTGTCTGACCTAGCTAAGGTATTTGACCCCCTGGGATGGCTCTCGCCTGTAACAGTCACAGCCAAGCTCGTCTTTCAATCATTGTGGAGACTAGATCTTGCATGGGATGATGCTCTTCCAGACGACATTTTCAATGTGTGGAAGAAGTTCTGTCAAGAATTGCCTGCCTTGCAAGAAATCCGCATTGACCGATGCATTCTTGCCCCGCAGCCAACCATGTGTCAACTTGTCGGCTTTTGTGACGCCTCCGAAGTTGCATATGCAGCCGTAGTGTACCTGCGGTCATGTTACTCTGATGGTACGGTGTTGGTGAAACTCGTAGCCGGGAAAACGAAGGTGTCTCCTGTGAAGCAGGTATCCATTCCCCGTTTGGAATTGTGTGGTGCCTTGTTATTGGCAAGATTGATGGCACTCATTCAAGAGTCGTTGAGTTTCAGCCAAGATCAAGTTTTCGCGTGGACGGACTCAACAATAGTATTAGCCTGGCTAGCATCGCACCCAAAACGCTGGAAAACATTCGTGGCTAACAGGGTATCAGAGATTCAGGAACGCATTCCTTATCAGCACTGGCGACACGTAAAGAGTGAAGACAACCCCGCAGACTGTGCCTCGCGTGGTTTATCACCTGCTTTATTGGCACGTCAGACCTTGTGGTGGTCAGGTCCTGTTTGGCTTCAAGAGGCAGTATTACCAAACTCCACTGAAGACTTACCAGATCAGCTTCTACTGAATATTGAAGAGAGAATTGTTGTATCCAGTGCACATATTAAGGTTGATATGTCACTTCTAGATAAATGGTCATCGCTTAGGAAACTTCAACACGCGACTGCTTGGTGTCTGCGTTTCAGTTCAAACTGCAAGGTGGCACCTGAAAGAAGAGTTTTCGATCCATTGACCGCAAGTGAACTGAACGGAGCACTTTTACGTTGGGTCACCATTGTTCAGAGTGAGGAGTTCCATGCAGAGATTCAGTGCCTTAAACATGGAAGACCCCTGCCTCCGAAAAGCAGAATACTGTCCTTGAATCCATTCCTGGACGAATCCGGTGTGCTCAGGGTGGGCGGACGTCTTCACAATGCTGAAGTATCACATGAGCAGAAGCATCCTGCGTTGCTTCCTCGCCACAGCAGACTGACCGAGCTGATCGTGATCCACGAACATCAAGTGAACCTTCATGCTGGTCCGCAGTTGGTGCAAGCTATACTTAGACAACGTTTCTGGATCGTCCGTGACCGAGACGTCATTCGCTACCAAATCAGGAAATGTGTTACGTGCCATCGACATCGGTCCACAACTTCGAACCAGTTAATGGGCCAGCTTCCTGCAGCAAGAGTGCGTCCTGCTCGACCTTTTCTTCATTGTGGCATAGACTATGCTGGTCCTTTCCTGCTGAGAAACATGAAGGGGAGAAGCCGACTCACCTACAAGGGGTACGTTGCTCTCTTCGTATGTTTCACGACAAAGGCCATCCACCTGGAATTGGTCAGTGACCTCACTACAGCCGCCTTCATCGCAGCATTGAAGAGATTCGTATCACGTCGGGGGCGACCTCATGAAGTCTACAGTGATTGTGGTACAAATTTTGTTGGTGCCGCGCGTGATCTAAAAGAGTTCCTCAATTTTGTCAAGACTGAAGAACACCAGCAGACTGTAGGACGGCATCTTGCCGATCAAGGTATCACGTGGCATTTCAATCCACCTGCAGCCCCTCACCAAGGTGGTCTATGGGAGGCCGGGGTGAAGTCTATGAAACATCATATGCGGCGAGTGGTAGGCAACTGTACTCTTAGTTTTGAAGAGATGTATACCGTCCTCACCCAAATAGAAGCCTGCCTAAATTCACGGCCTTTAACTGCAATTTCCACCGACCCCACTGATCTTTCTGTCCTAACTCCTGGCCATTTCTTGACGGGTGATTCCCTCCTATCCGTGCCGGAACCTGACCTCACATCAGCCAAGTCCAATACACTTTCACGGTGGCAACTGCTACAACAGCTCGTGCAACACTTCTGGCGTCGATGGTCTTCGGAATATCTATCGCGACTGCAGCAACGACCCAAGTGGTGGCTTAAGCAGTCCAACATCCAGTGCGGAGACATGGTACTCGTCAAAGAGGACAGCCTTCCGCCAATGAAGTGGAAACTCGGGCGGATCGAGTCCACACACCCTGGGACGGACGGCCTCGTGAGATCAGTGTCAGTGAGAACGTCGAGTGGAACGGTTAAAAGGCCAATTGTAAAACTATCTCGCCTACCATTTGATGACAAGTAATGTTGTTGTTGAAATGTCTTTCAAGGTGGGCGGGATGTTTGGACACTTTTATATTCGTCGGGCGTGATGTTTGGACACTTAAATTAAGACGCCGTTAGATAGCAGCATCATCTACTTTTTTAGAATTGTTTATTGCCGATAAAGGAGTTGGACGTCGCCGTTTGACGTCCCCATGCCAACGTCGTGACTTTTGTCTTGTCTTGTGTAAACAGTATCCATTAAACGTTCAAGTTCAAAGATTACAATTTCGTATTGAATTTAATTCCGCCAAGTATACTTCAAGCTTTATTCAATAATAAAGAACAAAGAATAAGAATAAGAAACCTACTCTATGACATTATACGATTGTTCACAGGCGTTTAAAACGTCACATGTGAAAAACAAAAAACGCTTCAGGCGAAAAGGCCTCCGGCGGCTGGTGCTTTCGCCCTAGACTCCTTTCTGGTTGTGATGTTCGTTCCCCCCCCCCCCCCCCCCCCCCATGGTCAATTCTCGGATATGCCAATGTCTTCATGTGCCCCCCCTAGCAAGATTAACTTCCGGCGCTACTGAAACTCTTCATATCTTGATAACTCGAAGATAAGTATTTGTGCTGAGGTATTTTTTTGTAAATTTAGGTTTCAGTTCAGGAGATTGGAGCCCTCGCGGTAGAAAGAGGAATGGAGAACCTAAACTTTGATCGCAGGCAATCGGTGGCATTTCGTCCAGTTATACAGGTAACACACATAATACATACATGGGGTCCCAATTCTCTTTAGGTGTTTGAGGCCAGTCTAACTTTGAACGTTGTGAGAATCCAGGTCCATATTTTAGAACAAATTCCTGGAATGTTCTTTGGGCCTTTGTTCCCAGCACCAAAAAATAGTAACTTCTTCATGTGACCTGGGTTGGATTAAGAAGGGGTTCATAGTTAGGCTTGTCTTACAGTTAAGACCAGCAAGATATTTATACCTCTAGTGAAACGAGCTTTAGTTGGGTTTTAAGGTCAGTTTACACACGTAATTACGATTTAAGTTTTAAGGTTTGAAAAAATCAAATTAAGCCACAGCATTAAAGCGTTTATAAGAAGAAGCGTAAGTTCTAAGATTTAAGGAAACCATAGCAACATTAGCTCTTATACCGAAAATTTTTAGCCCAGCCAATGAGAGGCGATGTTTTATAAATCCGGCCAATGGTAGCGATCCTTAGTAAAACAGCTAGGAAAATAAAACCTTAAATCTTAAATAAATATATAAACCGAGCTAACTATTTATGTTCACACTTTATAGTCATGGGCGCATTGTCACTACCTTTGAACAAAGATCCAAAAATCCATCTCAGACTGGGCCTAAATTTTGTCTTAAGTTTTTGTTATATTCTAGTGTTTCTTAGCAACGTCGAATCGAAAGTACGTACACGTCCGTATGACGTGTCAAGGGCCAGATGCACAGTCGAATCAAATATTTGTTTAGTTGTTGGATTCGTTCATGGTTTCTATGGAGTTTGTTCTTATGGAAGATAGCACTCAGTAATCTTTGATAGCATGTAATAAAATAAAACAACTCGAAGCAACAAACCCTGTACTTAACTTGATAGTTGTCTGTGCATATTGTCCCTATAGTGTCCTAAAGTTGGGCTCAGCTTTTTTGTGAATCCGGCCCCAGCGCTTTTGTAATTGGTGGTTTGGCGTTTCCAACGTACTTCTTAAACTATGAAAACAGAAAACAACAAAATACAACTTACTTGAGGACTGTTGATGTCGGCTGACCGGAAAGGGTTTCAATGGTACTCCAATAAAAACCATATTATTACTGAAAAGAAAACAACATAAACACACCATAAAAATAAACATAATATTTGTTACAACATGGTGGCATATGTCACAAGCACACAATTGGTGCAAAGTGTTTGACGACGTATTGTTAATAGTGTAACGGAATATTATTTAAATTCGTAACATCATTGTAAAAAGCCCTTCTCTCCTCATTAGAAACTAATTCATAACCCATTCAATTTGTCTTTGTATAAGATGTTGCAAAAGGAAAGGGATAAGATATAGCTAATAACTTTGTTTTGTCATAGAAAATCCCCATTTAAGTGCCAGCCGTAAAATTTTCATTTTTAAATTATATCTCAAAGAATGGACTATGGACTTCGAAATTGAACATCTGAATGAACAGCGCACTGTGGTTTGGTCAGCCCTACATACTGAATGCTCTTAATAGTGTCTTACATTATAATCAGTATGGTTTTTATTTCTAATTAGTTTTATTACTAATTATCGATCTAATCATCAAAGTAACTACGCTAATGGTTATAATATTTCATTCAGTCTGTAGGGCTTACCAAACCAAAATGCGCTGTTGAATCAGATTTTTGATCTTGTGTTGCAATCTTGAGATATAATTAAAAAATGGAACTTTTCTGCGGTTTTTGTCGTAAGGCCTTGCTCTTTAGTCTAAATATTATTACATACAGGATCAATGTTATTTTTTATTTTATTTAGGGATTGTTTTCCATGGGAAGTGGCTGTTTAGGACTAAAATCGAAGACGGCCAAAATGGTATGTTCCCACAAGGTGGAGAAGTTGACTCAGGGCATTGACTGTACCAAAAAGGTACCGGCTGGTACCAAGGCTACGTTCACATGTCCTAACAACACTTACATCGTAGAGAAATACGACTCAATCATATGTGGCGGTGTTGCTAAGAAGAAGTGGAGCAACAGGGTGGTTAAATGCAAAGCAGGTAGGAACACTTTGTTTTATTCTGTTGGCATTACCTAAAGTTCGTCTCTATCAAAAATACACGCCGGTAAAGAGGACTCCTGAAAGGGAGGCTTATTTCCCGCTCACTGTGCAAGGTAGTAAACGTCAAGCTTGTCACCAGGAAGGATGCACAGTTTAAAAATAAAATGACCTCTTTTCAAAAAACAAAAACCATCCGCTTGACAATAGCGAAGATGGGGCTCAAAATTCGGACCTTTTTGAAAGGGTCGGCCATAATTATTTCTTGCTCAAGAAAAAAAAACATTACTAAATGAAACTGCTTTTACTACTTTTCTTACAAACAAACCCGTTATGAGAATGGCTAATTCTGAATATTCATCGTCAAAGATCCATGCGGTTTGGGGCTGTCTTTACTATGTTAGAAGGTAAGTGGTTTACCAAGTAAAGGGGATGATTGACAGCATTACTCCCCAACAATAAGAAACAGTTGCTTTTAGTTCGCATTTTGCCGGCGTGAAGTTTGATTTGAGACGAACTGTAGATCCTGTTCAATGATGATATTTGGTGTTTTACGTCCCATATATTTGAACGAGGCTAATCGAGACACGATACATAGATTCTGTTCAAAGTTTTTAAACAGCCATGGGCGACTGTTTTCATCCGTGGGACAAATTCTGATTTTCTGTATGTGCCGCGGGGTAATATTTTAAAAGTGAAAAACCGCGACGGAGCAGCTATCACCGAGCAAACTTTAAGGCGTGTATAGGTGAGTGGGATGCGTTGCAAGGTGTCTGGAAAGAAAGAGAATCAAAAAAAAGAAAGAAAGAAAGAAAGAAAGAAAGAAAGAAAGAAAGAAAGAAAGAAAGAAAGAAAGAAAGAAAGAAAGAAAGAAAGAAAGAAAGAAAGAAAGAAAGAAAGAAAGAAAGAAAGAAAGAAAGAAAGAAAGAAAGAAAGACCACGGCCAGTTGTTGAAATACTGCGTTATAATTGTAGTTGTTTTACAAGGAACAGTGATTAATTCTAATACTGGTTGATCTAATGAAAAATAAGTTCTTGGAACTTGTGGGTCCATTTATGTATTCCATTTATGTATAAGTATATTTAAATTTATGTATTTATGTGTGTCCATTTGTGTTTACATTATTGTTACAGAGAAGACAACAACCATAGCAACTACGACAGTATCAGAGGAGACAACTACTGTGTCCGAGGAGACGACCTTGAGCACTGATTCGACCTTGGACAGCGAGGACACAACCTTGAGTGCCGAGACAATAGATTCGAGCAGCACTAGTGCAGAAACTACACCGACTACAACAACCACCACAACCCTGGCGGCCACAAGTAACGCCACCACACTCGCAAGCGTCAACACGACAACTTCTATGTCTACAACTATCAACGGATCCTCTACTGTGTCAACTACGGCCATTACAAATACTTCTACGAGCGTTACCGCTTCTACTACTGTAGGTCCCAATACGACCGTAGCATCTGCGGTAACTACTGTAGCACCAATCACTGTAGTACCGACAACTGCAGCACCGACAACTGCAGCACCGACAACTGCAGCAGCGACAATTGCAGAAACGACAACTGTAGCAGCGACCACCGTTTCAGATACAACTGTTGCAACAACTGTAGCCACGACAACTGCAGGAGCGATGACTGCAGCAGTGATAACTGTAGCTACGACAACTGCAGCAGCAATAACTGTAGCCACGACCACTGTAGCTACGACTATAGGACCGACAACAACAAAGGGACCTTTAAGTAAGTGGCAACTTTACTTATTTGCTTATTATTTACTTGACTTATTATTTACTTGACTTATTATTTTACTTATTTATGTTTATTCTATTCAGTTACGAAACTGCCTTCAAAGAAGGACAATAAATACAACTATTCAATAATATACAATGGAACCATAATTAAATCAATTTACAATGTCAAAAAATAAATAATCAACAACCAATGAACAAAACAACTATGGAAAGACAGATTATTGAACAAAATAAATTTAAAACATATAAGTAGAGCTACAACAAAGATGTAATGAATGAAAATTGACATAAGAAAGACACACAAATGTGACAAGAGGAAAAACATTATCATTATTTTAATCATAAAAACGACAAAAAGAATTGAGATTGCAGGAAGTTTCTGTAACTTCATCGCTTCTTATATTAATACTAAAAAGACAGAAATGTACTTTTTCGCTACAACATTTGTTTTGCCACATCAACATAATGAAAGAATACGTTGTAGATTGTTTTAAATATCTAGTAGCGGTTACAACCTACATTTTTGAGTTGAAAACTTTTAAGATGTGAACCGAGCTCTGAGTTTTTTAGCTCTAACTACCGAAAAAGCTTACTTAATGTTATGTATAATTTAATGCATAAATTATTGCCAACCAAACCCACGAAAGCCGAGCCATGCATTTACGAATGTAGTGATTGAAAAAACGCCAGGTAGCTGTAGATTTTCTTTCAATTGACGTAGTTGAAAGGGGCATTAAACAACGACCTTAGATCGGTATGTGAATACTTTCATTGGGGCTACTATAGGCGCAGTACATAACACATTCACGTCTTGTTTCAGTTGTCTGCGACCCTTATGAAATAGTTCCAGACGTGGGCCAGGTCAAAAAATGCCCTCCAAAATACCTCCCGGATGCTAAAGCAGCCTGTGCAGCGGATGGCGCACGATTACTGACTCAGAGCTCCAATGCAACGATGCTATACATAACATCGTTTGCAGCTACCGCACTCCCACCCTACATATCGGGCCAGTACGCCAACTATCAAGTGTGGATCAATGTATCAGTTGCCGGCGGAGTGTGGACGTCTAGTGACGGTAAGTTATCACATGTACATCAATGTATCAGTTGCCGCCGGAGTCTGGACGTCTAGTGACGGTAAGTTATCACATGTGCATCAATGTATCAGTTGCCGCCGGAGTGTGGGTGTCTAGTGAAGGTAAGTTATCAAATGTGCATCAATGTAACATATATCGCCGGTGTGCGAGTGTCTAGTGACGGTAAGTTATCAAATGTGCATCAATGTAACATATACCGCCGGTGTGTGGGGGTCTAGTGACGGTAAGTTATCAAATGTGCATCAATGTAACATATACCGCTGGTGTGCGAGTGTCCAGTGACGGTGAGTTATCAAATGTGCATCAATGTAACATATACCACCGGAGTGTGGGTGTCTAGTGACGGTAAGTTATCAAATGTGCGTAAATGTACATTTACCACCAGTGTGTGGGTGTCTAGAGACGGTTAGTTATCACAAGTGCAGCAATGTAACATATACCGCCCGTGTGTGGGTGTCTAGTGACGGTAAGTTATCAAATGTGCATCAATGTAACATATACCGCCGGTGTGTGGGTGTCTAGTGAAGGTTAGCTATCAAATGTGTTTATAATTCTAGAGGCATTGATGGAAACATGAGTACAGTAAGTCTCTTAATTAAGATCGCTTCCAACAAACTGATTGGCGTTCATACCTGATGAATGCTCAATATGTTTAGAGCTTTGTCCGTAAGTTGTCTGGATGTTAAATATAATAATAAGTTTGAATAGGTATAACAAATGAGCTTATTGGAAAAAAAAATATTACTGACATCATATAGACGGGTTTGTACTTTAGTTTTCAATGATATTAATATTATCATGTCCTTTTTTGATTTCAGGTTTACTTTTTACTAAATATCCAACCCTGTTCCAGTTTTCACCAACTCCTTCGTCAGCTACCTTATGTGCTTGCCTGACTAATGCCAAAACTATGTATGCCTACCAGGGTGGCTGTACTTCAGTGAAATTGCCATTTATCTGCGTTAAATGAGCATATTAATTTTTTATGAAATGTTCAACAAGTACGTTTTGTTTGTGCCACGTTTGTTATTGTTGTGTGTAATTAGCGTCTTATAATGATTTGAAATGAATAATAATAATAACAATAATAATAATAATAATAATAATAATAATAATAATAATAATAATAATAATAATAATAATTATAATAATAATAATAATAATAATAATAATAATAAAAATATCAATAATAATAATAGTAATAATAATAATAATAATAATAATAATAATAATAATAATAATAATAATAATTAAAATAATAATAACAATAATAATAATGATAATAATAATAAAAATAAAAGAAATAATAATTAAAATAATGATAATAATATAAATAATAATAATAAAAATAATAATAATAATAATAATAATAATAAAAAAATAATAATAATAAAAACGATGAAGAAGGAAGTGACATCACACATTTTGATTGATAGCGCACATGTACGGACAAACAAACTGCGTCATAGCTCGTTGCTATGGCTACCGACATGATTGGTCGAATAACATTTGTGTGCCCGCACTTTGACTTGGATGTTCCGTATCTGTAGAGTCTTTGTTTTTAGAATTTTGGCTTCTGCTACGTATTACAAAAAAAGTTTGAAGCTCATTTATTTTGCCACTTTGTGATTTTAGCACCAATAATGAATTTCAATGTCTATACACTAAAAAAAAAGGGTGGAATTGTTTTTTCTTTATAAACACAAAATATCAAATTCACTGTAGACAACTTTTAAATAGGGTTTTTCGTCATGTAACAACACTATCTGTACTCAATAAAACTAAGATATTTATCACTTCTCCAATTATTGGTTCGTCATTTTCATGAATGTTTTGTTCCAAAAGTACTTCCCGATCATCCCGAAGATTACCCCATAGAAACACAGGAACTAAAGCTCAAAAAAAGAAACAAATTTGGGTTGATATTATAACATGGTGGTACTACATGGTAGTAGGTATTAGAGCTACGACATAAAGAATCAATACCACGTTCTTGGCTCTTGTACACATGGAGAACATTCTAAGAACAGATCGATGCCGATCCAGGATTCACAAGTGATCCGAAGTCTTTTTTGGTTTTATCTTTAAGACCGGCCTGACTTTGAACATCTTTTGAATCCAGGAAAATAATTGAGAACAAACTTTAAAACATATTATTGGAATGTTCATTGTTCATTGTGTCCTTGCTCCAACCAGGAATTAGTAACTTATTCATGTTACTTGAGTCTAGTTTTACAAGAGGTTCAAAGTTAGGCCGGTCTTATAGAGTTAAAGACCAGAACAACATTTAGGACGACCCCTTGTGAATCCGGGCCCAGGTTTGCACTTCAGAGGTTTATGAAGAAGTTTCATGCCGTCGTGTAGATTTCATAGCCATAACCAAAAACCACGCAGTGGCGTAACTTCGAGGGCGGGGGGGGGGGGGGGGGTTCGACAGGGGAAAGTGAGCTGTGGGAACAAGAAGGGGCGAACTTTTGTTTCGCCTTTTTAGTTATTTCGTATTTTTTAGCGTCAAAGAATAAAACTCGAAGATTTATCCATTTGTTTATATTTCGTTACTGTATAAAAAAAAGTTCCTACAACGTTTAAGCTGATTGATGTATTTATTTTAGTTGAAATGTATGCGATACGTAATAAGTACACACTTGTTGTCCTAACATTAATTATCATTAATCTATCATTATTACAAATTCTAGTTCTAAAGTACTTAGTAGTAAATATCAATCAGTCTTGATGTAGTTTCGGGGGGGGGGGGTGTTTAACCCCCTTAGCACTCCCCCTAGTTATGTCACTGAAACCACGGGTATACATAAAAAATAACGCTACCATACGGTTTGAAGGTGAAGCTGGACATGGGCAGCGGAGGAGGTATACAAGAGAAAAAATAAATAGACAAAGCAACGGTAGCGTATTTTCTTCTAGAATATAATATCAAAGAAATCGAGGTTATCGGGTTTCCAATAGGAGAAAGAGGAACGATTCCCGATTTTCTTTGTTTCTTTGTTATAAACTATAAAGCAATACTTGGCATTGTCTTCTAAAAAAATAAGCGTAGGTTTTCTAAAAACACTTTTATTATAGTACCACGCAGTACAGGTCGCTCTCGATAAGAAAATAAGAAAATGTATACAAATTAGACAGCTGATCCGCAAGAAATAAATAAATAAATAAATAAATTCACATTTAGAGTCTACCCACTCAGTAACTAAACTGATTTAGAGTGGGGGTCTTTAATTTAAAGCGACTAAATCAACCCTGTAGGCTTCGAACACCATCGACGAGTCAGCGATAACCAATCAAAGATCGATATTTCAAATACGAAACATATGAATCAGTGATTGGACAGTGCGAACACAATATTGTGAGATAAAAATTAGTACTTGTTCTTTATTTCATTTTTACCTAGTTTTATTTAATTGCGTGATTTATGGATACTTTACGGTGACTCTTGTATTTCCTCACAGCGGTCGTCACCGTAAAGTATGCGCTGTGCTCGGCTATTTCGTCAGTCTTGTTCGATTATAATTTCCTGTTTGTGCAGCAACTTTGCTGACTGCTCGGTTCAAGAAGGGGCTGGTTCGTTGACTTCTTCAGTGAGCCCTGGTTCCACTCTTTCGTGATTGTCACGGGAGGGGGTCGAACCGAGTAGTTTGATTGGTAGTTTATGACTGGGGACAGCCGGCGTTATGCAGAGAGGGGGTGACTGGGGTATGACGTAGGAAAGTCTAGGTGCGAGGGTTCACGGGTATTATTCGGGGCATTCAACCATGGAACGGAAGAGGAGGTAGGCCTGTGCCAAGGTGGAACGGTGGAAAGAACGACGGAAGACCCAGAGGGAAGGACATGGAGGCCGATCGTGAACCTGGACGAAGGAGCCAAACCACAACCTGGGGTCGGAGTCAGCCACCGAGAAGCCAAGGGGTTACTACAGCTACCCTCTGGATAAGAAGGTTAAGTCCATCAGACCTAGAATGCCCATAGACAGATTCGCCATAACTCAGCCACGTAGGATAAATGTGTATAGTTTAATAAATTGCGGTTCCTCTATTGTTTGAACCAAAGTCTTATCATTCCTAAACTGCCTGAACTGGTATGTCCCGATCCCAATGATGTGAGAACCACCCCTAGAGCTACGCCTCAGTACTTCTACGGATCCGTCGACTTTGGAGTCCGTGGGTTCGAGGCTGAGCCGGCGGAATTGGGTAGGTGTCACGGTAGGTTCTCAATATCTAACAATATAATACAACATAATATAATATAATATACAATAGTTTAATACAATGTCGACAGGAACCGAGTAATCTTCTTCCTGTTGTACACACATTTTGAAAGGCGAGTTCTGTAAATGTGTGCGTTTTTTTTTATTCATACTATTCATAATACGTACAATGGTGAGTAATGTGTAATATTTTCGCGAAGGTATCAGACTTTCATAGCGATCCTCTCCATCCTGGGAAATTACCACAATAGCGAATGGTGACGTTGTTTTACAAGTATGAAAATGATGTGAACCTCTCGTTCAAGGATAGGTAAAAGGAGAGAAAAGTTATTTCCTGTACGCTTATTTTTTTTATCTCGATTGTCTGGATGTTATTCCGATGTATCGATACCTATTTAGAGTGTATTATAAATCTGAATACGTAGCCAAAACAGTTAGCTTGCCACAAAGCTGAAAGATGGCTGCGATGCTGCTGTGTCTCGTTGTTTTCACTATTCTGGTAAGTTATTAATTATTATCAACCTACTAAATATCTTGTCCCTAGATTCGCTTTTATACTCTGTCCAGTAGCGTGTACAGAGGAGGTCCCCTCGGGGGGTTAGGGGGGGGGGGCTTGAGCCCACCCCGAAATCCCAGCTTTAATACACTATGCAAATCATCTCAATTTACGTAAAAAAATTAATTATATTTATATATCCATTCCTCTATTTGCTTAGTCGGAAAACACTCCCGTATACATGAAATTGTACAAGTTGTAACAATCTTATATAATATTGATTGTTGAAATTATTTTGAAATAGTATTTGGATTAAGACGCGAGAGCACTGCTGTGGTGGTATGTCTAGTGTAGTGTTTTTGTCTAATGTACTGACTGTGTCATGTTTGGATTATTTTAACATAATTTTCTTTTATTCAGCACACACACGAAATGTGACCCTATGTGGGCATCTTTTCAAACCAATATTCCATTCAATATCATCAACGTATCTTAGGTTATTTGTAAAAGAATAACATTAATTGAAATTGAATTGAATTTATTTCAGTAGTCAATGCCCTAACTAATAACTATAGTATTGTTAGGGTGTTTGGATAGTTAGAAACAAATCTCCGATTGCTGTTAGGTGGTCTCAATCCCAGAAGCTTTTGTCTTTATGGCTGAGGAAAACCTCGGGAAAAGTTCAGTCAGGATAATCGCAGTGGCCGGAATCGAATTGGTGAGCTCATGAATTAGAGTCTCGTTTCTTATCGCAGAACCACCTCTTTTGATACTGGCATTGAGTTATATCATGCAAATAATCATCAAATGGTCATATCTTGATAGCGTGAAAATTGGTATTTGTGCTGAGGTATTTTTTTGTAAATTTAGGTTTCAGTTCAGGAAAATGGAGCCCTCGCGGTAGAAAGAGGAATGGAGAACCTAAACTTTGATCGCAGGCAATCGGTGGCATTTCGTCCAGCTATACAGGTAACACACATAATACATACATGGGGTCCCAGTTCTCTTTAGGTGTTTAAGACCAGTCAAACTTTGCACATTGTGAGAATCCAGGTCTATATTTTAGAAGAAATTCCTGGAATGTTCTTTGGGCTTTTGTACCCAGCACCAGGAATTAGTAACTTCTTCATGTGACCTGGGTTGGATTAAGATGGGATTCAAAGTTAGGCTGGTCTTACAGCTAAGACCAACAATAGATTTATACCCCTTGTGAAACGAGCGTTAGTTGGGTTTTAAGGTCGGTTTAAACACTTAATTAAGATTTAAGGTTTAACAAAATACAACTTAATTGAGGACTGTTGATGTCGGCTGACCGGAAAGGGTTTCAATGGTTCTCCAATAAGAACCATATTATTACTGAAAAGAAAACAACAAAAACCCAGCATGAAAATGAACATAATATTTGTTACAACATGGCGACGTGTCACAAGCCTGCACACAAATGGTGCGAAGTGTTTAACGACGTATTGTTAATAGTTTAACGATATATTATTCAAATTCGTAAAGAAGTGAAACAGAATTTGATTTTTTAAATTAATTTCCACATCATTGCATAAAACGGTCCTCTCCTAATTAAAAACGAATTAATAAACCATTCAACTGGTTTTTGTATAAAATGTTGCATAAAGAAAATGGTTAGATATGGCTAATAATTTTGCTTTATCATAGGAAATTCCCATTCTAGCACCAGCCGTAAGAGATGATGAAATTATAGGTTTCTCTCAATTTCTCCTTTCAATCGGTAACCCCTTAAAAAAAAACATCTATTTAACCCTTTCTTCCAGTCTATTCTGACTTCATGTGACCTAAAAAGAGTTCCTCTGAAAGTATTCTATCCCAGAGCCAAACAAGGGCAAGAGATAAGAGAAAACGGACGAATAGTCAGAGGAATTTACAAGGAGTAAATTGGGGCAAGGGGGGAAGACCCCACTTGTTTGCCTCTTAGAACTGCAGACTCATATACTTGGGACAAATTCTACCCTGGGCCTAGACGGGGTTTTACGAGATATCATACACGACTATCTTAAAGTACGCTTTTCAAATATATCTAGGACTTTCCTTAGTCATTATTCTGATTGGAATAAATAAATAAATGTTTCTTCTCACATCGGTTACTGTCACACAATAACGTGTCACGTTGAGGACAGGACAACAACTGCAATGAACGAGAGACTGTCATACATCAGTGATGAAACACTGATAAAGTATGTTTCGCAAACAAAAGTATTTTTCTTCTTCGGTACTTTTCATACATATTCCACTTACGTTTATAAGCGAGCGAAGCGAGCGTCTCCATTAGACCTTTATGGCACAACGTTGTTTGTTTTGTTTTTGTTTTTATATCTGTCGATAGCGGTCGAAGGGAAAGTCCGATCAAGTTGAAATTTGGACCATCCACAAGCTTCGATGTGGATTGAAAGTGTATTGTTTTGTGTCAAAATCAGTCTTAAAGTTAGGAAGTTACACCATAGTTACTGACAAATATTTTTCTGTAACAAAATGGAGGCCAAATGTGAGATAGCCATATTTTAAGAACGATTTTTCCGAACACGACTATTATCATTTTATGGCGATCTGATAAGTATTGGCAAAGTTACACAAAAGTTACTCGAAAATAGTTTTCTAAACCACAGTAACAACATTATAAACAGTATGATTTTTATTTCTAATTAATTGTATAACTAATTGTCGATTTGATAATCAAAATAACTACGCTAATGGTTATAATATTTTATTCAGTCTGTAGGGCTTACAAAACCACAGTGCGCTGTTGAATCAGATTATCGATTTTGTGTTGCAATCTTGAGATATAATTAAAAAAATGAAACTTTTCTGCGGTTTTTGACGTAAAGGTACCCCTCGTTCTTTAGTTCAAATATTATTACATACAGGATCAATGTTATGTTTTATTTTATTTAGGGATTGTTTTCCTTGGGAAATGGCTGTTCAGGACTAAAATCGAAGACGGCCAAAATGGTATGTTCCCACAAGGTGGAGAAGTTGACTCGGGGCATTGATTGTACCAAAAAGGTACCGGCTGGTACCAAGGCCACGTTCACTTGTCCTAACAACACTTACATCGTAGAGAAATACGACTCAATCATATGTGGCGGTGTTGCTAAGAAGAAGTGGAGCAACAAGGTGGTTAAATGCAAAGCAGGTAGGAACACTTTGTTTTATTCTGTTGGCATTACCTAAAGTTCGTCTCTATCCAAAAAAGAGAACTCCTGAATGGGAGGCTTATTTCCCGCTCATTGTGCAAGGTAGAAAACGTCAAGCTTGTCACCAGGAAGGATGCACAGTTTAAAAAAAGTGACCTCTTTTCAAAAAACAAAAACAACCCACCTGACAATCGCTTTTGTCGCTATTGTCGTTATTGTCGCTATTGAAGACGGTGGCTCAGGAATTTGGTCCTTTTTCAAAAGGTCGGCCATAATTATCTATTGCTCAAGAAAAATGACCATCACTAAATGAAACTGCTATTTAACTACTTTACTTACAAATCCATTATACGAATGGTTAATCCTGAATATTCGTGGTCGAAGGTCCGTGTGGTTTGAAGCTTCCTTTCCTATAAAAAAGTAAGTGGTTAAAATGTAAGTGGTTAACCAAATAAAGGGGATGATTGACAGCAAGTGTCTCCCCCCCTTGCTTTTAGTTCCTTTTAGTTAAAAAGTTAGTTTAGTTTAAAAGTTTAGTTTACAAGTTCCATTTATTTCGCATTTTGCCAGCGTGACTTTTGAATTGAGACGAACTGTAGATCCTGTTCAATAATTATATTTGGGGTTTTACGTTTCATTATTTTGGCAACGAGGCTAATCGAGACGATAGATTGTGTTCAAATTTTTAAAACAGCCATGGGCAACCTTTTTCATCTGCCGGACAATATCTGATTATCTGTGTGTGCCGCGGGCTAAAATTGTATTAGGGTGTTCATATTTTAAAAGTGAAAAACCGCGACAGAGCAGCTATCAGCCAGCAAACTTGAAGGCGTGTATAGCTGAGTGGGATGCGTTGCAAGGTGTCTGGGGCAGAGCTCCAGTCGCTGGAGACGAAACTTTTTTGCATTTTATTTTTATTCTCAAAACAGCATGTTCAACGATATGAGCAAGCAAGTAAGCTTAATTTTGGGTGAAATATCAAATTCAAATCGGAATGTAAATGTATTGATTGTGAACACCCTTATGAATCGGTATATTTAAAAAAAAAACTTGACAAACCGGCGACGCCGTTACAACAGATATGAAGACACCAGGACAAGTCCCTAAAAAACGGGAGCCTCCCATAAAAATAGGAACGAATGGACGCCGTAGCCAAAATCGATTCCAATTTAATTATTGAGGTAACAAAGATGCTATTTTGAAAGAACACAGCATGCAGAGCAAGCGACAGCAGCGACTGGACACAAAGGCGTGAGTAAAGTCTCAACCACAAAAAAAACACATACACACAAACACACGGCATTGTAAACGTAATCGGGATCCCGATCACAATCGTAGTCGAAGAAAAATATCCCGTCCCGCGTCCACAAAAGATACTTCTCAAAATCAAATGCGCATTGGCCTACACTCATAGATCGCGTCGTATTGCTGTTAATATTATGTCACGTTAAGTATTAAACTAGGCCTACATCCTTGTCACCTACCTACTAACAGCAAATCCACTACTACTAATCCACTACTATACTACACTACTATCAGGCCGAAGAGGGTCTAGCAGCCCTGCAGTAGCCTTCAATACCCGATCTGGGTATGGTAAATTACAATAAATAATAATATATACACTACTATACTACTATACTACTATACTACATATACCCACTACTACTAATACGTAATAGCTATATTCATTATCGAGTACATACCGGCGTATTTACAAAATTGGATAGAATACAGTCTAGGCTGGCGACGGGCGAGTGTGCTGTCATTGCAGTCAGCTGTCAGCTCGCCAGCCCAAGGTTGCGCCGGCCGAGCGACTGCCACGTCCCATAATGCCTTGCGCGCTAAATAAAAGGCGAAATAAATGGGCGTCAATTTTTGACGTATAATTTGTTCCTTTGATCGTCAGTCGTTTACAAAATCAGCTTAGACATTCTGTATTCGACAAGTAAAGTAGAAGAGAGGTAGAAAGTAAAGTAGAAGTAGAAATTATTACTGCTATATTGAAAAGCCAACGTCAATTTACTCAGGCGATGAGGTACGGGATCATCGGCATCGCATATTGTAGAAAATATAAACACATTTCCTGACTACAATCCGGATTGCCGCATTACGATTTAGTTGTGAGCGCGAGCGCCATAAGAACTAAACTAAATTAATTAATTATTTCACGATTGCCGGATTACGATAACGTTGACGGTCGGCCTTTAAGATGCAACTACAACTTACGGCATCGTGATTGTAATCGTAATCGGGAAATCATGAAAGAGTTTAACCCACTTGGTTCTTATGGCACTGTTCACAACAAAAACGTAACGTCGTAATTGATTGTAATGGTAAATCATATTTCTACTATTGCGATCCCGATTACAATTACGATGCCGTCTTTGCGTAGAGCAGAGCCAGAAAAAGCCGAAAGTGGTAGCAGAGGGTAGTTACGTACTGCATAATCTCCCATTATGTACTGCCGGCGCCTTGTGGTACGGAGTGATTATCGTCGATATTGCACGCTCAACATTTTCAAGATATAGATAAAATTTTAACTTTTTTCAAAACCGAACTGCGGGCTGTTTATAACGGTGTCTTGGCAACAGACTCGCAGAACTGATAAGAAGGTTGGTTGGCCATGCCGTTTTTATTTTATTTTATGTGTGGCTCCTTGGTCTTTAGGATTTATTCCGGCCCCCTATGTAGAAGGTGTAATTTCAGGCTGAGGGTTTTAACTTATAAATGGTATCGTATGACAAGCGTCGTACCTTAGTAGAACAGGGGTTGGATATTATCAACCAGTGTTAGGACTTTTTGCTGTACCTTGACTCACAATAATACAATTGAAATTCAATATTTCGATAACTGATCAGATTTCTTCAACGGGCAAGACAATACTTTCTTTCTTTCATTCTTTCTTTCTTTCTAATTCTTTCTTTCTTTCTTTCTTTCTTTCTTTCTTTCTTTCTTTCTTTCTTTCTTTCTTTCTTTCTTTCTTTCTTTCTTTCTTTCTTTCTTTCTTTCTTTCTTTCTTTCTTTCTTTCTTTCTTCTTTCAATGAGTATTGTCCTTCATGTTGAAGAAAGCTGATCACAGCGATCAGTTATTGAAATACTGCATTATAATCGTAATTGTTTGACAAGGCACAGTGAATGAGTGATTAGTCCTAATATTGGTTGATCTCATTAAATATAAGTTCTTGGAATTTGTGGGTCCATTTATGTATTCCATTTATGTATATGTGTATTTATATTATTGTGTTTATGTGTGTCCATTTGTGTTTACATTATTGTTACAGAGAAGACAACAACCATAGCAACTACGACAGTATCGGAGGAAACAACTACTGTGTCCGAGGAGACGACCTTGAGCACTGATTCGACCTTGAGTAGCGAGGACACAACCTTGAATGCAGAGACAATAGATTCGAGCAGCACTAGTGCAGAAACTACACCGGCTACAACAACAACCACAACCCTGGCGGCAACAAGTAACGCCACCACACTCGCAAGCGTCAACACGACAACTTCTTTGTCTACAACTATCAACGGATCCTCTACTGTTGCAACTACGGCCGTTACAAATACTTCTACGAGCGTTACCGCTTTTACTACTGTAGATCCTAATATGACCGTAGCAGCTGAAGTAACTACTGTAGCACCAACCACTGTAGTACCGACAACTGCAGCACTGACAACTGCACCAGTGACAACTGCAGAAACGACAACCGTAGCAGCGACCACCGTATCAGATACAACTGTTGCAACAACTGTAGCCACGACAACTGCCACAGCGACAACTGTAGCCACGACAACTGCATCTACGACTTTAGGACCGACAACAACAAAGGCACCATTAGGTAAGTCGGCAACTTTGCTTATTTACTAATTATTTACTTTTCTTATAGGGCCAGTCTTACAATCTCCTAATAGGAAAGTTATTTGTAGCAATTAAGCTATTTGGAGGATTTCAAGTGTTTTGATTGGTGGTTGCTCTGGAGAAAGCAAGCTATTCGACGAATAAGTAGTTATTGGGACATTGTAAGACTGGACCTTATTATTTTACTTATTTATGTATATTCTTTTCAGTTACGAAACTGCCTGCAAAGAAAGACAATAAATACAACTATACAATAATATACAATGGAACAATAATTAAATCAATTTTAAATGTCAGCTAAAAAAATCAACAACCAATGCGCAAAGCAACATTAGAACGAAAGATTAATGACCAAAATAAATTTAAAACATATAAGTATAGTTACAACAACGAAATGTAATGAAAATTGAAATAAGAAAGACACACAAATGTGACAAAAGGAAAAACATTATCATTATTATAATCATAAAAACGACAAAAGAATTGAGATTGAATGAAGTTAATGGAACTTCATCGCTTCTTATAAACATTAAAATTTTAATACTAAAAAGACAGAAATGTACTGTTTTCGCTACAACATTTGTTTTGCCACATCAACAAAACGAAACATTACGATGTAGATTGTTTTAACTATCTAGTAGCGGTTACAAACTACAGATTGAGTTAAAAACTTTTAAGAACTGAACCGAGCTCTGACTACTGAAAACGCCTAACTTTAACTATCATGTAATGTATAAATGAATACAAACCAAACACACGAAAGCCAAACCATGCATTTACGGATGTAATGTTTGAAAAAACGCCAGGTAGCTGTTGATTTTCTTTCAATTGGCGCGTTTGAAAGGGGGTAGTAAACAACGACCCTAGATCGGTATGTGAATACTTTCGTTGGGGCTACTAAGCGCAATATATAACACATACACGTTTTGTTTCAGTTTTCTGCGACCCTTATGAAATAGTCCCAGATGTGGGCGAGGTCAAAAAATGCTCTCCAAAATACCTTCCGGATGCTAAAAAAGACTGTGCAGCGGATGGGGCCCGGTTACTGACTCAGAGCTCCAATGCAACGATACGTTACATGGCATCGTTTGCAGCTACCGCACTCCCACCCTACATATCGGGCCAGTACGCAAACTATACAATGTGGATCAATGTATCAGTTGCCGCCGGAGTGTGGTCGTCTAGTGATGGTAAGTTATCACATGTGCATCAATGTAACATATACCGCCGGTGTGTGGGTGTCTAGTGAAGGTAAGTTATCACATGTGCATCAATGTAACATATACCACCGGTGCGTGGGTGTCTAGTGAAGGTAAGTTATCACATGTGCATCAATGTAACATATACCAACGGTGTGTGGGTGTCTAGTGAAGGTTAGTTATCAAACATGTTTATGGTTCTAGAGGCATGGATGGAAACATGAGTACAATAAGTCACTTAATTA
>OX246750.1:15619060-15651560 GCA_945910005.1 Isoperla grammatica | reverse complement strand
TACACATGGAGAACATTCTAAGAAACAGATCGACGCCGATCCAGGATTCACAAGTGGTCCGAAGTCTTTTTTGGTTTTATCTTTAAGACCGGCCTGACTTTGAACATCTTTTGAATCCAGGAAAATAATTGAGAACAAACTTTAAAACCTATTATTGGAATGTTCATTGTTCATTGTGTCCTTGCTCCAACCAGGAATTAGTAACTTATTCATGTTATCTGAGTCTGGTTTTACAAGAGGTGCAAAGTTAGGCCGGTCTTAGAGTTAAAGACCAGAACAATATTTAGGACAGCTTGTGAATCCGGGCCCAGGTTTACACTTTATAGGTTTACGAAGAAGTTTCATGCCGTCGTGTAGACATCATAGCCATAACCAGAAACCGCGAAGTGGCGTAACTTCGATGGCGGGGGGGGGGGGGGGGGGGGGGGGGAAGGGAGCTTTGGGAACAAGAAGGGGCGAACTTTTGTTTCGACTATTATACTTATTTCGTATTTTTTAGCGTCAAAGAATAAAACTCGAAGAATTATCCATTTGTTTATATTACGTTACTGTATAAAATAGTTCCTACAACGTGGTATTTATTTTAGTAGAAATGTATACGATAAGTACACACTTGGTGTTGATTTCTAGTTCTAATAAAGTAATAAGTAGTAAATATCAGTCTCGATGTAGTTTCGGGGGGGGGTTAACCCCCTTAAACACTCCCCCTAGTTATGTCACAAACCACGGGTATAGTCCCGTCAAATTAACTTGCAAGGTGTTGTCGTCACGGATTATGTAATAGGGAAGTGACGCGTGTGACAACTACCAACCTAAATCTAGTTGCATCTCGTTCTCATGCCTCTGGTATTGTAGTGACAATATCGTTCGCTGGTTGTCAGACGTGGTGGGGTTGCATTCCATTTACGGTTGGTGCAGTCAATGCAGTGGACAATAACTATGCAGGTATAGGAAATCTCGAGTTGAATACTGTTTGAATAGAATTTGTGGAGCGACCGTATCTTCTCAGAATTTTAGGGGACACCTTGCTTCTTAGGCGTCGGCAGTATACATAAAAAATAACACAACCATACGGTTTGAAGGTGAAGCTGGACATGGGCAGCGGAGGAGGTATACAAAAGAAAAAATAAATATACGAAGCAACGGTACCGTATTTTGTTCAAGAATATAATATCAAAGAAATCGAGGTTATCGGGTTCCTAATAGGAGAAAGAGGAACGATGCCCGATTTTCTGTGTTTCTTTGTTATAAAGCAATACTTGGCATTGTCTTCTAAAAAATAAGCGTATGTTTACTCAGAACATTTTTATTTCAGTACCACACAGTACAGGCTGCTCTCGATAAGTAAATACAAAAATGTATACAAAATAAACAGCTGATTCACAAGAAATCAAAGAGTTTGTATGAACATTGCGGATACAAACAGAATCGAACGATGTTTTTATGTAGCAGACATACATTGAACGAAACCTTTGTTATTTTATTTATGTTCAGCTTGAGTGTTGATGTAAATATTTACATCTATTGGGTTTAAGCTCCGTACACACTGCACACGGCGCATAACTAACTCAAAGTAAGGCCGGGCGGACTCAATGCGGACTCAAGGCGGACTCTAGGCGATTCAAGTCGGATTCTAAGTGGACTCAATTCGGACACAAGGCGGACCCTAGGCGGTTTCAAATCAGATTCTAGGCGGACTCAAGGCGGACTCAAGGCGGACTCAAGACGGACTCTAGGCGGTTTCAAATCAGATTCTAAGCGGACTCAAGGCGGACTCAAGGCGGGCCTGGGCGGTTTCAAGTCGGATTTTAAGCGGACTCAAGGTGGACTCTAGGCGATTTCCAGTCGGATTCAAGGCGGACTCAAGTCGGACACAAGGCGGACCCTAGGCGGTTTCAAGTCGGATTCTAAGCGGACTCAAGTCGGACTCAAGGCGATTTCAAGTCGGATTCTAGTCGGACTCAAGGCGGACTCTAGGCGATTTCCAGTCGGATTCAAGGCGGACTCAAGTCGGACACAAGGCGGGCCTAGGTGGCTTCAAGTCGGATTCTAAGCGGACTCAAGTCGGACTCAAGGCGGACTCTAGGCGATTTCCAGTCGGATTCAAGGCGGACTCAAGTCGGACACAAAGCGGGCCTAGGTGGCTTCAAGTCGGATTCTAAGCGGACTCAAGTCGGACTCAAGGCGGACTCAAGGCGATTTCAAGTCGGATTCTAGTCGGACTCAAGGCAAACTCAAGGCGGACTAACATTTAGGTGGACAGAATTACCGTTGTGGCGTCACGTGAATGCAGTTTAGATACTATCTAGGACCCTTTGTATGATGCATGTACAACAACATACAAAGATTACACATGAAACGTTACGGTCAATAGATAGTTGTGTATGCATCAATTTCAATATTTACCACGCGAGACGAGTCCGTACCAAATCGTACGAACTCGGACGTCTATCTTTATAATATAATGTTTATTGTAGCCTACTAGAAGTACTTTTAAGCAGTCACAAAATAAGTATTAATCTATCTTCTCGTTCTCATATTACTTTTAGTACAAAAAAGTACTTTTAGTACAATATAAACAATATATTTGATAGACGCCCAAGTCCGTACGACTCGATACGGACTCGGCTCGCGTGGTAAACGTAGTAAACTAAACTTTGATGTAACATTCGAAAACTAATTTTGAATTGTTTGTGTTTATTGTTCTTCTTCAAGATTTATAGGAGACCGCGATGAGAAACATACAAAAGGTTCTAGAACAGTTTTAAACGGTCTGTTCTATCGTAATAATCTCTATTTATGCTAATTATTTACGTGTTCTAAATAAAAATGTAGCTAAGCCGTGCTTGCTTCACTTATGCAACGTACCACTAACCACACGTAGCACCATTGCATCAAATATATATTTAGGATTCTGTCTTTCCGCAACGTACATTGCAAAGATTGTGAACCCACCGCCGCAGCGATGAAGTGTTTAGTCACCGTCCTATATTTGTTGACCCAAATACACCGCCACCCACCCACACACCCTCGATATTCTCCAGCCGAGGTATAAAACTCACCGTCCATCGTAACAGGAGCCGTTCATATAGACATTGGTGAAGTGAGGAGGTAGTGTATCAGGGTTGGTACGATTCAGGAATACTGTAGGAGGTATTGCGATAAAGTAGGTGACTGCATTGTAACTGTGTCAGTGACATCTGTGAGGAAGTTGAGGAACTATGCCAGGACCAACAGGACGACTCTTGTGGCAAGTAAGTGAACCTAAATGTTATTTTTAAACGAAGCGGAATACATATTTAGGGCCGGTTTCACCTGATGTTTAATCTCCGGTTAGCCGGTAATCGAGAGTGACTGCCATGCATTTTAAAGATAATGTTGTTGATACCATGGTTACCTAATCAAGATTACTTAATCAGAGCTTAACGAAGTTTGTGAATTTGGATCTTAGAGTTATAAAATAGTTCGTATTATTATTTCATGTTTTACGACGTGCTCGACAACTAGGTTGTATTACGTCAACCGAATGAGATCCATTGCACATCGCTGGGGTCGTCATAAAGCAATCAAGAAAAGGGAGGTTGAAGGGTTAAGGGATTTTACGGGATGTGGAGGTTGTTTGGCGTTTGGACTTTGAATAGAGCCGACAAGTATAAAGAAATGAGAAAGTAGGACATTAAAATGTTAAAGGCCATGTGAGATGAAGTGAAGGAATTAAATAACATTGCTTCTACTAGTAGTAAGTAGCATTAGTTTTAAGTATACATTTTTTTTGTCGATTGAATATTAAAGACTAAACTTGTAACAGGGCAACAACAAATACAGATTTTTTACTTATGTGGCTGCCTTGATTAAATGATAATATATCTGGAAATAATATGTAGGCCTACCTGTAAATGTCTAATAAATTGAATTGAATTGAATTGAATTATAAAAGCGATGCGTGAGAGCCCTCTTTGCGGGGACCGGTCACCACGAGGAAGGACTGACCTCAACCGCACTAGAGATTTGATATCAAGGCCTGGATTTTGAAAACTGTCAAGTACTCATATAATTTTGTCTATGTTATCTACTCTCAATCCGTGGGTTGGATTGAAACAGATTATTTCTTATTATTCCATTATTTTTTCCGACCGTTTTTCACTTCCACACATTCATTACAAAGCGTATCCTGGATTATATGTTGCGTGTATTCCGTGGTACTCATACGTCAAAACTCAAAACACGTATCCTAGCGAGATAAGGCATAGGGACTCGTAAATATGTAAAACGAAAAAACAAATTTACAAAAAAATACGAACATGCCAAAAATCAGAAGTTGAAGATAGGGTAAAGCTTTAATTTATGAATGCATAGAAATACCCAGTGGGTATTTGTATTTATATATTATATTTTTTATTTATATATATGTATATTGCATGTATTGAGTATTGGTTTACTTTGATAGAATTATTTGAAGTTGACCTTCTATGTAAATCCAGGTCCAGTAATTTGTGAAAAGTTACAAAATAATTACATTAGTCGAGTTGAATTTTAGAAGAATGTAAATACATCTGGAACAAAATATAACTTATTTATTTACAATAATATTTCTTATAACAATTATCGTAAATAATTAATAGAAAGCTTTATTTCGAAGACGGACATTTCAAGAACATTTCAAGAAGTTCCAGGGTAATTTTGTTGTTGTCATTTTGCAGTTCCACATCAAACAATCTCGTTGCTACCGTCTTTATTCACACAAAGTTAGGCCTATGTAGTATGGTCATTGCTTATACATAATTGTTGTGTTTGGCGAATTTTGGGGGGGGGGGGGCCAAGAATAGGGCGTGAGCGTATGAACGTGGTTACGTTGTGATTGGTAGATGACTCAAAAAATTAAGGTAGAAATCAAAACGCAGCTACTGCCCGTTGATAAAGAATAAATAGCCACCCAAACTGGTAAAACTAACTGGTAAGACATGAAATTACAAATCACACCATATTACCACACACAAGTTGTCTGTGATATTACTATACACATTGCCTGTGGCACTATCACATCGCGGACAAACGTTTCGGTAGGTACACTGGTTTCGTAAACGATTTGTAAGAACAGAATCGTACATTTATTTTCGATACAATTTCTATGAATTCTTACATTCATGTTTACATATTTTCAGAAGACAGTAACTGCTTCAATGCGCCGATAAACCATAAATCAAGGATTGTTCAAGGACATGCAGGAATAGATCTTGTCTTCTAAACAACTTCCCGTTGACGATATAACTGGATCGAGGCTATATTTATTCGCCCTCAAGTTATTTGCGGTAAAGATTCGAAATGTTTATGACACGGGCTAGAGAGTTGCGTGTTGAGGGATATCCGGTGATAGTTTACACTAGAGCTACTGACACGGGCAAGAGAGTTACGTGTTGAGAGATATCCGGTGATAGTTTACACTAGAGCTACTGACACGGGCTAGAGAGTTGCGTGTTGAGGGATATCCGGTAATAGTTTACACTAGAGCTACTGACACGGGCAAGAGAGTTGCGTGTTGAGAGATATCCGGTGATAGTTTACACTAGAGCTACTGACACGGGCAAGAGAGTTGCGTGTTGAGAGATATCCGGTGATAGTTTACACTAGAGCTACTGACACGGGCGAGAGAGTTGCGTGTTGAGGGATATCCGGTGATAGTTTACACTAGAGCTACTGACACGGGCAAGAGTGTTGCGTGTTGAGGGATATCCGGCGATAGTTTACACTAGAGCTACTGACACGTGCAAGAGAGATGCTCGTTGAGGGATATCCGGTGATAGTTTACACTAGAGCTACTGACACGGGCAAGAGAGTTGCGTGTTGAGGGATATCCGGCGATAGTTTACACTAGAGCTACTGACACGGGCAAGAGAGTTGCGCGTTGAGAGATATCCGGTGATAGTTTACACTAGAGCTACTGACACGGGCAAGAGAGTTGCGCGTTGAGAGATATCCGGTGATAGTTTACACTTACTGACACGGGCAAGAGAGTGGCGCGTTGAGAGATATCCGGTGATAGTTTACACTTACTGACACGGGCAAGAGAGTGGCGCGTTGAGGGATATCCGGTGGTAACAACTGCAAACCTTGAACCTTGAAGCGGAGATTATCTTAGCCCATATCGTTCGCCGATAAATTTGACCTTGTTACATTTCATTTCCGCTACTTTCATAGGATGGTAATATACTTGTTATCAGATAGAGCATAAAACATACACGTGTTTTAACTGTGGTAAATTAATAACAACTAGGGACCGATGTATTGTTTCGCGTGGATTTGAATAACGAGCCAGTTTGGATGTTAGAGGAAAAGGAGTTGAAGGAGCATATTATGTTGTCTGCAAATTCATTGTTAGCAAGTTAATAAAATACTTATAATAATAATAATAATAATAATAATAATAATAATAATGTTATATTATTATTATCACTCACTATTATTGTATCTATGTTATTCTCTATACACTGACATATTTGATCAAGTCAACTCTAAAAATATATGCATAGTACATTTTACCTTAAAAAGCGACCGTTATATATTATCCATATTGGTATGTTTTATCGCAACACTTATTTAGTATTAGCTTGGCAATCTGGCTGCCCGGGCCATTGCTATTTTCATTGTCATTGGTCGGTCCCATCACGTTTACGTTACACTGTCTCAATAGTATGGCACCAATATAGTTTACATTCTTTGTTTACATTTATGATTTGTTCATCCCACATACCTCCAGAGTTAGATTAAAAAAAACAAAACAAAAAAAAAACAATATGCTTGCCAAAAAGACGATCTATCTTATATTTGACACGATAAAGAAGTTTCTACGAAAAAAAGAACTTCCTTATATAGCACGTTTTTTATTTCTGACCTTGAACCTCGTTCGTGTCCTTGACCTGAAGGTCAAGTGTGTTAATATATTATCTAATAATAGACGTTTTACCGCCATGTATTATTTCAGTGCCAACATTATTAGTTTAACGCTGCCAAAACGTCACGGTTGAAAAGAAAGCAATTAAGTTAATTTTTGTTCGAGACCCAATGTTAAAACACTGTATTGCTTGCTTAGCTGAACGCTAAGAAAAATCATTTACTTTAATTAGGTGTCGACCCTTTTTATCCTTCGGATTTAATGTTTAATAAATATCACACTGGTTACAAAAGCATGTTATGCACACAGAAATACGATAGAAAATAATATGACTGTGCAGATAATACAAATGCAATGAATGATATGATTGTATAATAGTAACGCCCCAACTCAAGTGACTGAATGCCACGCCCACCTCAATTACTGCAGGAACCTAGTTGCGACATGTGCAGAAATGTTTTTGGCCGTGAGAAAAGCGCATATTAGGCGTCTTGCATATCGGATTACTTCAAGTCGCGGGCGGCTCTATGTATAGAACGACGCCATCCAGTGGGGGAGGGGGGGGGGGGGGGGGGGGGGGGGGTAGGGAGGGGGGGGGGCAATGACGTCGGAGAGAACATCCGCGATGCATCACGCCCCCGCGTGCCTAGAACCTCTCTCTCTCTCTCTCTCTCTCTCTCTCTCTCTCTCTCTCTCTCTCTCTCTCTCTCTCTCTCTCTCTCTCTCTCTCTTACACACACACACGTCGTATGACGGGCGATGGACACATGGGATAATTATTTCATTTATTTTTAGATGTGGAAATAAAATCGTAAATCCTGAAAAGTAAACAACCTCTCTTAGGCGCAAAGTGTTGCCGAGAGAATCAAGTGTGGAGATTTTAGTGTAAGGGGGGGGGGGGGGGGGGGGAGGGCATAATTACAATTACATCGGAATCTGGAAATTCAGTTATGACGCATTAATAATAATAATAATAATAATAATGATAATAATAATAATAATGATAATAATAATAATAATAATAATAATAATAATAATAATAATAATAATAATAATAATTAAAATAATAATAATAATAATAATAATAATAATAATAATAATAATAATAATAATAATAATAATAATAATAATAATAATAATAATAATAATAATAATAATAATCATAATAATAATAATAATAATACAAACAGTAACACGACGCAATAAAGATCATATCAATATACAGTGTATCTGTATACTATGAACAAGTACTAATAAGACAGTAATGAGTGAAGTTGAACAAGGTGCCTCATGGAAATACTTGACATTACATCCGTATTGTCCGTATAACATGTAAATGTAAACACCGGCTTTGACCGAGATTAATGACTGTTTAAACTATAGTAACGTGATTAGTGAAGTTAAGAAGGTAGACTAATGGAAATACTTGACATTACGTCCGTATAACATGCTAACGCCGGTTTTGACCGAGATTGTATGATTATGATACGGTCAATAAAATAATAATAATAATAATAATAATTTTTATTATTATTATTATTATTACTATGAATGTATTTATTTATTTTATAGATTACTTTTGATGTATATATAATATATGTACAGAACAAATTACTTATAACAATTAACAAATTAATAACAAATTAATTATGATAGTAATAATAATAATAATAATAATAATTAATAATAGGTCAAAACAATTATATATATTTAATCGGTTATTTACATCATAAGTACAATAATGAGGACCATGAAGGTTATACGGCATTACTTTAATGATATATATTTTTTAATTGGCCGCTTACATGTCAACGGGTGTTGTTTTATTTCTCCGTCGTAATTGATAATTAATTACGTACAAAGGGGTTTTACCTAAAGCTAAAAAGATACTATGTGAAGACTATGTATGTGTTGTCGGGATTACGTTACGACAACTGAACTACGTGGTTGAGTGAAAGTTTTCGTGCTGTTGGCTCTAAATTACAGTATGTTTGTAGAGTACTGATAGCGTTTATTATTTTCCCACACACGTTACAATAATTGCGCACTAGGACTACTAATCGTGCTAAATGTGTAATTATGTCGGCCCACACGTAGTGATTAGCGTACTACGAGTGTGTTTGAAGCGAGTTCTGTGTACACTCTTGCCAGTTCCTGCGCGCCTGATCCTACGGTTCCTTCCCAGCAAATCGAGGTGGCGCGTGGTCGCTTCATACCCGTCCGCCATTCCGACGAATCGAATCGAAGGAACGCGCCCGTCCCCCCCATAGCAACAATGCACTCGATTATGACAATACTTGATAGCTAACCTGTCTTTTCGGTGTCATTTCATTTAACAGACATATTCCATCCGGAAAATACAACATCTTTTAATTAGTTAACAATAAAACCAAAAAGGCACATGGAAATTATTTTCCTCCCATTTCATTACATTGTTTTTGCTCCTTGACGCTTTTCGATCCATGCAGAATCGTCATTTATTACGTACGTTGTTTATTTTATGGGCAGAATTTCATATCCCTCCTACATTATCTGGAATATGATTTACACTCCAAATTAATGATTAAATATTTTATTTCCTCTTTACAAACTATTTTTTTAACTAATTTATACTTTATTTTATACGGATAAACCCACAACTACAAAATTAATGATTGACCTCTGGGGATTTTTACTTCTTTATAGAAGAATGTATATAATTGGGTGTGGATTGGATCACATGTCTTGACGCAAACAAAAACAGTTTAATAAAACACAATTGAGGTAATCTTATTGCTCAAGAGGTTCAGATCATGAAAGCTAATGGAACAGAAACCAATGGCAAGTCAAGTAGATAGCTGTGATAAAGGTACAACGATGTAGTATGTATGGATGTATAGTAAAGTAAGTATAGGTTCACTCCAGTGGCGATTTCTATAAACGCGATCAAATTGACAGACAGAATGAATAGAATGGATAACGACGCTTGGCACATTTACAATTCGTTGGAAATGTCTACTTCAACGACATTGGCAGTCATATGACAGAAAATCTACGCCTCCTTAATACTAGCATACCTATTTATTCTACTGGCCACGTAGATTTGAGTCCTCTATAAGCCAAAGATCTTACTAAAGCTTGATGATTGGTCTCTGAAAGGAATGAATTGACCACTATCTCTAGAGCACTCTAGAGCTTTTACTAGCAAATCGTTTTGACCTTTGTTTAAAACCTCCAGAGACGGCGATGCTGTCAACGCCGTCCAATGTTACACGATGCATGATGTGTGCGTGAAGCACAAATTGGTGGTGGAGGGTGGAAATATGCACGTCGGCGATAAACGCAGGGGGACCGGATTCACTTCTTGAAATTACAAAACGATTATAAAAAGAAATCGTAATTCACAAAATTGCCTATCAAAATTTACAAACCCCTTCAACCAAAAATCCTTTACCAAAGGTAACTGGTGCAAATGAAGATGATGGATGGTTGGAGAAAGTTAGGTAAGATTGAAGTTAGTGTAGACTGAGCACTGTGTCAAACTAGATGGTTCCACAATCTACTAATCAATAAGGAAATTAGAAGAAGGGTTTTTTGTGTAGAAACCACATTCAGTTGAGGTGAAACCAGAAATTCTCTTTGCAAATACGTGCGAGGAATACCCCCTATGGGTACCGGTCTACGTGTGGGTCCAACAACGTCTAGCAACATCCATTTTCACGATGCACGAATAACCGCTCTCCACATATGCTGTATCATTCAAAATTCAAAGTAAGAATATGACATAGTTAGATAGAAAATCATCAAAAAGTTCCAGAAAGTGCGGGGTCATTGCACTGGATTCAGGAAGGGCACTACTTACTTAGTACCAGACACGAAGCATGAACAACCTATAAGAAACATTGTGACATGGAGGCAAGTTGAAGATGTTGAAATCTGATACATGTATATCCAGATGGACATAACACCCATACACGTCACAGTTATCGTTATCATCACGTTTTATACTTCTCAACATTCCCCTGTTTGGTTGGAGTGGTGTCGCAACTAGTTAAGGGTGGATTATGAATTGGACAACTTCTCTGAGAGAAATGGTCTTCTATGATATGGATATGAAAGTCCCAGGAGTGACATTGACTCCACATTTACATGCATCACGGAAGATATTAGAGAGAGGGGGTTAAAACTGGGGGAGGACATTGTATAGAACTTCACTGACGCTAACACATAACCTCACTTTTGAAAATATTTGATCTCATTGCCACTGTGTACCTTATACATACCTGAAGTCCATATTACACAATGAATCAAGAGTTCTCTAGGCTATACTGGTGTCTACAACATAACTTCAACATCACCATGTTATGATTTCTTACCTTAAAAGTGGGAGACGACCGGACTGGAAGTCTGTTTGTGCAGAACTGTCTGCTAACGCATATGAGTCACTACAATACTATGAGATTGACTGTACAGTTTATTCGGCAATGATTTGGTGTCAGCATTTCTAAGCGATCAATGTACCATTGGTCACATATAGCATAGTCAGGTTACTGCTTACCACACAGTGAAGCTAGATCTAATATACAATACAGAAATACTTTTATATAACTGGATGGCTACATTCACAAACTATACCTTGATACTATAATGAAAGTAATTTTCCTCTTTGAATCGGATCGACAGGAAAAACAAAATATTATACGCATACTTCATTGTTTGCCGAGTTGGTAATTCAAATGTGTCGGAAATTTTGGAATAGTTATATGAGGGGGGGGGGTAATTTTCTGTTGAGTCGTTATTAAAATGATATTCTGAACTCCGAAGGTTTACTTTTACAAATGATTACTTTATGAGGAATGAGGTACCTACCGTACACATAATCATTTTGGGATTGGCTTCTACTCCGATCCCCCAGCATTTTGCCTGAGTTTCGAAAGAGGCCAAGGGCAGTTGAGGACATGCAACCCTTAGATTCGAATAATGAACCCAGCCCAGCCATGGTGCCATCCGGTTTGCTTGTTGTACTACCTTCTTAGCCTTGAGAATAACACATATTAATGTGTATCTATCTGGACGATAAAAAGTGTTGTTTGTTTGGTTTCTCTGAAGAAATGTAGGCTATCTCAGCCTCCGCCCATTGTTTCCAATAATTAAAGACTGTCATTTGCTTGAATGCTGTCTGTCCTACATGTGAAAAGTGAAAAAGTGGTATGACCCAAGGCAAAGGCTCGGTCGGGCAAAGGGTTCAAATTTGGAGGGCAAAAAGACGTCTCGACATCGCGAAGGCCCAGGGCCAGTACAGTCCCTTTGCTCCGACCCCCCCCCCCCCCCCCCCCTTCTTCACCATCCCCTAATTGACCCCTCTCAGTTATGTATGATAGACAGTGTCCGCCCAATTCCGTCACGCACGACAGGAAAAAGCCAGAACATTTTTCAAGTAATGCCGCCCGCCGCCGGCAAGTCGGCCGGCAGTCGTCGTCCTTCATCGGCAGCGGTTTGAGGTTCTCTTCTCGGGTTTTCGATCAGGCATACATGAAATCGCAGCAAGTCATTCATTCATTCGTTCAGATCAGAGTTGACATCAACTCGTGTTGAAAGTCGAATAGTATACGATTATTATTAGGTCGACGTCGAATCGAGTGTGGTCGCATTCAATCGATAAATTTTAGGCTTCGATTTTAGGCGCAAACGTTGCCTGAGAGCGACAGCAAGTGCCCGGAGAATGACATGGGAGTGATCGCTACTATCAGGGATGCAGGAGAGGTGAGGAGGTGCGGCGCAAATAGCTCGCGTTGGCCGTCCGTGGCCGCCAAAGAAGATGGAGGGACGTGAAAGAAGCAGCAGCGGACGTATAAGAACAGCTCCCATCAGGGAAACAGCAGTTATACAGAAGTAACGTGTAATGAGTGAAAATACGTTCAAATAGTAAATACTATTAGCAGTACAGTATAAAAACCTATTAGCAGTATGATTAATTAGTAACATTATCATTGCACTCACGTCCGACATTGTAACTATTTCACTTGATTGCGGCATTGAAGACTCGGCATGTTGAAATAATTATACTTTTACTACCCAATCTTACACATTTCCCCAGCACATAACAAAATAGATAATGACTAGAAATTTTAAATAATATGTATTATATAGGAAAACAGACGGAGGCTACATTTTCTTTCATAAATAAAACAATAATGGAATGGGACAGTTTGTTAGTGGGAGCCAAACAAAAGTGAATGGGTTTGAATTCAATTTCAAAATATTTTATTCTCAACAATACAGGGTACGATTATGTTTTACAGATAATCATATACTACGTAGTACATAATTAAAACTGTTAGTGTTAGATTATATTCAAGAAATACATTTGTTTATCTACTTACCTTACATTAAGAGAGGACATACAATACTTGTTTACTTGTTTGTTACTCTGATGGCTTTTTTCTTGCTTATGATAAGCTACTTGGTCAGAGCAGAGAAGACGACTATTATCATTTATGAAGTGATTTACAAAACGAGAGCAATAATTGCAACTGCACAAGGTAAAATTAAAACATAAATAAAATATGTACATTAATTAGTACAAACGGGGCGGGAGGGGGAGGGGGGAATACTTGGTTGGTAACGTTGAAAGAGTTCACAAATTTATATTCAATTGAACCAAAATTATGTTAAACTTACCTAGTAAAGTAATGTAAGATGCACTATAGGTTTTTTACCATTGTGGAATTGCACTAGTTCTGTGTAAATAAAGGCATAATAATAAAAATAAAAATAATAATAATAATAATAAGAATAATAATAATAATAATAATAATCTCCATCCCGATGGTGGTTCTCGTGGTTTCCACCGTACAAAGAGCGAATGCTGGGATGAGTACAAATCGGCCACGACCGTACATAGCATCCACAGTTCGGATTGGAAAAAATAATGTGAACAATGATATATTAAGTAGGCTAGTTCTAAGTAGATTTTAATAAGGTAAACACATGGAAATACTTGACATTTGTGTCCGTACAACATGTCTATGCCGGTTTTGACCGAGTTTGTATGTATTGCAACAATAAAATAATAATAATAATAATAATAATAATAATAATAATAATAATAATAATAATAATAATAATAATAATAATAATAATAATAATAATAATAATAATAATAATAATAATAATAATAATAATAATAATAATAATAATAATAATAATAATAATATCTTACTTATCATATCAATCAATCAATATACAGTGTATACTATGAACAAGTACTAATAAGACAGTAACAACTGAAGTTGAACAAGGTACATAACATACATCATGGAAATACTTGATATTACATCCATATTGTCCGTACGTATAATATGATAACACCGGCTTTGACCGAGATTGATGACTGTTTAATTAAACTAATAATATGTGAGTAGTGATGAGGTTTAAATAAGGTAGACACATGGAAATATTTGACATTGCGTCCGTATAACATGTTAACGCCGGTTTTGACCGAGATTGATGAATGTTTAATTAAACTAGTTAGTAATAAGGTAGACACATGGAAATACTTGACATTACGTCCGTATAACATGTTAACGCCGGTTTTGACCGAGATTGTATGATTGTGATACATTCAATAAAATAATAATGATAATTAATTGCTTGCTTGCTTGCTCTCTCTCGCTCACACTCGCTCTCATGAGCGAGCACTGTCGCCTGCCTGCCTGTTGGCCAACTCACAGGCTGGCGCGTGGTATGGCGGATATATCCGTCACTTTCTCCTATAGTACCAGGCTAACAGAAATTGCAAAGAGCTCCGCTGCAGTTAGTTATACAAGAAGATCGATGTGCGATGAGAGAAAAAATGTTGTTACTCTAGATATTGTTACACTGCTCCATTAATTTCGCCTTTCTTCTCTGGGCTATGTTGATAGATGAGCGATTGTCTATTATTACCGCACCATTTAATGATTCTTTTACCATTATCCGTTTGGATAATTGGGAAAATTAAAATTGCTAAATTTCTAGACGTCGACTCTTACGGCAGGCAGAGCTACTAATCCTATTGGTGTTCTTACTTTCATTCTTTTTTTTCTTCTTCTTTTCTAAGTATTGTTTGTCTTTGTATCGGCTGTTGTTGATCGGCAGTTTTTCGAAACTCCTTTAGACATATATTTTTTGAGCTAGTTATTTTTCAATTGTGACTACATAAACGATAGAAATAGACATATGGTATACTGCAGTGTGGTTATTGTACAATATTAATCAATGTTCTCTAATTACTTTTCACTCGTAAGTAAATGTGTCTGATTTCTCCTGCTCGATAGACTATATTTATTTTAACCCTACAACAATCGTAAAATGTTATTTTTCTACCCGGAATACATTTAGTAAATTAATTGGATCTGTTTTTAATACAATTTACAATTTTAAAAAATTATACAGCTATCAATAGATAGCGATACTTTCTGGTACCCTTCATTCATCGTTTTAATATCTTGCTTCGCATTTTCTCACAATTCCCTTTTGATGAATAATGAAACTATTTCATTTGAGGCCAGACAGGGCACATATAGATAAACAGCAGCAATAAACCTCCAAAGAATACTTGAAATAGGATAAGGAAATACAAACCTGTTCTTTAAAAAATATAAATCCTGTTATAAGATAGATAGATGCAAATTAACTAATTAATAAATAAATATACTTCCTTCTTTTATTTATTTATAGTAGGGATTTAGAACCTCCAAAGAGGTATGTTTATTACATTGAGGTAGGACAGGAATGTATCAATATAAGGAGTTCGTTATTTGATAGGGGAAATTATTTTGTGATACATCAACCAAACACACAAACTAAACACATGCGAACTGTTGTCAAAGCCTTTCCCACGGGATTTCACAGCTTTCTAGTATTGCAATCACATCAGCTTTCTCACAAAATATATAATGTTTTATCCAATTCTTGCAACAATATAAAAATACTAACAAGCCTGATTCCAAAAATACAAGTCAGCATGGAATATATGACAATAATGAAATCAATACGATTTATTTATTATGATTAATAACTGATCAATTATTTTTCCAATTAATAATTAATACCATGTATCCAAAATAAAAATTAATTAATGCATTCATGTTTGCAATGTCCCTACAAATTACTAACACACACACACACACACACACATGTACCACGTACACACAGCACATTTATTTAAATGAACACTAATTTTGTAGCAGTATTAAAAATATTTACTTTATTAAGGCACGTTACAAAAAGGAATAACGCAAATTTGTTTACTAAAGCAAGCAATAAATTATAAATTTATTTACATGTTACAAAAGTTCAGATGAAAATCAAATAATTATTTTTTCCAGATGGAAGTATAGCATTTATTTTGTACATTTACTTTTTACCAACAAATTTCCTTGCAATAATAATATATAAGACACATACTCTGGATGGGTTAGAGTGAGTGAGTGCTTGTGATTCTAAGTATAACTGTTGTGAGTAAGTATGGGTGTATGTGTGAATGTAAGTATGTGAGTATAAGTGTGTGTGTATGTAAGTATGTGAGTATAAGTGTGTGTGAATGTAAGTATGTGAGTATACATGAGTGTGTGAGTGTGTGAGTGTGTGTGTGGAAGTAAGTATGTGAGTATATATGCGTGAGTGTGTGAATGTGAGTATAAATGTGAGTGATAAGTGTGAGTACAAGTATACATGGAAGTGTGAATGCGAAAGTGCGTGTGGGCGAGTGTGTATGTACATGTATGTGTGTCTGCAAGTATAAGTGCGAGTATTTATTTGAGGGTGAGTAAGTGTAGCTTTGTACTCATTAAAGTAGATAATCCGTGTAGGTTTTACGTATTTGTGTACACATTTTTGCTATTTCTTGGGTATAAATAAAACCATTCGTTAATGTATTCATTCAATGTGCGTGTGCGGGTGCGTGTGCGTGTGTTTGTATGAGTGATGTGTGTTTCTATTAATTTGTGTGTTTCATTACTTGGAATTCTATAAAGTGTGCATCGTGTTACTTATATATGTGTACATGTATATGTATATATGAACGTGTAGTAGGTATGCGTGTATACGTGTGCGTGTGCGTATTGTGTATGTGTATTGCGTGCGTGTGCTAGTGTGTACATATTTCGATGGTAAAAATGTGTGAGCGTTGTGTAATATCACTTGTGAATAATATGCATGTTTAGTTGTGTATATCTATAAATAAAGTGTTTGTGTGAGTATATAAGTATGTATGTGCTGTGTAATAGTATGTGTACGTGTTTGATGTTGGTATAAATTATGGATAGTATATTGGTGTTTGTGTGTTTGTGTGTGTGTTTGTATGTATGTATGCACGTGTATATATATGTTTTCGGTGTTTGTGTATTTGTGTGTGAATATGTTTGTATATGTAAGGTATTGCGTGTGTTTGTGTGCATATGTGTAAGTGTTTGTATCCACGTGAGTGTATGTTAGTGTTTGAGTGTGTGTAAATGTGTGTTTGTGTATGGTACATATGTATGCATGTATGCATATTATGTGTATGCGTGTATGTTTGCACGTGTGTTGTGTATGTTTCTGTATGTATATGTGTGTGTATGTGTGTATCTGTAAGATATATCTGTATGTGTGCGTATGTGTATGTATATATGTTGATGTTTGTGAATGTGTGTGCTAGTGAATGTGTGTTAAGGTAACGTAAGTGCGTGTGTGCGTGTGAATGTGAATATTCTTGCCACGTTTTTCTCCGTGTGTATTCCGCAAAGCATTATTCAAAGTACAAAATGTTTTCGTTTTCAACGTCCACACATTTATTTTTACATTCTCTCAAACGACGCAAAAACATTTTCGTTTCCCGTGAGCTGTCACGTGACACCTTATCGTTATCAACTGCTGTATCGTGCAGCGTTGCCAAGTTTCACGTGTATGTATGTGAAGGACATATGTGACGTCATTGCCATTATTCTTGCATGGTGCCACGCACGGTCCCCGAATTCACAATCGCATTCATTTCGAGATCAGGGTCACATGATATCACACAGGTAAAAACATTTTTTTTCTTTTTTTTTTGAATTGCATATTGACAATTTGTGTTTGTGTGTGTGTTTGTTTGTCTGTCTGTTTGTTTGTTTGTTGTACATGTTGTGAATGGTTCACCCACCAAGTAACAATTAATATTCAATTTATTAAAATACAAGATAAACAAAATAGCATTACTTTATTAATAAATTACATCTTTATCCTCACTAAACACTTATTTTCATTATACAGCTAGATAATAGTGCGTTTTGTTATACACAGTTTTATTAATATGTTATAATTATATGAAAGTTAAATATTTAGAAACCGTCATATGAATATTTATAGTTTTGACGGCTAGACAGTAACAGCAATAAACAGTATTATTGCTATTAATAATAATACAATACTTTAACTATAAATAAATGTAGAAATAATAAAGAAACATTTTAATGTTGGATAATACAAAGAGTGACTAGATATCCTAAAGCGTTGGACAAATTAACCACACCAGATATTTATGATTATTCGCACGTCATAGTTATATTTTGTTTTGAAAACAATATGACAACCAAAACAAATTTAAATAATGTCGTCATCGATTGTAATTTATTTTTCCCAACGTATTGCCTAAGGCACTTGAAAATGTTAAACTAAAAATAAAAAGAGTATACCTTACTACTTTTAGTTTTACTTCATCATTGTACAAATAAGGCGTATTTCAATAAAACTGTGTTTCTATTTTGTATTGCAATATTAATAATTCTATACTTGTACAGTAATTTTAAACATCAAACCAACCATGGCATCACAATCATAATTTTTTCCAAAAATTGCCAAATTTATTACCAGGAAAGAAGAACATTTAAGAGCCAGAAGTTGTTTGAGTCTGTTGTGACGTCAGTGGTGTGTGAGGTGTTGATGGGGTGTCTGACATACGAGTACATCCGTCTGGTGTTCTGACTGTTCGATTACTTGTGCCTGGTATTGTGACTGTTCGATTACATCTGTCTGGTGTTCTGACTGTTTTATGACATATTATGTCTGGTGTTCTGAGTGTTCGATTACTTGTGCCTGGTATTGTGACTGTTCGATTACATCTGTCTGGTGTCCTGATTGTTCTAGATTACATGTGTGTGCCTGGTGTTGTGATTGTTGGGTGATGTCTTGGTGTTCGATTACATCTGCCAGGTGTATTGCCAACCAGCTCGATTACATGTGTGTGTCTGGTGTTGTGATTGTTTGGTGATGTCTGGTGTTCGATTACATCTGCCGGGTGGTCTGCCAGCCAGCTCGGTTACATGTGCCTGGTGTTGTGATTGTTTGGTGATGTCTTGGTGTTCGATTACATCTGCCTGGTGTACTGCCAGCCAGCTCGATTACATGTGTCTGGTGTTGCGATTGTTTAGTGATGTCTTGTTGTTCGATTACATCTGCCTGGTGTACTGCCTGCCAGCTCGGTTACATGTGCCTGGTGTTGTGATTGTTTGGTGATGTCTTGTTGTTCGATTACATCTGCCTGGTGTACTGCCTGCCAGCTCGGTTACATGTGCCAGGTGTTGTGATTGTTTGGTGATGTCTTGGTGTTCGATTACATCTGTGTGGTGTCCTGACTGTTCTATATTACATGTGTGTGTCTGGTGATGTCTTGTTGTTCGATTACATCTGCCTGGTGTACTGCCAGCCAGCTCGGTTACATGTGCCTGGTGTTCCCAAAGCCCCCGTGTCCCGCCTGAGAGGCTCCCTTGTTGTAGCCCATCTGGAGGTTCAGTTCTCCCTCGTGCGCCCTCAGTTGCTCCTCAGTGAATGTCCTCTTGTTCTCGTCAGCCATCTTGGGCCCCAGTCTGGGTCCTGTGTACTCGGGGTGTTTCTGGGTCTAGACACAACAACGAACACATACACGTTACCATCGTTCAAGCTGCAACTTTCTACTGACATCACAAATATACAATTTTCAAAATAGATCTAGGACCCTTACTTAGATAGAATATACCTTTTTCAGAATAGGGAATGTGCATGAATTTTCTACAGCTCTGAAAGTACGTGAAATATATTGTTATTCATCTGAAGACATCAGAAACCTAATTTAAAAGTTTTAAAATTAACTCATTATACTTCTATAAATGTTCAAAGATTGTGATTATCTGTTTCCCGCACTATTATTTTTAAACGGTATGTGACGTCACAATTCATATAAATCACTGCTTATATGAATGACTCTGCCACCGCCTCCTAGACGAAACAAACAAATTTTCAAGGTCATCAAGCTAACCTTGTCAAAATTTGTACTCAGCCGTTGTCAAGTCTGCTTCATATGAATAACAACACCCAATATTTACTGATATTCTATGAAAATAGGTTTGGTATAATTGTTTTTAATAGTAATTGGACTTCAAAATTAATTATTAGGCGTACTAGACATTAATTCGATTTTATACGATTTTGGATATGATAATTTCCAAATAAGCGTTATTTTATTTATCACTTTATGATTGGTTGATTGCTGATATATGAATAGTGACGTATGCCCCGTTTTTCCCGCCATAAATATGTGTGAAACTTTCAGCTCGTTTTTATAAATGAAACTTTATTCTATGTCATCGAAATAAAATATTTTTGTATTCAGGAAGTTAATCCTAATCTAGTAAAATGCTAAAAAAAGATGACGCATATTCCCTATTGATCTATATAGAGCTAATCACGGCCCTCTAAATCTTCAATGACAACAATGCACAACAATGAAAAATGCGCCTTAACATAACTATCAAGGACCCTTAGATAGAGCGTATCACGGCTTTCTAAATCAATTCTGAAAATCATCTATTAATCACGGTCCTCTAAAACTTCAATTACAACAATGCACAACAATAAAAAACTAGTTTTCAACAAATGTTATGTCAAGGTGCATTTTTTATTGTTGTGCATTCATTGTTGTCATTGAAGATTTAGAAGACCGTGATTAATTCTATCTAAGGGTCCTAGATCAATTTTCAAAATGGTCTATTGGAACGAGGGGCGTTTACTAAAGAGATACGATAAAATTAATAGCTAAAATCGATAATCGTAGGATAAAAAAATATTGTCATGGTTAATCGTGATTTAATCGTGGTGGAAATTAAATCTTCACGATTAGCCTTTTTCAATTAATTATAGTTGCATATTTATATTCCACAGTGTTATATAATATTGCGGAATAAAAACAGTCAAGAATGGGAGTTTTCACAAAAATAATGTATGACTATGTGGTTTTCAGCTCGATTCCTAAGTGGGGGAGCGAAATATTATTTATGATTAAATTTGTTTTATTATTATATTATTTGTTCTAAACAAATTTAGAAATATTAAGTGAAATAGCTCCCAAACCGTTTAGTGGTGCACAAATCAAATTTGATGGTGCAAAAAGGTGCAAAAAAGATCCAAAATTGATAGTTTGAGTTGGTGTGTAGTAGCAATGTGGGTTAATTCCCACTCTAGATAATCTTTCTCCGGGAGTAAAGTGTGACTAATGCAATGATACTCACAATTCTTCCTAGGGAGTAAAGACAGAGGGTGACTTGAGCAATATTCCTCCTCTCGAACAGATCTGCAGTCTGGAAGATTTCCTCTTCTGGCACTCCGTATTTCTTGATGGCGGCTTGGAATCTGGAAAAAAAGAAATTCACGATATAATTTCTAAAATTATCTTCGATGTATACCGAAGATGGTTTCTTGGTCATCCGATATCTTCTACACCACCGGCTGCATACCCGCCCCCCCCCCCGTCCCCACCCACCCGAAGCCGCTGGAAATAACTCATCAATATTAGTTATTTCAGTCACTCGGTCACTGAACATTTGGAAGGAGACGATTGGTTGGCTCCGTTCGCAAAAAAAAGAGGAAAACATTCGAGTATTTCGTCTGTGTTTATCCATCCATCAATCACATGATCTTCTCTTCCAACTGGATGATTTTATGTCGTTCATAAATAGAAAAACAAATTGGAATAATCAGTGGATGTCTTATACTACTTACTGTATAACACTGTATACAAAAACTTGGAATATTCGGTTGGATGTCTTATACTACTTACTGTATAACACTGTATAAAAAAATTGGAATATTCAGTTGGATGTCTTATACTACTTACTGTATAACAAACACTGTATACAAAAACTTGGAATATTCAGTTGGATGTCTTATACTACTTACTGTATAACACAGAATTTCACGAGCAAACCGTGATTCTGATTCCTCTAATAATTAATTATATAGTGCTATATATTTTTTTATATCCTTTTATAACGCTGCCATTCCATACATGTTGTTTATTTTTTACAATAATATAATTAATTATTCATTTCTCTCTCTGTTCCTGAAATGACATAACTCACTTATAAGTGATTTCTACGTAAAACAGAAGTAAGTAGATATCACTGAAAGTGAGGTTAGGTGTAGAATCTACCACTATTATGCGTAGTAGACAACTCTCAGGGCCCGAATCCACAAACCGGAGTAAAAAAGTGAGTTAATTACGGGAGTTAGCTGTCTGTATAACTCCGTTTCTTTACTCCGTATCCACAAAAGGGAGTTAGCAATTTTCGGTGGTTATTTCACTCTAGACAGGGCTCACTCAGCTTGGTGTTTTGCTCATGAAGTGAGTGAGTGAATAATTAGTAAGTGAGTGAGTAATATGAATAGTGAGTGAGTGAATAGTGTGAGTAGTGAGTGAGTGAGTGAGTGCATGTGAGAGGGAGTGGAGTGAGTGAGGAGGAAGAGCCGGTACGCGACGCGGACCCGTCTCACTTTTACCCCACGCTTGGGAGCAACAACTACGCTAGCTATTAGGAGTACAGGAAACTGTAGGAGCCAACGAATTCAACTCGCCAATGCCATTCCCTATCTGCCACACACGTTTCACTTTCATACTTCCACACACCAATGAATACTAGCTACCCTCTCGCTAGATTACACAATGTATGTGTGTGGGGGGGGGGGGGGGGGGGGCGGCGGACAAAAACACTTTTCATGAAAATGTTTACCATGTATCCTTCACGTGTAAGTATATACAGTATGTTGTAAATGCACAACAGCAATAAAAAAAGCCAAAATTCAGCACTTTTAATTAATAACACTATACACAGACACATTATAATACACCATATGACAAAGGAAAAAGTTGCTAAATATTTATTTTAAAAAAAATTAAATACACTGTTTCGATAAGAGGTGGTATGTTTATTCTAAGCCAATCCCTTACACCCCTTCCACTTTACCTCTGAATGTTCTCCATGAGCTGGAAGTTTGTCCCCTTGGTCTGAATCTTCTTGACCGACCCCGGCGCGATCTTGTTGATCAGGTTACAGAGGACGATACCGTCCCTCAGGACATCTTCGTAGACCTGACTGGCCACAGGCTCTCCCGTCACCTCCTGGATCCAGGCAAGGACCTCTGCTTCCTGCTCCTTGCTCCTGGGCTGCAATGCAACCAACATACCACGTCGTCATAATTCAGAATGCTATGTCAAACATCTTTTACTAAATATTTCCTAGTCAAGTCCTCCACTAAGACGGTTGATCATCAATCATCATCGTCGTCGTCATCGTCATCGTCATCGTCATCGTCATCGTCATCGTCATCGTCATCGTCATCGTCATCATCATCATCGTCGTCATCGTCATCGTCATGGTCATGGTCATCGTCATCGTCATCGTCATCGTCATAGTCATCGTCATCGTCATCATCAACGTCATCGTTCATCGTCATCGTCATCGGCATCGTCATCATCATCATCATCATCATCATCTCCATCATCACCATCATCAATAGTTATTATGAAGGACACTATGAAATCAAGCGAACTTGACTGTTTGTAGATATAACTAGTTTTACATTGGGCATGAATTGCGTGAATATTGTTCGTAAGAGTAAGTTTTAACACTATCATGCATCGATTCTGGGTTCATCTACGAACTAAAACATTCAAGCACTTTACGAAGAATAACCCTTCACGGAATACTACTCCATGCAAAACATTCTTGTTTCGCTTAACTATCACTTCCACATAATGAGTTGATTAGTCTCCAAAGATCACAATGATAATGTTACAATTACAACGAGAGAGATGGAAGACGTCTGCACGTTGGTTCTACGAGGTCTGAGTTATTCCTTTGTGGTTCAAAGTGTCGGTGGCAAATCGATTTAACCCCACATTTCTGTCTACGAGTCGCGAACACAAATACCCCATTACTCTAAGTGAATCAGTGATCTATCTCAACACTAGTATTTACTCAGGGGCGTCGGAACCGGGGGGGGCAGGGTGGTCAGTCGACCCCCCTGTGCTTGCACAGGGGGGGCGAGAGTATCATCTCGCCCCCCCTAAAAAAATGGCCAATATGAATTAAATGCATTTTAGAGTACAGATTCCGCTTATTCCTTCAAGCGATTTCAGAGGCTGGCTGCATGGTAACTTACGGAATTTTTTTTACAAAATGTTGCAAAGTCAGCTGGAAAGTTCGCCCCCCCTGGAAAAATAGACTTCCGACGCCCCTGTATTTACTGCAATACTATCGAATGCAAAAATATAAGTCTCTCTCTCTCGATTTAGAAAACAGTCAATAAAACAATGAATAATAATTTGCGATAACAATTACAAAAAACTTCAATTATTATTTTATTATATTCTTAAAAGGAAAAATTTTAGTTCTTACGAAACCACATTTCGGTAATTTATCAGTTCTTTTAATATTCTTTAGCGTTCTCAAACTATTACTAAAATATTATAATTTCACGCGATGTTTACATAGTCAGTTCCGCATATACTGCTAACTAGCAAAACGCTCCGCGTTGACAGATGAGCGATTTTAACAAAATTTGGTATTTTTTTCAGTAATTAATTTTTTGTAGGTTGGCATCTTTACGGATTTGACTGATTATGTTAACAGCATCGAGTTTAGTGGTCACGGGTGTTGACCGAAAATTTCAGCCAAATCCGTCAAGCCGTTTGACCTGTGCGCGACGAACAAAATTTGGCGCAAAGATAGACAGACAGACGAACAGACAAAGCGCCGATCGAGTTGTATGGAGAGATTCGCTATCGCTCATCTAACTACGTTCATTAAAAATGTGTTCCAAACACAAGACTATTAAAAGCAACTTGCATTACTCCTTTGACACAGAAGACATTTACGAAGGTCTATGTCGCTAAGTATTCTATTATTAATTGTTAATAGTCATTGCAACGAACACTTCGACATAAACCATCCCAATAAACGTCTGCAATAATTTGCCGGTGTTGTAAGATCCACTGCATCTTATGTCATGGCCGAGAATACATTTTTCCTGCACCCGTTTCTGAAAATAGCACAGCCCGCTAAATGTTTGGCGCCCAAAGTGGCAGCTGCTGCTGCCGTTGCTATGGTAATGGTGTGACTGAGATGCTCTGCCAAACTCCGCCGAACATTTATAGTAAAGTGCAAGAAATTCTGACAAATATCAAATTACTTAAAGATTGGTTTAGCCTACACACTTTCCTAACAATTTAAGATTTTAATATTTTATTCCCCTGTACCATTGACCGGATTTATAAAAGGTCGCTCTCATTGGCTGGGCTAAGAATTTCAGGGATAAGAGCTAAGTTGCTATGGTTTCAACCTCCGACCTATGGCTAAAAAAAAAATGCTATAGCTTTATGTGATGTCATGTTGCAGTTTGTCGCGGTCATACCATTGTACTATTGATGTAAGAATTTACAATAGCATACAAGATTCAAGATAACGTCAATAATTCTATGTATGGCCAATTTTAAGCATAAAATAAAATAATTGTAAAAGTTTTGTATATTTGTATTTGTATTCTACATTGCATCCTTATCCATTATTTTATCGACTGTTTTTTTAAATCGAGAGACACTTGTTTGAATCCGATGGTCACAGGAGTTTAACCTGACTGACGACGGCAACTGTGACACGACTCTAAAATCCTGACAACGTTTCGGGCACGTTTCTACATCACTGTTTCAGGGAGTTACGTTTTTCTCTTGTTCTGCTCCCCTGATCACTGACGTCACGACATCATTACCACATTTCAGGGAGCTACGTTTTTCTCTTGCTCTGCTCCCCTGATCACTGACGTCACGACATCATTTCCACATTTCAGGGAGTTATGTTTTTCTCTTGTTCTGCTCCCCTGATCACTGTCGTCACGACATCATTTCCACATATTACCAGGGAGTTATGTTTTTCTCTTGTTCTGCTCCCCTGATCACTGACGTCACGACATCATTTTTCAGGGAGTTATGTTTTTCTCTTGTTCTGCTCCCCTGATCACTGACGTCACGACATCATTTTTCAGGGAGTTATGTTTTTCTCTTGTTCTGCTCCCGATCTCTGACGTCACGACATAATTTCACGACGCGATGCCCAAAGTCAGACGTCTGTTCATTAAATCTCTAGATTGAACGATATCTCATGTTTACCTTGGAGTTCAGCCAATGCATCCGCTGGCGTGGAACATCAGTAGTTATACACGGTGGATGATGGAACTAAAATTAAGCCAGTCTTTCTAGTATAGAGTCAACCAAGTCTGTAAGTTGAGTAACTATTCGGAAGACAGAAGATAATATTTTAACAAAACTAAAATAATGAAACATTTTAGCGAGCAAAGATTAGATCCACTGAAATAAATATACAATGTTTGTTCGTTTTGGGGCTAAAATTTACGAAATCAATTTGGCTATATGAAAAATTAGAGACGTAAAAAAAAATGACGAAATTTACTTCGAAAACAATTTTAATTTGAACACTGGGATTTATTGAAAGCCCATTCAAAAGTTTATTGAAACCATGGTAAACAATCAAGTTTATTGAAACCATGGTAAACAATCAAGTTTATTGAAACCATGGTAACCAATTAAAGATATAAAAAAAGTTGGTGAATTCAGGCCTTTCTGAATCTGAAATCGATCAGGATTGTTTTTCACGTTGCTTTGCTATACATACACAATTTGTAAGCCTATTTTATTTAAAATGTTTGGGCTCACAAACAAATCGTAGTTATTAATTAGTATTATTTTTATTTTCACCCGAACATTTCTTCCGAGTTTTTCACGATAGTGGTAATTAATAATCGAGACGGAAATAAGATAATTACAAATTTTATTTTCATCATTTTTTTTTTTACTGTGTCGTTATTTTAGTGCCTTCTCTACTCAACAGTCAAGAATATTTATATTGCATTTGTGGATCATATTTTACTGCGTGCCTGGGTTAAACTGAGTGCACACACGTTTTAATGTTCTCGCAAATTATTATCTTTTAGCTGTCAAGGCTGGTCCGGCCCTGTTGACAGGTCGGTACCTCGTTAATAATATGAAGAGTGGATCGCGGAAAAAATCCACAACCAGTGTCACAGTCAAACTGTCAACGTGGCAACATCGTTACTGTAAAATACATTCTTGGCAACGATGCTCACAAAAATAGACAAACACTCGAGAATTTCAATTAAAAATTATGCGTTTCAACGAAATATCTCTTTTAATAAGTTGTATATATTATTCTATTTTCTGATCATCAAGAAGAAAATTAAAACTTACGAACAAAATTAACGTATCACAGGATGTGTTTGATCTTTACTGTTTTCTGATCCCAGAAATGGTTGTATAGTAGAAATATAAACAGAAAGCTTCGATACGTGCTCAATTTGATTAGGTAGTTGGATAATTTTTTTTTTTTTATAAAAGATTGTGATTTTTGGTATTTTTGATTTGAGATAATTTTGTATTTAATGTACACGCATCGATGGCCTTCTTCTTTGTACATCCTTAGAAACTACGCGAAATTGTAGACACAGACGATGACACCAAACACTAAATAAATACTACTAGTTTTTCTTGTGAAGCGACGAATAAGTATAACAGAAAAAATAACTACATTTTATTTGTTATTAGTTCGTTAAATTAGTTGTTGATAAATATCCCATCTCATTGGAATAACTGCGGAGTTGGTCTACATAGAAGGTTTGGGGTGCGGGGGAGGGGGAGGGGGAGGGGAGGGGGGGAGGGGGGGAGGGGGTTTAGCGGGGAGGGGCTTCTGGTAATTGCAAAATTCAATACTTACTTGCTGCTCATTCGATAAAATGTATCTAACTAATAGAGGATTATAAATTGTAATGTTTTACCTATCTCAACAATAATAGGAAAATGTTACAGATGGTTGCAGGAAGACCTGGTCAACTAGGAAACAACAAATTTCGTAGAAACGACGACCATAATTTAACCTCCGGTTAGCTATCCGGCAGATAAGCCGTATTACCAACAAACAGGCAAGGTTCCAGTTAGCTAACTAGAACCTATCAGGAAAACAGAAATGATAAAGACTGTCTCTCGTCTTACGATGATGATGATGAATATTTGGGCTTAACGTCTCATATTTTTGCAACGAAGCTAATCGAGACGATGAGTGCGTGATTGTTTATGATGATGAAAAAACGCCACATGACATCCACGCCCAAGCTAGGATTCGAACCTGGAATGCAATGACCGCGGTAGATACTGGGATCTCGATTAATTGGATGGGATATTATGAATGAATTTCACTCAACAAAATGTTTACTTTTTTAGGGACATGCATACAAATATAATACACCTATATCCTTAAACAACATTCCGATAATTAGCTACACAAGTAGTTACGGATATGGACGAATAGACACTATTCTTCCCTAGTTTTCAGTCAGTGGTTGTTTTACCTAAAAGGTACCTCTCTTTAGGCTATCGGGTTATCTGATAGTATGGAAGGTACGTCCGAGGGCTGTTAGTAGGAGCCAATCCCAGCATTCTCCATGTGACTGAGGAAAATGACGGAAAAACCTTCAGTCGGGATTGCCAGTGGCCGGGGTTTTACTTCCATTGCCCATACAGAAATCGGGATCCATTAGACCTTCCCTCCAAGCCCCCCCCCCCCCCCCCCCCCCCCCCCCCAAAAAAAAACAATTTCCTCGTACGCCCTTACTCAACCTTCAAGTCACCCTCGCTCCCAGCTTTTCTAATTCTGTCTTTTCGAGAAAATCATCTTCAAAGTTCGATCGTTTGTTTTATGATATTGGCATGTTGACAGCCCTGTGTGTATGGATATAGACGTAAACAATGGTCAAAGCGCGCGCCCTTGTTTTAAACACTGCTGCCGACGAAAGACGTCTGTTGTGGTGTATACGTAAGTGCGTCGTTGCCAACTTAAACAAGACGGGACAAAAATACACTCTCGTATTATGCGATCTCTAGAGGCGATCTGGCTGGAAGTTATTACCTCTATTGCGTCATTCGTTCGTCTCCACTTGTGCTTGTTTAATGTATAACTCGAAAACGTAAACTCATAAAGCTAGCTAGAAGGTTTGCCAACATTATAGAAACATAAATAATGCGGAACTATTTCCTGTATGTATCGATGATAGGCATACGAATTGTAACTGGGGATGTTTTGGGCTCGATTCTCGTCACTAGCAATATACTGATTGAAAGTAGTTTTGGTATAATATTAATAGGGTTTCTCAGTCAAAAGGCAAATGATGGAAAAGAATGCAAATTAATTACAATCTTTGGACATTTATCAAAATCCCTAGTTTTCATTTAATTTATATATTTATCTATATATATTATATTATAACTGTTATTCTATAATATATTATTTAATTTATACATGGTATTATTATTGATAATATTATTCTTATTATTTTATTGAATGTATCACAAAGTATCACAAACTTAATGTCAAGTATTTCCATTTGTCTACCTTATTTAACTTCACTAATCACATGTTACTAGTTTAAACAGTCATCAATCTCGGTCAAAACCGGCGTTTACATGTTGTACGGACAATACGGATGTAATGTCAAGTATTTCCATGAGGTACCTTGTTCAACTTCAGTCGTTACTGTCTTATTAGTACTTGTTCATTTCATAGTATACACTGTATGTATAATGTAATCAATGATATGATCTTCTTTGCGTCGTGTTACTGTTTGTTTATTATTATTATTATTATTATTATTATTATTATTATTATTATTATTATTATTATTATATTATTATTATTATCATGATTATTATTATTTTTTTATTATTATTATAATTTTTATTATTTTTATTATTATTATTATTATTATTATTGTTGTTGTCATTATTATTATTATTATTATTATTATTATTATTATTATTATTATTATTATTATTATTATTATTATTATTATTATTATTATTAGTATTATTATTATTATTATTATCATTATTGTTATTATTATTATTTTTTTATTATTATTATAATTTTTATTATTTTTATTATTATTATTATTATTATTATTATTGTTGTCATTATTATTATTATTATTATTATTATTATTATTATTATTATTATTATTATTATTATTATTATTACTATTATTATTATTATTATTATTATTATTATTATTATCATTATTATTATTATTATTATTATTATTATTATTATTATTATTATTATTATTTTTATTATTATTATTATTATTATTATTATTTTTATTATTATTATTACAAAATAAATATGAACCCTATAAGTCTTGAACTATAAACATAATAGTAATATACTATGTAATTTTACTTCTTAGCTCTTACCATGCATGTAACTTTTGACAACATAATATCAAAATAGACCCGATGCATTCTGGTGGCAAGGAAATAAACTGTTATGAGGAGGAGTTTAGATGTCAATTGTTCATTGTTGTTTGATTGTTAAATCATCAATGGCGCTGAAAGGAGGTTGTTTAGCAGTTAGTTTGAGATCTTCGAAGAAGTACTAATGGAATTAATTTAATTAAAGTGAGCCTTGCAGTGCGTCTTCTTAATAACCGTGACAGTAGATAATTTTAATAAACATTGTATAAATAAATTGTAACATGATGCTAATCTAATCTTTTACTTCAAAGTGTTCTCAACTCTAAAGTGGTTTCCGGAGAAAAGTTTCATAAACATTAGTTTCATAACCGTGCACTACCGGCACTGTCTGTTCCCCTGATACAGCAGACCTCGGAAGTTTCGTTTATACGTTTTCGCTGAACAAAAAAAACTAAATAAAACGATGGATCGAGGTAACCAATCAACATTCGCGATTTCTCTCTCCGTCTCGCCTCTCCTCCACACTCTCTCGCTCTCTCTCTTACTCTCACAATCTTCCGCCCAGCAAGTCCACAACATGAAAAATAAATTACCAGCTTACATAATGCAATCGAACTGTTCGTTGGTTTGTAATAACGCGCACGGAGCCAAAACTTACAATCCGAAAACGGAAGTGAAAGCCCTACCGGCGTCGGAAAAGACACAGCCAACGGTTTTCCTACGAATTGTATCAGGCTACAATGAGATGTAAAGAGACAAACAATTATTGATGTTGTTCACAATGTGTGTTGTATGGTGATTTTCCGAAGTAATCCAACAAAAATTTCAACGATTTCTCAATAGCTCAAAACTGAACATAATATTTTGTATTTGATCTTTTTACATATATACATAATACATACACATATCACTCTACATTTTACATTATATAACATCAGTTGAGAGGGGAAAAAAACAATTTAAAAAAATTATCTACGAAATCATCACATTCCTGTCAACTTCCACCAACCCCTATCAACCCTGACGAGATTGATGTCTCGTGTGAATGCATAGTGTGCACAAAAGTTTTTTTTGTGTGTGGGGGGGGGGGGGGGGGGGCTAAGGTACCACTCTGGGTTTCATAAAAACTCAGTGCTATAAACATATCCATCTTAGTTCTAAGTCAGCTCATATGCAGGAATATACGTACACTTTATGGATGGCCACGCTGAACTTTGCCAGGTAGAAATGTCAACGTGGAGGTGAATGCCATAGAATTAACTGAGTATTTGTGGAACGGTTGAGATGAATAGAAGATTCTTCGCGTTTTTTTGATCGTTTGTTTATAATTACAGTCTTGTGATTATAAAATTGATTTACAAAAGAGATCAACAAAGTATTAATACCATAGTAATAACGTTTCTTAAAGTTATTATTGTTATTGTTGTTATACTTGGTAACAAGATCATATAGCGTCGTCTATTGGTGTCACCTCGTACGACTGGCAGAGGTACATCGGAAATATAATATTATCATTGTAATCGTTGATATTAGTAAGTTATGAAATCGATTTTGGAAAAAAGACTTAACCTGAAAAAACAATATAAGCCTAAACAAGAAACAGATAAAAGGATATTTTGGAATGCCAACCAAAATAACTGTAACATAAATATTGTATACTTGGTAATTGAAATATTCAAAGAACCGAAATTAAATAAGTATAAATGCGAAGAGAGAGAAAATGTGTAAACGGGCCCAAGACAGGTAGGTATAAGCTCAACAAATAATGGTAAATCACAATCTTTTACAAACAGTACCAAAACTAAATTTTGTATTCAGTTATGAAATGACAAATAATATTGCAGCGTCACGGAGTAAATAACTGTAAGTCGCATTTATATCTCGACCAATAGAAACCGAGTTACACATTGGCTGTATCTATTATGCGCGTGTTGGCCATACTGGATGCCAAAACGACATGTTTGTTTACTTTCGAAGGACAGTTCATTGTT